>VZRU01009547.1:661133-778921 GCA_013398155.1 Pedionomus torquatus | reverse complement strand
TGTATACTCCCTTTTTCCTAAATTTCCTTTTTATTATATTACTTATATTTTCATTAAAGTAGTTTAGTTTGTTCTAAACTCTCGAATCTCTTTAACTCCTTCCTCTCCTCTCTGACCAAAAGGGGGGAACATCTGTCAGTCAGGTTTTGGTAAAATTGGCTGAAACCACGACACATACAAAAATAATCAAACAAACAACCAAAAGCATGCATCTGTACCTGGTATTGGTGATGTCTTCTCAGATTGTCAGCTGCACGTCTCTGAACAAAAAGAAAAGAAAGAAAAAAAAAACATGAATCCCTGTCTGGTAGTAAAATACTTATAGCATAGCAGAAAAAAAGCAGGTCTGTGCAATATGTGGTATCTAGCAAGCTGAGAGAGATGGTTCAAAGTCTGCTGAAAAATAGCAGTGCTGAAGCAAAGGCTGTTATTAGCTTTACAGATGGGAGAGCACTGAAGGCAAAGCGGATTTTCTGTCTTCATTAATGCGCTGTAATTTCCGCATTGGCATGGATGTAGTGAGGCAGGCAGTTCTCTGCTTGCAGACCCCCAAAGCCACTGATCTGAGATAGAAGGGAACCAATGTGATCATGACGTGCACAGACTGAAGCATATTTTACTGAGTTGAGACAAGCTTGATGTAAGCATGGGGTAGGCGAGACACTTGCTATGGCTCCTCATGTCTCATTTGAGTCAGAGCTCACCAAACCCGGCACTATAAAACCTATTAAAGTGATAATTTCCTGCCTCCATGTTAAAAACATTTGGACACAGAGTGATATGGAAGAAATAAACTTAGCTTGCAATGCAGTTTGGTGTTGATAAGCAGGAATGGTTAGAGGGATAATAACTGTGAAGAGGAACAGCAAAAAAGCAGTGTGGTAAAATGAAAGCTTGGTACAGGCTTCAAGCAAGTGTTGAATTCGATTACACTACCATATCTAAGGAGCTCTCCAAAAGAAGATGGGGGCTTGGGGGTGGGGGGATGATGACCTGAATTACTTAGTCCCTGAATTACTGTTATCGTCGATAGCATACTGCATCATATCTCCCTATTCTCTACCTTAATTATCCCTGACTGATGAAAGAAAGACTTACAATTTTACCTTGAGTTCTTATATCTGCTGCTGGTGAGAAAAGAAGGTGTCTGACCACTGATTGTACTTTTACGAAATAGAATGCTTACTGCATTGTAAAGCGGGATAGAAGGACATCCAAGGGACTTGTTAAAATTGATCTCAGTTGCATAATAAGGCAGACAGTGAAAAGTATTTTGTCATCTTCTTCTACTTGAAACTGATTGGAAAATTATGATCAACAATGTTCCTGTACCCAGAATCAGTTTATAGTTTAGGGTTGATTTCTTGTCTGTAATTAATTGGAGGTACTCAGTAGCTGTGTGGTTGGATTTGGCAAAAATTACTAGAAAGGGGAAAATCACTATTTCAAAATCACTCTGAACAGCCGCTGTGAGGTCAGGCTTACACAAAAGTATCTTGTCTTTGGTATTTTTCCAGACCGTGTTTCTGTACCCATGCCTCATCCAAAGAGAAGATGAAAATCCTTTGTGTTTGTGGGAGGAGGGATGGGCGACCCTGCTCACTGTCAGGGCTGGAGGGGTCAAGGCAGCCGTGGGAAGGCTGATATCCTACCATCACCTTCCTTTAGCTGGCTTTTAGAAAAAAAAATATCTGTTTTTTCACAGTTGACCACACGATGGAGATGTTTCATTCCTGGTGAGAGACCACTAAGGGAGACGTGGCTTAGAGAGCTCGCAACAGCACATCTGACTCACAGGTAAAGGGAAAAGCACTTTAAGATGTAACTGAAACACACTTCACTTCAGGTAAAGCTAATAACTCCTATAAATAAAAAAAATGCTAATTCTTGACTCACAGAATACTTTCTACAGTTGCTGTCTGCTCTATGTTATTTTATAGTGAAATGTGAAATAAATATATAGGTTTAATTCCATACTCATAACAAGAAAAAGCTAAATCGGGTTTAACCTTTTTTTTTGCAATTAATTCTGAAACTCTCAAAATCAGAGGTTGCAGCTTTTCCACTCAACGCAATGTCAACAAGTGTAATTCGGGATGACCATGTAAACAAATTTATTTGTGTAGCAACTTGTCCAGAACAGTTCTACTGCACTTAACAAGTACTTTCAATCCATACTGCTGAGAAGCTGAAAGAGAATGCATTTAATGGTGTGTTTTAACACACAGATACATACATACTGCACAAGGAACTATGCCCACACATAACCTGTCAAAGCTATTACTACCATCAGTTCCTCAGTTTAAATGTTCAGAATCAGTCTGTAGTTAATAACTGGCCTTTCATTCCTTCTGAAAACAGAATGAATCTTTGCTTAAACACATCTGAACATCAAGCTATTCACTAAAAGAAAATAACATTAACAGTTGCATTGTCCTTATTAGTTCTCAGCCAGCCTGCTTTTCTCTGCGTGGTCATAGTCTAATTTGTGGTTGTTCAGAACTTAAGTACCTCTATGCTATGTGTGTGAAGAGGTGTTGATGATTTTGGCTGGCAAAAGGATAAAAGTTAAATCTGACTGAAAATAGCAAGAGGAGAAAAAACAGTCTTCTGATGACAATGTTGCCTGAGGTCATGAAACTGACAGGGATACTTCTATCACTTTCCAAAGATGGCACTAATATTCTCTAGGAAGTTATAATTGTAGTTCTATTAGTGATAATTATTTTGGTCTTCCTGCTTATGCCACCCCTATTAATTTGCATTTTCTGGAAGAAAAATCTCTTTAGTAGTCAAAAATTTAATAATGATAAATTACTTCTTTTGATGTGTTTTATCAAAAATATGTTTTTATAAAGAAGGAATTAAAATCTAATGTCTTCATTTGATTTCAAACTGCTTAGTGATAAAGGTCCAGAAAATGTAAAGATTGTCTGAAGTCATGGGATATAGTCTTCATATTGAATAGAAGCATCCCATAAAAAGGGTGAGAACCTATTTGTATTGGCAAAGAGGTTTCCCCATGAGATGATAACTGGTTATACAACAAACACTCCAGATTACTGATTTCCATTCCAGGTGATAGGTGCTATTTCTTTGCTCAGCTTTCAATAGCACACATTACAGGGAAAATACAAAGTACTTCTATTGACTTAGAAGTTGCATCATTTTCTACTTGGAGAACACAGAATAGAAGGGGGTAGTAGATTTTCTCTGACAAATGATAATTATCATCATGTAGGTTGCTTGGAAAAATGGCATAAAAATCTGGATAGCTAGAAAAGCTAAAATTCAGATGCACAAAACAAAAAAAAATCCAAACAACAACAACAACAAAAAACAATTAATGAAGACATCCCTGACAATTCTTTCCATTTTCTCTTCTGAAACTTAAAATTATAGCTAAAGCACTTTTCAGCAACTGATCAGACATAAAGTGGAATGTAATTTGAGGAAAAGAGTATGATTTATTCTATTGGAATTGAAGTTTCTTTTCTTATATCTCTTCTTTTTTTGAAATAGCAATAGATTTCAGATGGCCAACAGAAGTAGCCTTGAAACACCCAGAGGCCTTGGGCAGTCAGGTAAACTTCAGCCTAATCAATAAAATTACATTACTAATGTGGCTCTTGCAAAGGTGACCTGGCAAAGTTAACAGAACTTGTATATACATTTAAAAAGCAGCACATACTGTTATTTCAGAGTTTTAAGTGTAGGAGATATTTTGTGATAATACACAAAGAGAATGCTGCATACCCGGGATATGCCAAAATGACAGAAAATAAAAATGTGCTAAAATTGGAAAGGTAGAAGATCTCTGCCTGTTTAATAGCAGAGCTGAAGTACTAGTAAATCACACGTAAGCATCCTGTCTTCCTTCAGCTGTAGATGTGGCTACAGAAGCTGTCACCAGCATGGCTGAGCAGTGTGTTGCTTTGGAGAACAAACCTGCCCCTTGGAAAAGGTCCCCTTGACTCTACCACCCACTGCTTCGGCTGTCCCAGTACAACAAAGTATGGTAGAACCACAGAATCGACATCCCAGGAGAAGCACATTAATTAGCTCTCTTTAAAGGTGCTTTGCTTCTCTTCAGACCCTGTTCTTTCTTGTGATAGCTTTCTTATATGCAGCACTGTAGATGGTCCTCCCAAGAAACCATGCCATGCTTACTCATACTGGTATTTTTCTTCTTCATAAGAGCCAGATAAATCCTTTCACTAGCATGTCTGCTGTAAACTATCCTGACCCTGAACTTTTTCTTTATGAGTTCTGCTTGCATGTAATGAACTTTCAAGTGCACATGTATAAAAATTTTTACAGTGGATTATTGGTGACACATTTAATTCATTCCTACATCATGATTCCTGGCTTTTTGGTATCGAGAGGTTTTTTTTTTTTTGCAGATATCATGCTTGATCCTTGAAAAATGCTGGTTTTAACAAGCCAGCTCCATTCTGCCTATTGTCTGTTTTGTATCCTCTAGAACTGACTCAGCCTTTGGGTATACACTATTGCTTTTTCTACTGCAAAACACCACAGTATGTCACTGCTGATTAGAGCTTCCTAATAGGAAAGTTAGCATTTAGAGGTTTCAGAACAAAATGTTTTGAAATTTAAGTATTGCCTTACAGATAACACGACATCCGTACAGCCATAGAAGAAATGTAAGAAAATGAGTATGAAACTGAGTCAATAGTGGGTTTTTCCCCAGTACTGGTCATACAGAAGGAATCAGAGTTCATAATGAAAAGCAGTTGGTCCCAAAAAGCTTATGTTGTAGCTCTAAGGCCAGAGTTATTACAGGGGAGATCTCAGTGAGCTGGAGTCAGAGAGCTGCCATCTGAGATCCTTGAACAGAGAAAAATCTTAATTTCCCTTTGGTTAAAAGGGCATAGAGGTTCTACATTTCAATTGTGATGCAGTTTGTCGGAACAATTGAAGAAGTTCTGGGAATCCAAGGCTGAGCAGTGGGTGATGGGAATAACTTTTTCACGACCAGAAAACAGCTCATTTCCCTAGGACAAACTGTGGGATGACCATGGTGTGCCCGTTTGTTCTCCAGTGACTGGGGGACAATCCAGTTAATAACATCTGGTTTACATCTACCCAAACTGCGTGTAGACCTGACCACTGGAGTCAATAGTGGCTGTCACACTCTGATGGGTGTGGACAGATTTTCCTAATGTGGAAGTCAGAGTGCATGCACATCTTATCCCATTTTGGACCTCGGATGCATAGCAGGCCTAGAAATTGCAAAATATTCCAAATCTGGAGAGCCCTAATTGGGCTTCTCTTATAGCTGAGAAGCTAGCTGAAGAACTTGGTAGTTTTACAAGATTCCCAGATGTGTCAACTGAATCTGCCTTGTCAGGCACTCCGGTTTTCCAGGCAGCTGAATCCTGTTGCCATGATGGCTCTGCTAGCGAGCTCTTTACTTCAGAGGGGTTTCAGCTATACTTGCAGCTAATTACTTTTTCTGTAGAGGAAACTAGTGATGAATGTGGCCTTATTGTCTCACAAACTTTGGGACTTCCACTTTTTCTTATCAAACTTTTTTTTTTTAATTTACTTTACATAAATTAACAAAAACATTCCTATATCTCTCCCTTGCCTATCTCCTCCGCTCCCAAACCCCTCAGTAATTAGTGGTTCACATCCAAATCATAATGAGGCCAGGTTCATCTTCTTTTCTGTTCCAAGAGAGCATCTTTCCCCTCCACAGTCTTAATGATTTTGAGATGGAAATCTCTCCTGTCAGAACTGTTCTGCTTGGTATAAGTAATTAAATATCACCTGGAGAATAGAAGTGAACCTGGGTCTCTCTTAATCTGAGATATTTGTTTTACTTGGCACATGCTCCTTCTCTCTCCAAACAGAAATTCCATCCTGAAGCTGAAAAGTCCTTCCCAGCAGAACTCATACATATTAATGAATAATATTTTGGGGTTAGGGGGTTAAGGACTTTGTATTTTTTTCATTAAAAAAAAAAAAAAAAGAAAAAAAGAAAAAAAGAAAATTCTATTTGGAAAAAATTCCTGCTTATTTCTGTGTATAGATTCCTTGCTCTTTGACTCTTTGGCTGTGCCAGCTTTCCAAAACCCAATCTGCTAATTTCAGTGGAAGGTAGCTGCAGGAACTAGGGGAGTGATTTTTCTGAATGCCCTTCCTCACCTTGGCATTCAGCATGGGGGTGAAAGCACCCTTTATTTTTCTGTATTATTCAACAGAACCAGAAATTATTTTACTCCAAACCTGCACTTTGAGGGGAGAAAAAGGAAAAAAAATTCCTTACCCTGGATGGAAAATCTGATAGAAAATATAGTCCTGGAAGTTTTGCTGGGATACATAAGGGTATTCTGGATCCATCTCAGTCAAACAGGAATATTGTGTTAACCAGTCCTAAATCCTCAGCTGCTATGTGCTGGCATCACTCCATTAATTTTAATATCACTCTATCAGTTTACACTAGATAATCATCCCTACCAAATGTTTAACAAATGCCTAGAAGCATTGCCCACTCTCCCACTCACACAAGTACATCACACTCTTGATTTTCTCTTTCTAACAATATCTCACAGTTTTTCCTCCTGTTGGTCTCTGTGTTTACTTCTTTTCCTCGCTAGGTTACAAAGTGATGTTTTATTCTTAAAATTCACCATTCATACTAGTTCATGTCTTTTATTTTTATTTCTGTTTGAATCACTGTTTGTCTCTCTCCATTTCTTTTCTAATATTAATTGTAATAGGTTTTGGGGTTTTTTTCAGTGCTTCTTTCTTGCACTCTATTTCTGGTTTGTTTCAATGTCATCTTCATGCTTACAAACATCCTTTTCTGGCTGTTTCTTTCCTATCTACAAGTATGACAGCAAGTGAAGCATGTTTTTGCTTTTACAATGTAGATACTGGCCAACAAGATCAGGATATTGCAAGAAGCCTGGTTAGAAGTTTTCCACAAAGAAGACAAAATCCACTCATCAGCTTAGGAACTGTAAATTTATTCTATATGTTTCCCTCTTTATTGTATATCTGTACACATCTATGAACTTGTTCCTCCAAATATATCTGGTGATTAAACTGAATGCCAGGATATGACCAGAGAATGTGCAGGAAAAGCCTGTTCTTGTTGTCACTTCTCAAGAAACTGAGAAGAAATAGAAAAGGTGATGAGATGAGAAATAGAAAATAGAAATAGAAAAGAGTGATGATCCAGAAAATAATTGTATCACATCCCCTGGTTTCTTTGAAATGAATGGGAGTTTTGTTACCAGAGTGAACATCACGAGGACTAGAACCCTTTCTTTTTCACCTTACCCAGAAATGATACTCTCATATTCTCACTTAATATTGTTCTAAGTTCCTAACAGACTTGAAAACATGTATATTCACCAAATCCCTACATTATAAGGCAAGTGCCATTATCCACATTTTATCCACAACAGTTTTCTTTATGTTGGAGTTGGCTAAATGCAGTCTAGTTACTGAGGTAGTGACCTACTCACTATGGGGAATACAGAAAATGTAACTAGAGACATTTAGTTGATGCTGGGTTAGGCTGCTGCCTGGTTATTTCCTCTGACAATACAGACAAGCTATGCTGCTGACAGGTATCTCAATTGGTTAAAGCTAGGATTCAAGTCTGCTTTACTCACTGCGGCTACCAGAGAAATTCTGTAGCTGAGATATTACACAGGCATCTGCTGAATCCAGGACTAATCTTGCTCCCCTGGTGTGCCTGTTCTCATCTTTTGTTCCTAGAAATTTCACTGCTAATCAACACTATTAGGATAGTGTATCACTGTGATTCTGAAATAACCATACCTGTAAATCAAGTACGCAATTCTAAGTAAATGCTGCCTTTCAGAATATTTTCTTTAATGGGAACAGCTTTTGGTAAGAATGCTTTTATGGTAATCCCCTTTCATTACATGTAGAGAGAGAGAGAGACACAAAATATCTCATGATGAATACTTTATATGGATGTCTGTGGTTCATGATATGTCAATGATGCTTGAACTGTGGTACTTGAGCTAGAGATTATCAACTACGCTTCTGGGACTAGTAGACAAGTATGCACATTTGATCTCTTGTATTTATATTGCTCCTAATCTTTCTTGCATATCTCAGTTATGGTTCATATTGTCATTGCACAAGAATACAATGACGCTTTCTCTTCAGTCAGATACATTGACATGAATGTAAAAAATAAATCTGCTAGAACGATTCTCTAACTCATATGCACATTATCTGACAGTTTGGATGCTCTGTAAGGCTAACTAAGACTCATCTATACAGCAAAGAGGAGGACTACAGGCCGAGTAAAACACAGGACTTACCCCTATTGTTCCAAAACTTTCAGGCTTTCTTCTAATTTTTTTCTTGCAAAGGTGTCTCCACAACCACTTAATCAGATACCACAGAGACTTTGGGCTTGGTATGACATTAAAAGGAGTGGGCAGAGTTCCTCCTTCTTCAAAGTAACTCATCCAGAGTTTCGTTCGAGCAAACTTCCACTCGATGTCTGCATGATCCTGCACACAAGAAATACGTCAGTGGAAATGTTGCTGTAATTAAGGTGAAACAAACATCTACAAAAATCTGAAAACCTAAAACTAGAGCAACCCTGAAATACTAATGAATTTCCTTATTAAAATACTGACATCATCTTTTGATAGAAAGTCCTTGCCACAAAGCAAAGTTAAGCTGCTTTATTTCAGTAAAGATATGTTAGATATGTACTGTATATGCTCACTTTCAAACTTTCTTTGCTACAGGCTTTTAAATTATTAAGTCTCTCAAACAACAGAGGATAATTACAAGCAGAAAAATGCTACATTTCTGGAAGAGATTTATTTTTTATTATAGCAGCTCATTATCATTCCACATAGATCACTCCAATTACTCTGCTGTGTAGCAGCTTCAACGAGTCTGTAAGTCTCATGCACTCTCCTAATAATTGCCAGCCCCAGAAATTGACAAATAGGTTATCCAACAAATCACAAAGCTACTTAAAACTGTACAGTGAGTACCTTTTTTTTCCTCCTACTTCAGAATTATATATTTGGTATAGGTTGTGTGGTTAGTTAATTTTTTATTTGAAATTTTATTTCTTTTTTATTCTACATAATATTGTATAGTTTTGAAAAGTTTGAAAAAAACCTCAGAACTAAAGAAAGATTGCTAAATCCTAGCATCTGAATAAGAAGTTTAAATCACTACTATTAGATTTGGACAACAAACTTAATAGCCAAGAACTTAATCTACAGGTCTAGACCTAGCCTTTAATATTTAGCCACATATACAGTAATCAAAACAGTAATTTAGGACATCTGGTAGGAAAAGTGTTCTACCTGCACTTGAGTTTTGCTGAATGCTACTAAGTTGTGATACTGTGCTCCAGACTTTGCTAAGCATTATATAAACACATATAGTCAGCATTTCTTTCATGGAAAAACTCAACATTTCCAGATTAGAAAAAAGGTACATTTAAAAATCTTAAGACCGTGAAGCTTTCTTTAATTTGTTTGCTTTCTGCATGATCATATTTGAATTATCATTTGATGAATTAGTGTTTATTTTCATTAATCTCCCTAACAGACAGCTGAGAGAGAAAAATAAGCCAATGGCCCTGATAAGGAAAAAGATTTTTGTTAAAGGAGAGAACAGGACACTGGTGAATGAGAAGTCATGAGCTTTGTTTGAATCGCTAATGGATCAAATATTGTCCATGAAACATGTGCATCCAATTTCTATTAACTGTATATTCACACTATATAAAAATCCCAAAATAACAGCCTTTTAAAAGTTAATAAATATAATGTAATAAAATAAAAAAGAGACAGAACAATCTTTGGCAGAGTGTCTTTCCCAGGAGAGGTCCAGCACAGTGCAGCTTAGGCAGGGCTGTAGCCCATGTCACTTGCCCACATCTTCTGGACACCCATCTCAGCCCATGAGTTGGTTTCTCCAGCAGAGCCACCTCTTCCCCATTTAGACTTGTGGGGAAATTACCGTCTTCCCAGTCCAGCTAGCATCTGGTTTCTTTGTCATTCCAGAAAAGTGCAAAAGAGAATTGGAAAAAAATCAGATAATGTGTTCCTATATCCTGTCTGTAAAGAATATTTACTGCCAGGAAGATGAGACGCAGGAACAGGGAGAAAGTATACATTATAAATCATGTAAGGATAAGGAAAAACTTACAGCAATAAGTTGGTAAGAATTATTCATCATGGCTATTAGCATGTTGAGTAGAACAACCAGAGAGATTACATTATAGGTACCAAACATGGTGGCCCCAACAAATTCAGTAAATTCGTGTCTTGCTTTCACATTGGTCACATAGAGATTGATGAGTCCAAATATAGACCAGAATAATGACTGCAGCGTTTCAAATAATCTGGAAAAAAAAAAAAAAAAAGGAATAGCTATATAATAATAGGCATACTTTTCAGATTGTTCAGGTTTTCCCCAAACACACAGAAGTCCTTGACTTGACTGAGACAAGTGATACCCGTCACAATATAGGCAACATATATGGAGTATCTTTCTAGGGAAACAATGGCTTAATGATCCTTTAGATATCCAATAATTAATATATAAATAAGCCTGTGAGTAAAAGGCTGATTTTGTTCAAACTTCTGGGGGATAAATATAGTTTTAGACACATATGGGACACCTGCCTGGAAGTATTTTCACCCTTTGTCTTCACTGTAGAGGGTAGAACAAGGATTCAAAAGTAACTGAATGACTGTGTTTCACCAAGATGTTAAGACAACTGTGGCATCCTTATACCTACTTGGTGGTGTTAGTTCATACAATTTCTAGTTTGTGTTGAGAGTCATGGAGATACAAGGACATCATTATTATTAGGATATATTTTGTTTTGAAAAGACTGGAGACATTAAAAAGACAAAAATGCTGCTCTCAAATGAAACTTGTGCTTTTTTAACTAAATGATATGATATTCCCTAGAGAAGTTTGAGACAACAGCTAGGAATCTAAAGAACAATAACCAACTTTAAAAAAAAAATCCTCTGGGACTAGATAGATAATTTCACATCTGTACAATGTTCAGCTATGCTATAATGTCATAAGCATGGGCCCTGATTAGCCCAGCTGCTCCTGAAAACTCTGGAGCAAAATTTTTTACTTTTCTGGTCCCATATCTGAAATGACGTGACTTTTTCCCATGGCCTCTCTCCTGCTCCTTCACCCTCACACCAGAAGCAGGTTTCCCAGACAGGATGTATGGATCGCCAGTGCTATCCTCACTGCACCTGGAGCAGGGAGGCTGCTGAACTGTGGGGTTTTGTATCACTCTGGGTGGTCCTGCATGCTGGGACCCACTGTCCAAAAGCAGGCAAAACTTATCCTTTCAGTCCCTTTCCCACCTCATGGTACCATCCATGATTTGTAACTTTGTCATGCTACCTGCTGCAGCCCTGTCTGACAGAGATACTCAAGAGGGCAGTATGCTTTTCCTTATAGAAATTCTAGGTCCTATGGAGACCCAGGAGTTTCTTGTGTGATTTAGACTTGTTTGAGAAGGAATTAAACAAGCACTATTCTCCCCTGCTCACAGTTGCAGAAGAGGTTCATAAGACATCACAGTTTTGCCTTGCAAACATCTTCCAGCACTAGTACCTTAGTCCCCACTATTTATATATTGCTATAATATTTCTTCCCTCAGTGTTCAGCTCTGAAAATTTTCCCTGTACTTCTCTGTTCAGATAACACAAAGTTTAGACCTGCATAAGATGTTATTAATATGCAAGATATACATGCTGTGCCTGAGCAAAGTTACTTAATTAAGGTGATAAAAAAGATGCTATTTTTATAAAATTAGTTACTTTGAGAAGGAAGCTATTGGTAATAAATATATAGCCTAAATATGATTCATAGAATGTAATAGGGAAAAAGTATTTATAGCAGGAATTTGATTCAGATTGGAAGTTGAAACTTAAGATAGAGAATTAGTGTTCATTTAATAGTGTTCTGGTACTATAAATGAACTACAGAATAAAGTGAAATAAAATTGATTTTTAAGTGAAAGAAAGATACTTTAAAACAGAAATTAGAATACAGTATTTAATTGCTTGGAATAGACACAGGGCCAGTAAGAGTCCGGACTGAATGTTTTTTCCTGCCTTAGTTTACAAGTAGTCTTCATGTTTTAGAACACCAAATTTATTTAATGTCCTCAAGTAGACAAGAAAGAAATACAGAGTGGCAACTCCCTGGATAAGCAATATCTGATCTGATGACCTTTTTCCCCTTAATTCTACATATGTACTTTCTATTCTCATATTTCCCCCCTGCTCTTTATTTCATCTTTTTATCTTTTGAGATACCTTGAATTGTCCAGATTTCACTGTGGTATGGGATGAACATTATTATGGAGTGATGTAATGTTATTATTATTTTTTTTTATTATGGCAACTTTAGATGTGCCTGTCAGGACACCATTGCACTGCCGATAGAAAGCAGACAACCTCTTTCCTGTAAATAACATCTAAGTGATTAAAATATTTGGGGCAGAGGGTAGAAATAGATCAGCCACTTACGTTGAAAATGCATTATTCTGCTTGTCACATCGTATTCCTTTGCAGCTGCCGGGTTCATTTGTCTCATAGTAGAAGTACAGTTGGTTCAATCCATTTGCAAAAGCTAGCAACACAAGGCAGTATATGAAGAGAAACTTCAAAATATCCAGCAACATTCTTCCTAGAGATATCTGTAGAGGTCCCAGGTGAGAATTTGCAGTGAATAATGAGATCAAGCGTAGGGAGCTAAAGATGTTTGCAATTGCAAACAGGGCCTCAGCCACCAGGGTTGGATGCCACATGTCCCAGCTCTCCCGTGGAACTAACCCACTATACTGAAAACAAGCAAAAGGGAAGAAATTAGTCCTTGTTTATGGCATAAACACGTACATCAGTTTCTTTATAAGCTGTTAAATTAATTTTCAGATGGCACAATAAAGTATTTGGAAAGCAATGTGTCTTCAGGAGACTTTTTATTTTAGCAAAAGAAAAAAAGGGCAGTAGCCATGTACTTGTCCTTGAGTTCTATCTGCAGGATGGTCTGTGCTTTCCTTTTTTTTTTACCTGTATTTCACACTTGGTTACAATTTTCACAGCAGCAAAGGCAAGTTTAACAATTCTAACAGAGTGAAAGGAATAGTTAGAACACCTGGGTTTTGCAATTATAGAAACTTTCAGCTGTAAAATCAGGTAAATTAATTCTTTGGAGAACAGTGCAGATAGGACAATGATGGATAGAAACTCAGAAGAATTTTGGCAAGTTAGAAGAAAAAATTTAATCAAGGAACAAGTATATCACTTGACCACTACCAGTGGAACAATGATAAAAAAAATTGTTTATTAATGAACCGTGGCAAACTGCTTGTTTATCTCATTATCGAAGTATCTGATCCCTGGAACTGTGATTCTTTACTGTTCCAGCTCTACCAAAAATTTTCTTGAAGATGAAAGATGGTACTTTGAACTGAGACTTAGCTACTGTGACAAACTCATTATTGTTTATTTGGTCTCACTAATCTGTTTTACAGAACATATCAGAGGACAGAATCTATGCTATGAAGCACTATGGGATAATATAATACAAAGCAGGTTTCAAAGAGAGATTATGGTGCCATCTGTATTTACCTACTCTAGCTAGATGGATCCTTCTAAGCTGCTAAGCATGCCTTCAGTAGTAAGAAATGGGACTCTTCTGTATCTCTGGGGCCAGACGAAAAACATAGCCAGGCATCACAATGTTTCCACACCACTCTCATCCACAAAAAAAGTGATTGCTCTCAAATTGGGTTGTGATAACCTGAACGTACATAAGTCTGCAGGACCCGAAGAGAAGCATACCAGAATCCTGAGGGAACTGGCTGATGTAGTTGCCAAGACACTCTTCATGATATTTGAAAAGGCATGGCAGTCAGGTGAAGTCCCCAGTAACTGCAAAAAGGGAGACCTTGCACCCATTTCTAAAAAGGGGAGAAAGAAGGATTCTGACAACTACCAACCTGTCAGTCTCACTTTTGTGCCTGGGAAGATCATGCAACAAATCATAGAATCATAGAACGGTTAGAGTTGGAAAGGACCTTGAAGATCATCGTGTTCCAACCCCCCTGCCATGGGCAGGGAAACATCCCACTAGACCAGGTTGATCAAAGCCNCCCCAGAGCCTTCTCTTTTCCAGGCTGAACAGCCCCAGCTCTCTCAGTCTGTCTTCATAGGAGAGGTGCTCCATCCCTCTAATCATCTTTGTGGCCCTCCGTTGGACCCGTTCTAACAGTTCTATGTCCTTTCTCTGTTGAGGACTCCAGAGCTGGACACAGTACTCCAGGTGGGGTCTCACAAGCGCAGAGTGGAGGGGCAGAATCACCTCCCGTGACCTGCTGGTCACTCTTCTTTTGATGCAGCCCAGGACACGGTTGGCTTTCTGGGCTGCCAGCGCACACTGATGGCTCATGTTGAGTCTCTCATCCATGAGCACTCCCAAGTCCTTTTCCTCAGGGCTGCTCTCCAGCCACTCTCTGCCCAACCTGTGTTTGTGCCTGGGATTGCCACGTCCCAGGTGCAGGACCCTGCACTTGGCTTGGTTGAACTTCATGCCATTTGCATTAGCCCATCTCTCAAGCCTCTCCAGGTCCCTCTGGATGGTATCCCTTCCCTCCAGCATGTCAAATACTCCTGGAAGCTATACTAAGGCAAATAGAGGATAGGAAGGTGACCTAGTGGCCTTCTATGATGGAACAACTACATCGATGGACAAAGGAAGAGATATGGATTTCATCTTGCTGGAATTCTGTAAGGCCATTGGTGTGATCTCCCATGACATCCTCCTTTCTAAATTGGAGAGATACAGATTTGATGGATGGACTGTTTGTTTGATAAGGAACTGGTTAGATGGTCGCATCCAAAGAGTAGTGGTCAATGACTTAGTGTCTGGATGGAGATCAGTGACAAAGGGTGTCCCTCAGGGGTCTGTATTAGGACCAGTACTGTTTAATATGCTCATTAATGACATGGAATCGAGTGTATCCTCAGCAAATCTGCAAATGACACCATGCTGAATGGTGCAGCTGAGACATCTGAGGGACAGGATGCCATCCAGAGGGACCTGGACCAGCTTGGAAAGTGGGCCTGTGTGAACTTCATGAGGTCAAATGCAAGGGTCCCTGGTATCAATACAGGCTGAGGGAAGATATTCCTGCTGAAAAGGACCTGGGGTAGTGGTAGATGAAAAACTGGGCACGAGCTAGTATTGTGCAATCACAGTCCAGAAACAAGCTGTATCCTGTGCTGCATCAAAAGAAATGTGGCCAGCAGGCTGTCCCCTCTGGTCTGCTCTAGTGAGACACACCTGGAGCAATTGTATTCAGCTCTGGAGTCCTTAGCTCAGGAAAAACATGGACTTGCTGGATCAGGTCCAGAGGAGGGCCACAAAAATGATCAGAGGGAAGGGATATCTCTTCTACGAGGAAAGGCTGAAAGAGTTGGTGTTGCTCAGGCTGGAGAAGAGAAGACTCCAGGGAGACCTTATTGCAGCCTTTCAGAAAGATGGAGACAAATGTTTTAGCAGGCCCTGTTGTTGTAGGACAAGGGATAATGGCCTTAAACTAAAAGAGGTTAGATTCAGACTATATGTAAGGAAGAAATTTTTCACAATGAGGGTGATGCAGCACTGGAACTGGTTGTCCAGAGACGTGGTAGATGCCCCACCTATCCCTCAACACATTCGAGGTCAGGTTGGATGGGGCTCTGATCAATCTGATCTAGTTGAAGGTGTCTCTGCTTATTGCAGGGGGGTTGGACTAGAGGACATTTAAAGGTCCTTCCCATGATTCTCCAATTAAAATTGCAGATGGCAACTGGACATTGTTTTGGACAGTGCTAGTTGGCACAAGATCCCACCATGCTCTAACCAACTGGTAGCACAGGTGAGACAGTCCTAGTATCTGGCAACCAACCTCTGGCAGTTTTATTTATTCATATAAAAGCAGCCATAACATATGATAGTCTTGTAGTTTGGGGGATGAGAATTGCACAACAGGAGAACAGAAGTCCATAGAAGAGTTAAGAATTACTCAGCTTTTCAATTCAGCCACTGGGGATATTTGTTGTCTACAGAGCAGAAAATTAAGTTCAGCCCTTCTGGACTTTCCTCATTAGACTATCCTCTCCCCTAATGATCGTGCTGGAAAATCAAGTCTTGCTGCATTTGACATTGTAGCTTCAAGACATGCGCTATTCTGCCTCATCTAGTATTGCTCTTCAGTCCAATTCTGATTAATTCAAGATCAGTGATGAAGAAGCAAGTCGTAGAAAACTTGAGTTACCAGAAACACTCACTAAGAGATAAAAGGAAGAAGAAAATGAACAAGAAAAAATTCAATGTTCTTTTGAGAAAAGAGAAGTGAGAACTCCTCAGCATGTTTTCTATAATGCATTATTTTGAATAATATTATATAGTGTAGTACTGTGAATTCTACTGGCACTTTACAACTCTGGTATCTGAAAACTTGCACCTTTTAAATAACTAGGAACAATTACCACTACAAGGAAAGACTAAGTACTGAACAGTGCAGTAGATACTCAGATTAGAAAAAAGTACACAAGGTGTGTTGGGGAATAAGGTAAAATATATTAATGAAAAAAATTGAAGAAGATATTTGAAACTAGGAAAAGACAGAGTTTTGGTAGAGAATCAAAAGCATCCAACTGCAGATGTATTTTAAGTGAAGGCAAGTAGTGACATATTCCAAGGATGTTAAACAAACAGGGGAAAGGAAATAATCTAAGGAAATACCCTTGTGAGAGAACATGTAACTACAGAGCATTGAATAAGGATAGCATATGATATTGTAAAAGAGCAAGGATCAAGTTAAACCAATCAGATCTGGACAGACACATCTCTTCTCTCTGTCACTTCCTTTTATAGTCAGCAAAGAAAATAAACATTTCTAGAGCAGCAGGAAAGCAATTAGCTCAAACAGGTCCAACGAGTTGCTCTTTAACTTTCTCTGTTTCTCCTCATTGATTATTGGGGTAGGGGAGAGACTATCTTACAGTTTTCATCTGACAAGATGTATCCAATGTCACCTCTTCTAGAAGAGATGAGGTTAAGGATCAAGGTAAGATGAATGGACTTTATGATATTCTGGATTGAGACACAAAACTGGTGTGTTAAATTAGCAGAAAAGATCAAATGATCTCTTATTTGTAAAAGGCAAATCAAGGCCACTACTTGGTTATTTCAGCTTAAGTGGCTCTGCCTTTCTTGGGCCCAAGTGCTTCTTGCACATGTGGGTATGATGCAAAAGGTCTCACAGTTGTAACCAGAGAGTGAGGGCTGTTAATTCGGTTTTGAAGATACACGATTTAAGAGACTGGAAATATTTGGCTGAAAAATAGTGAAAAAGATTAAGGTCTGAGAAGTAAGTTTGGAAATGATCTGTGAAATACACTGAAAGAAGACAGCAAATAACATAAAGAAAATTGTGAGTATAAGAGGTCTCTGACAACAAAACCCTACTGATTCATTGATTTCCACTGAAAAGAAATCTTGAAATATTAAAAATAACTAAGAGAATGAAGAAATGCACATTTGAACAGGAAAAGAAAGTAGAGCAAAAAGAGTAGGCATATTAAAACCAGAAACACTGACAATATGCAAAAAAAAAAAAAAAAAAATTGCATGCTAGGACCAAACAACCCAAAATATATCAAGAACTGAAGTATTTGTTCTCTCACTCATGCTTGTTGATGTTCTCCTGTTCTATATAGAATAAATAAATGGTTATTGTTCTAGGGAATGGAAAATAATAACAATAAATATAACAATCCTGAACTTGTTGTAAATCACAAGGTTGATACTTTGCAATCTTTCTTGTATTATTTTGTGACCCTGCTGAATTTCTCTCCCCACTTCAAATTCAAACACCACCTTTTGACATGTAACAAAGCCAAACATAATTTAACGTGATTAAAAAATATCTACCATTGGCTTCTCGGCTGAAGGAAAGGTACATGGCACATCAATGGAAAATTAAGAAGAACACAAAATAAATTTAGCAGCATATAAACAGTAGACTTTCAAGGCAATAATATGATAATTGTGTGATGTCACCCAGGGAATACAAGACAATAATTCTTTATCCTTACTCAAAGAATTAAAATGCAAATCTAATATCAGAACCATTTCTGAGGAAAATGCTAAGTGATCTCGGATGTCCTATGAGGGCAAACATCATGAACTGTAGATCTCATGAAATCATCAAAAGAGATCAAATAGACATTGAATAGACTGGGCTACCTGAATTTTAATGGACTGTTGGATCTTGGAGAAATATGCCCCCCTTGTTTCTGATAATATAAAAAAGGTTAAATAATAACCACTTCAGGAAAAGAACTTTCAATCCTTTTCTGAAAGGTCATACACAAATGTGAACCCTTCTTATTTTAAAATGTATGTCCCAGTCTTTGCATTCATTATGCTGAATTTCAGAGGGGAAGCAGGAAGGGTAGAGAGAGTAGCCTAGCAAAGAGATTTAAAATAGTGATTACGTCGAGTAATCGAGTCTACAATTATTCAGGGGAATGAAGGGTTAATATTCCTATGTAAATGGACATTTTGTCTGTGAATCTGGTGAAATATCAATCTAAACAATTTTACAATGCAATTATATAAGATGTTAGGTGCTTCAGAACTTGTGGCAGAAGAGAATTATCATCTTATCTCCAGCTATCAGAGCAGATCTGACACAGAGATCGTTAAGCCAGTAAATATGGAGACAAATAATGCATTTAGTTTAATTACTTTTCAGAGTTCTTGTTTTGAGTAGGAACCTGTTTCTCTACTAGCTTTTCATGTCAGCAGCTGAGACATAACCAGTAATATGAACTTGCATGCAATCTCTAGCAGAGTTGTAAACAAGCAGCACTAGGTCCAATGCTCAGGTTTAGCAAATATTTGAGATAAAAAAAGCAGGATCTGTGCATAACTCGGCATTGCACCTAACTTTATGCAACAGTACCAAATAAATCGTCTTCCAGAAACATAAGAACCATTTTTCTTAGAGCACAACAACTTATATTTATAACCCTCCATTGAAACAGATGTTTTGCTTAAAATCATTCATCTCTAAAACACGTGACAATGCACTATTTAAAATCACATTATTTATAGGGGAGAGAGCATTTTCAGTGGATATACTGGACAGTTTAAAAAGACTTTTCATGCTGATATACAGAGGCAAAAAGAATAGTTCTTTGAAAAATATGAGAAGTATTCATTTTATTTGAATACTGGCAATGAAATAAGTAACTTTGACTCATCCTGAAACTACACTTCTCAGTGTATTTTACACTATCCCATCAGGTGCTGTAAATAGCCATCTGCTTAACTACCATGTCAGTCAGAGAGCCCCAAATGGACAGTAAACACTAGGCTTTTCTCTGGGAACATCTATCACACAGGAAAGTGGTATGAGGGTAACTCATACTTTTATTCAAGGGAGTTACTTAAAAATGTTTTCCTAGGTGTCTTGCTCTGATTCATAGAAGGTAGAATACATCTAAGAAAACTGGGCTATATATTTGATTCAGTAAATACAGAAAAGCTGTTTTTTTAGAATAGCCTGCCTTGTAAGGTTTAGGAAATGAAATTAAATGTTTTATATCAAAATGAACAAGTTACATTTGGCATTATTTCAATCTCATCTGCCATAGATATGGGGAACTGCTGTGGGTATTTTTTGTGGGTATTATTACACTTGCATTTCTCTTTTAATTACATGTGTTTCTATTGCCAACCACAATTGAGGCTCTTTAAAGGAATAAAAAGTATTTGGGTGCAACACCTGCACAAGCAGTAGAGACACAATAGTCACAGAACCAGAGGTAGTGCTTTATGCACTGTGTTGATTATGATTGGCATGCTAGCACTGATTTGGAGGGTAATGGACGCACATTATCCCAGAGACTGTGACCTTGGAGTCTGATTACCTTGAGCAGAAGCCGTCTGGGAGATGAAAGGATTATAATATCTTCTAATTAATACTACTCTAAAGTGAATAATTGGTCAACTCCAACGCTTTGGAAACATGCATTTTCAATGAACTGCTCACTTTGTTACATGGACAGTGAAATTACTATTTATTTTCTAGTCACTTTATGATAAGGCATCCTTGTTTGTAAAAAGGCTTTTCATCAGCTTTAAATGACAGCTCTCGTCACACTTTTGAGCATCTTGTTCTTTTAGGCAACAGCTCTGAATTTCTTTGAGTAAGAAGACTTCCAAAGTTTTGCAGCCAGAGAGCTAGCACATCAGAAACTTTTCAACACAGGAGCTGGCTGATGTGTCAAGAGGTCCCAGGTCTTTGCTCATCCCTGCCCCAGACTGGCATACGTGCAGATCCTTGTCAATAAACACAAGATAATATAAATTAGAGATCCCTGTGTTCCTCTACACTTATGGCAGAGCTGCGTCAGGAACAGGTTTTGTTTGAGAATAGGGAGCTGTAACCAGCTACTTGACTTGTGTCCTCTTTGTTTCCTAGCTAAAAGGATCTTGGCAGAGGAGAGACTCTCCTTCAGTGCACACGGGGTAGCTAGTGGCAAAGACCTGAAACAACAGAAGTACAATGTTGATCAGAGTGGCCAGTGAAAATGGGTTTGTTATCTTTACTCAGATGTGATAAGAGCTCCATGACAGATGCTAAGAAATGCTTTCTTTTCAGTTCAGATGTCATTTCCTTGTATTTGAGGCCATTTATTGATGAAAATATTTCATTTCATGAGGAATTTCTATCATATGGATTCATGTTGAATACATATAAAATGCAACGTGTTCCATGGCTTTGGAAACCATGACTTTTCTGCTGGAAGATACTTCAAACAGTGGGAATATAAAACTATTCACAAAACCTCCATTAAAAGGATGATAAAATGAACATACCAAGCCTCAGGTGACCATTTTATCCTTTTCAGCTTTACTTTTTCATGTTGCACTTATTGTAAATTTTCAAAACAAAATTAAAATCCTGCTCTTTACCTTCCCTTCCCCTGCCCCCCACCATTTTGAGTAAATATTTTTCTTGTAGTCCTGTCCAGAAGTTACACATGGTGCATAAAATTGTATTAGGCACAATAATTTCTTACTGAAAAATATGCAAATATTAGAGAACATAATTTTGTGCAAACATTACTAAATATTGCCAGTGATTTTCCTTTTCCAAGAAAATGACAGTGTGCCTGTTCAGGATCAAGTAACAAAATATTGCCGATGCCAAGAAGAGAAAAGTATAAATCACACTGTTTTGTTCGTTCTCATCTTGGTTTAGCTTCTTGTCATACCTGCAGAAGATTCAAAGAGCATATCACACACCTCTTGCATTGTTAATCTTGAGAACCTCCAAATGGAGAAGAAAGTTGGAAAAAGCCTAATTTAGTCTATCTTAATTATTTTTCTGAATTTTGAAAAGGTTTACCTTTGAAAATGCAACAATTTTCAAAGAGATTGTTGCTAAGTACAAGGAGTTCATTACAAAATCCATGAGGTTCCACCAATCATGAATGTAGTCCTGTAGTCCACCATCCCACATCTGTTTAATTTCACCCCAGATAAAACCTGTAAATAGAACATAATTCATTAAGTATGAATATTAAATTGAAAAGTCTGTGAGTATTCTAGACACTTATCTCACAATGGATTGATTCTCCTTACATTAATTATAAAGGGAAAGTGGATAAGTGCTCTAAATTACACATCTAGACAGGTGAAATTTTATCTTCCCATTAACATTTCCGTAATTAATTATTCAGGCAAAACCAAAAGAAAATTATCTGCTTGTACAAGGGAAATTTCTTTGACTTTCTTCAATCTTTTTTCCCATTGTATCCTAATAAGTAGAAAAAGGGTCTTAAAACTAGTCACCACTGCCAAGTCTGTCCTTGGTATCTGCTGCAAAATAATTCAAACTGGAAAATTTATGACTTTGGGAGTCATTCCAACACATTCATTTATTTCAGTCAGAACCCACACAGTAAGGAAGAGAAATTCTATTGTTTTTGTCAATGCTGAACTGAAGTGTCCCTTTTTTATAGGAATGAGTAGTGTCTCCAGCAGAATATTTTTTGGTGAGTCCTTTTTTTCGTATGTGAAAGAATGGAAACTGTTTTCAGGTGCGCAGAGCATGTATTACACTGGATACAAAGTGATACAAAAATGTTAAATCCAAATGGGAAATTTTGCAAGTTACCTGACATGAGCTTGGTTTCCAGAGACAATGGTGTGGAGACTCTAAGGCTATAAACATTAAAACCTCTCCGAAGAAGATAGTCCACATTAACGTATAACATGGTATGATAAAACAACATGGAACCCTTAGATGCATATTTCATATTATTATCTACAGAGCTTTTTTGTTAACAATATCAATAGAACTTTAGTTTTTCACAGTTAAGTATTTTCTTAAAGGAATTTCTTACTTTTGTGCTCATTAAAGGGACAAAATTCATCACAAAAGAAACCAGTGTCAAACATACAAGTTGAAATACAGTTAATTCAACATGGCTTTTCTCCACCTGCTTATCACATGGTTCTTTAGAAAATGCTGAAGAGATTTCAAGAAAGGGCCTGCATCACTCTAGTCTGGGCTTAATTCACCTAGAACCTTAACATCTTTTTCTCAATGATTTTCTAGTTGACTGCATGGAAAACTTGTGTCTTCTCTCAAGCAATTCCTGGTTTATACTTGTTTGTGCCAGGTAGGTTTTTGAGTTATTTGGAAGGCAGGAAAGGGATAGATAGGACAAGTACAATTTTATTTTGCAATGTTTTGGCTTGCGTCTTTGTCTCTCCTGATCACATTCAGAAGGAAAGTTCCCTATTTCTCTGGCTTTTCCTTTCTGAAACCTCAGCCACATGTTCCTGTCTTGTTTCTGTGTGTCATCATCAGTAACCACAAGCCTCAGGAGTATTCAAACTATCTGATTCCAGCAACTTTTATTTTCATAAAGTTCATTTTCAGCCATGCCACCATCATTATTTCAGCTTTTTGCAGAGCTAGGAGAACACATTCTAAGCAAGGACCATTATAGGAATATATAGATAGGAAAGTGGGATATTCCTATTTTAGGGTCTAAACAGCCTAGACAGGCTGATCACATCTATATCTTTAGATTATTAGGTAAAACTAATTCACAAAATATAGCAGTGTTAAGAAGCTAACATTTTCAAGCTGCAATCAATCATGATGAGTTGCAGTGAGAAAACAGCTGAACATTATTGCATATCAGGGGTCAATATTCGCTAAGAGCATCCACCACTGCTCTTAACTGCCCAAGAGCCATCACAAAATGAATAAACCTTCATGGGGCTACCAGGCAGACTCCTAAATGCCTGCCTATTTCACCCTGTGAAATGAGTTAAGTATTTACTCTTTAAAGAACTGGTCACTCCTTAAATACAGTATGAACTTGATGACAGCAGGTCTGGCTACCCCTTTCCTCCGCAGTCCCCCCCAACC
The DNA here is from genome assembly GCA_013398155.1 of Pedionomus torquatus. Lineage (NCBI taxonomy): Eukaryota > Metazoa > Chordata > Aves > Charadriiformes > Pedionomidae > Pedionomus > Pedionomus torquatus. The sequence goes on along the minus strand of VZRU01009547.1, from coordinate 755,376 downwards.
TTCAATGCACAGTCCATGTACTGGCAAATATCCCTGCTTGCTCTTGCTCTTCCACTACCTTTTAGGTGTAACATGTTAAGACACACCAGGTCATAAAAGCAGCTCTTTTGTGGGCTGCGACCCTCCACTTTTCAAACAATGCTCTGAATCAGTCCTGCTCCAGTGGCAGAACAGCACATAAGAGTAACCATATTTGACTGATGGATGCTATGTTTGTGACAGACATGCATGCACATGACACGTCTTTTTGAGGGCAAATCAGGTAAAAAAAAAAGGTAAAAAACCCTGAGGTTGATTGCCAAAATCCATAACTCCAGGGCAATCTCACCATGAAAGCTAAGACTAGAATCTTTAGAGGTACCAGGTCTCTACAGTTAGGTATCCTGTGGGATGCTCGATTAGAGCAATGAATGCTGGGATAACTGGGATTTGGATTTCTGGAGTTTTGTAAATCCTCCCAAGTGTGTCTGAAGGATTATCCTAGAAAAGCATATTCTGAATCCTGGAGCCTTTCTGTAAACTGGAAAACTTCTCTATGGCCTGCTGAGCTTACATGATGGAGCTATCCTGAGCAACCCAACTCAGGTTCAGCTTTTTGTGCTGTTTAGGATTAATTTACAGTCATTTGGACAGAGGTCTTGAATACTTGTTGTAGATCATAACTATCTTTTTGCAAAAAAAATTTTTTTGCAATTTTTTTGCAAAAAAATTGTCTCATGTGACACTGCTCACGTCAGAGCTATGTGTTCAGTGCAAAAAGGAAGACATCTCAACAAAACAGAAGGGACATCACCAGCCTGCACACAGGTACTGGGTAAAAACTGGTAAGAGGAACAAGACAAATACAAGGGATGTATCTAAAACAAAGCACCTTTAGACAATCAGGTTGGAGAGAAGTTCATTGGCCAAAGGTGTCTATACTTCCCTGGGAAGAAACAAACATCTCCAAGGCAATACTCCTGTGATCTACAGCTGGTTCAACTGACTGAAAGAAGAGCCATGGAGGATTAGGCTAAATTAAAACAGATGTCTAAATTCCAGATGCCTGCATTTAGGTGACATAATTCACACCCAAGCAGATTTCACTGTTTCACCTGGATAATCTTTGCTATATTCAAGTTGTCTCTTTTCTCCAACTGTGTCCTTCCTATCAACACCACCAGCTTGGTGTTGTTCCTGAACAACACCAGCTACATTTCACACCTGCCTCATACCCTCACCCATCCATTCCCCATCATCATGATTTTATCACTTATTGCCACTTGAAAGGGAATTATCAACCCTATGCAGGTCTTCCACCTCATTAATCAGGGACTTAAATTGAAAAGCTGAAGGTGAGACTTTCAAGGATTTGTTGCATTGTTTACACCTAGATACTGGAGTGGTAAAAGAGAAATAACAGATGGCTATTTTGAAACAGGCTGAGAAGACAGAAATGGATTTTATTAAACACCCTCTGTTTTTAATGGGATCAAATAGACATAAATTCAGGGCAAGAATCCCACTGACCACGAGGCCCTGGGAATGAGAGGCACCATGGAGAGTTTTTGTATAGCACCGTGAAATATTATACGTATATCTATGTAACCATTTGACTGAAGTCCAGTTTGCCTGATGCAAAAAAAAGAAACTAAACCAGACCAGATAAAATAAATTTGGAGAAAATAAATTGACTTTGTGTGCTAAATACATTTTCTTTTTGCAGTAAACATTTCTGAATATGTATACAAAAGCTTTTTTCTAAAATAAATATTGTAAAAATAAATTTTGGCCAAGCCAACAAAATAGACATAAATTAAAATGTTTCTACTGAAGACAAAAGGCACTGGAATACTATCTTTCATTATAATAATCTCATTAGAACATGTTCAAAAATCCTTAAGAACTGAGTAATGGTTATCACATATTACATATGATTAATCTGTAGATTTTTAGCTCAACACTCTCATGAATGTTCTCTGTCCCTTTGGGCAAAGCCTTGGGTTACACACAATACATTTTTATGCAGATCGGCAGATAACTTTCAGGTGGTAAAAATTCTTGATCTTTCCTGATTGATCTCATTATCAATTCACAGCTACCTCAACATGTGATTGCACTCCTCTCTCATTCACATTCAAAAGAAACAACAAAAAATGCCTCCCTCTGAAATCCATCCAAAGGTGTATTAAGTTCTATTGACTTAACATAGGTATATTAATATTATATCTTATTATTACATTTATTATTATTACTATTATTAATATTATTATCATTATGTTATATTATATACCTAGGTTCTAGGTATACCTTGTCTATATTCTTTTCTTGTACTGAATCTTGAGCAACTACAAAAATCAAATACATTTTTGATCAACTGTAAAATTTACAAAAATGTTATGCTATCTCTACAACTCTGCCATTTGTTATCTATAAATAGAATTATGGTTAAAGTCTCATAATAACATCAAAATTTGTCAAGGAAAGATATGAAAGGCAGTATTCTGAACTATTTTGGGTTTAAAAAAGATTTATGGATCCCTAGCTAAATTTGTCCTTACCTTTCCCACAAAAGGTTGGTTGCTCTGTGCTATTTTTATTCCTTACCATTAAGTGATGGGAAGCAAGAAGTTCCTCACAGTCAATCTCTGCATGCCAAGTTCAACAACAACTTTTTAGTATGTTTCTTGGAGAACATTTTTCCACTGGACTGTGAAACCATTTAACTGACAAACTCAGCTTTGCTCTACTGTGTGATCTAGAGTTTTTCACAGATACAACAAGATGTGAGACAAGCTGCTAATGATCTAAAGCTCTCTGAAGCAAAGGACAGTCACTTCAGGGAATTCAGTGAGCATTGATAAGGCTTGAAATATTTCTTCTGTTTTACACTTGGGCTGATGAACTGATCTCTGCTGAAACTATATGAAGATAACAAGAACAGAGAAGCATAATACCAGTCTCTCGGGCATACTTTGTTAACAGAATATAGATATTTTAAAGGAATATGCACAAAAAAAAAAAAAAAAAAACCCAAACCACCTTCTCTTTTTCCCTGGGGACTAGGAAATGGGTGTTCAGGAGAGAAACAACTGTGCACAGCATCTGGGTCCTGTGTCAGGTCAGGCAAAGTGCTGGAAATAACATGACCAGAGCACCAGTTATGTCCCAGCTCTCTTCCCAGGATCATTATACTCAAGTGAGCTGAGTCTGGGAACTGCTAGTTTAAATTACTGGTACACACAGCTCAGCACTGAGAATACTTAATATCTAACCTCAATTCACTCTTTGTCTTCACTTTCTTATCTGTACAATTGATTTTAATTCCTTCACCGCAGAAGCAGTGAAGATGAGTTTAGTAATGACTCTGGAGTGCAGTGAAAAGGTAATGAACAGTACTAGGATTATGGAGCATTTGAGCTTTTTGGATGAACTATAGCAGAGAAGAAAACATTCCAAGCTGATTATGTACTAGCAGTGCATTTACTCGTGTTCAAGGAAAAGTACAACTTCTAAGAAATGGTGATCAGCTGCAAATGAAACTGGTCCAGGCATGGCATCATGAATTATGGTGTTGAATCTATATGTTATCTATATCTATACGTATATGTATTTCACCCACTATGGAACAGCAGGTATAAACAGCTTGGACACTTAGTATTAAACAGCCCCTCAAATATTTCTGGCTTAGTTTCACCACCTAGTCCAATGGCATCAGATTGTTCAGTTGCTTGAGTATTAATACCTGAGTCATTAATTCAGTTGCTTGAGTATTGATGCAGTAAAGCATCCATAGAAGTGGGATACCTGTTCCTTTAACCTAGTATCTTTAGGAGACATCAACCAGTATCTTTAGATCACACACTTTCCTTTGTAACTTGAATAGCAAGAAGTCTGACTTTCACAGTACTTCTATAAATGCCAAAAGTGAACACATGTAATTAGCAGTTAAATTTTAAGCAGTCTTTTGAATTTCCTTTGTAAAATGTTCTGAAATGCAAATGAATTATAGTTCATTATCATAGTGGAAGATTAAAGGAGATTTAACTTACTATATCTGTTTTAACATTATTACTCTTTTTTTTTTTATTTTTTTTTTCCCGTCTGTAACAGAGTTTTTGGTAGTAAACAGGAAAGCCAAGGAAAAAATGTTTAAAGTCCTGGAGTGTATGTGAGAATAAATTGTAACCCTAGATTGACTGCTATGATCAATATGAATTGTCTAAATTAATTAAAAATGCTCATCCAAAACATTTCAGGTTCATGCACCCAAGTCATACATACCAATACACCACAGATGGTGATCATAGAATCATAGAATCATAGAATGGTTAGAGTTGGAAGGGACCCTGAAGATCATCGAGTTCCAAGCCCCCTGCCATGGAATGGTGTAGTTGTTATAATCTAAAGGAGCGTGACAGATGCTGTATTTTTGAAACATATCATGTACTTAAGCAGAAATGTCTAGCACCATTTTAAGTGTCCTGCATATCCAAGCAGGCCACTCCATGCATTGCCAAAAACGGTACAGGTTTCCTGTAGGGTGTTTATCATAGATACAACCCCTCGGTGAGTATCTCAGATTTCAAAAATGGGACCAGGTGCCTCTATGTAAGCACCCGAGTTGCTTTCATTATGTTTACTTTGATTTAATCTACTTATTCATAACAACCAAACATGCTAAATGTCTGTGTTTGGAGTAAGGGGCTACAGACAGGTACTTAAGTATGAAGATAGAGTACAGAAATTCTACACTTCTCTGCCTTTGAACTCTGTTCTACAATAATGTTGTAGACAGAAATTTAGCCAGCCAAAACTATTACTCCATTCTCTCAGGTACTTTTGCATAGGAAGATTTAAATCACTTTTAAGAAAAAAATATATCCTCATTTACTGCTTGTAAATCTCTGTTAAGCTTAACAGGTTTACGTGACAAGTAGACCATGCATAATTTTACTCATTCTTTAATTTCCATGGCTTCATTGAAACTGTTTGTGTCATGTATTTATCAAAATTGATTTAAAACAGAAAACAGTTTCTCGCTTTCAAAGAAATATTTCATAAACAGTAAGAAGCAAGGCTTATATCCTATTACCATAGACATCCTTAATTTATAAAACAATAGTATCCCGTGACCAATTTGGCATCACATGTGCAGCTCTAGGCAAGGCCTGAAGTGAATATTTAGGGATCCAGGAAACTACTCATCCTCTTCTCTCCTATTAACAGGTATGTAAGGTTTTGAGTATCTTGATACTGAGGATTTAAACTTCATATTTGGGAGCCCAGTCCCAGGAAGTCTTTGAAATCTTCCACCATTCAATGTCTAAATTAAATACACAATATCCAAAGTAAAATTCACCATGCATGAGACCTAAATTCCCCATAAATTGCATTTTATGCTCCCTTTGAGTTTCAAGTCCCTAGCTGAGGTCTACAGCTTATGAATACTGAGTGCTAAGACAGCCTAAACAAAAGGATCAGCAGAAACTGGAAAGAAGAATGAGTCACAAACATTGCATCTCACCAGCATATAGAAGCCTATCACGGGGCTTCAGATAGATGTCTATGTAAGGTTGAGTTTCAGCATCCAAATCGTCTTCAATTCCTGAAATGATTAAACTATGCCCCACAAAAGTAGCATAAATATTTATCACTGCAGCTTTATGGCTAAAATTCTTGCACAGGGAACAGGAAACCTGTCTTTTCTCAGCCTGAACCTCTATCCCAGGAGAGTGCTAGGGCAGGAATAATTGTGTGTGGGTGAAATGTTCACCACTCCTGCTAAAAATGAGAGAAAGGGAAACTTAAGCAGAGAGAATTAAAGATGACAAAGGACCCAACAGGTGCCTTAAGCCTCCTTACTAAGGGCTCCTAATAGGAATCAAAGGCATCAAAACTAGGTTTTGCACACACACTGCATGCCTTTCCTGTTTTCTTTATCATCAAGCTATATGACTGCAATGTTAGAATGTGATAAAGGAGCAAGCAAATGGTACTCAATGGAAAACAGGATTAAGTCCAAAGGGTATCTCAGGATCATGTGAAAACCCGCTTCCATCAGCAAAACACAGTGATTGCACTAAAGCGTCTGACTGCACTGAATACTTGTTTATATATGATTATTTTATATTTCCTTGTAAAAGTAGAGTCCTTTTTTTGCATCTCTAAGGCACTGCCTGGGGGAGGGAATGTTTCCATAGTCAATAAAAATGTATTTAAAATGAACATTCAGACAGTCATCATTAAGGAAGAGAACTCCCTTTATTTTTTGTACTCTTATTTAACTATAAAAAAACATTAAAGGTAGGCAGAGCACTGTTTCATCTAGCCTAAACTGCAGCTGATCCTGAATGCTCAGGGAAAGGATTTGAAGGCAGGAGGAAACAAAAGCTTCCAGCTTTTCTTAGTGCAGGGGTATCCTTGTCCAGAGATCACATCTCTGCCACTGTGACTTGGAGCCACTGATCATGGCTGGCTGGAGAGTATGGATGGTATTCAGGAGCCAAAAAACAGTCTGTAGCTCCATTTTAGATGGAAGACACATTTACAAGGGATTTTCATCTTCAGGATAGATTTTTACTAGAAAAAAACCTATATGCTACCCATACTGGAGGTCATAGCACCATTGAAAATATTTTCCCAAAGAAAAAGTCTCCTGACTTTTTTATCATAATCAAACCAAAACTTTCCTCTTTGGCCTCAGTTTTGGAAATGGCACACAAAGACATATATCAGCCAACACCACCACCAACTAAAGAATAAAATAAAATCATCTACATAGAAAATGTTAAATACTTAAAACCTGGTAAACCTACCAGTAACAGATTAAAAGGTCCCATTACAGCAAGAATTGGGCAGTCCTGACAAGAAGTGGCTCTCCTGATGTTTAAATAAATAATTTTATTAGTGGGTCCAGTTTTGGGATCCCCAACAAAAAAGACATTAACTGACTGAAGTGAACTGAAGTGAAGGCCATCAAGGGGGCTGGACAACATGGTGTACAAGAAGATGCTGAGGGAGCTGTGCTTTTTCAGCTTAGAGAAGAGGACACTGACGGGGGGCTATTACTGCTGTCATCCACTAATGAAATTCCTGCTTGTGAATAACTGGAGACAGATTTGTCCTAGAGGTGTACATTGGAAGGCCAAGATATAACACTTGCATGTTATGGCATGGAATATTCCAGCTGATACCTTGAAAATTGCTTACCAGTGGCTAGACATAGGCACAGGTTGCTGAGAGAGGCGGTGGAATATCCACCCCTGGACAAACTGAAGATTTGACTGGAAAACAGAATCACAAAATCACAGAATCACCTAGGTTGGAAGGGACTTTTTAAGATCATCTAGTCCAACCAATGGAAAACAAAAAAAAAGAATCTGAGAAACATGAGCTATCTTTTTAATTAGTCTGTGTTGAGCAGACATTAGGTTTCCTTCTGACCAAAAGTTGTGTTCCAGCTTTGTTTGGGATTATTTTCCTCTTCTGCACTTTATCTGTCACTACTAGTTATGTACTGTTTCATCTTTTTGTCATTATCCTGGAACACATCGATTTGTACTGGCTGTTTAATTTTTTACACAACACTTTCTTGAGCAATTTTAGAAGATGATGCAGGATGATGCACAATGTACTTGCCACTTCTGTGATCACTTCATCTGAAGTGTGTTTCTGTGCCATCGGCTTGGATGTACATTGTGCTAAGTACTGACAAAGCTGTACACTCCCATATATCCCACCAGCAGTTTGCTGACCACAAATGTTTGCAGTTTGCCCAGTTCCCAAACATCCACATTCTCTATAGATTCATATGCTCCAACACTATAAACCACTGACAGAAAGGACGTGGAAGAGATGCTTAAAGAGATCTAGTAAGACTGCATTTCTGCTCCAGGCATTATTTTGAACAACATAATTATGATGAACATTTAAAGATGTCCATAAAAGAGAAATAAAAAAAAAAACCTCATCAAAACAAATTTTCCTAAAAAATGTTTTCTTTGCTGCAACCACCCTGAATAACTGGCAGGGAGCTTTTCAACCACGTCTACTAAGCATCAAGTTTGACTGCTTGTTGGCTTTCTTCTCTGAATTTTGTAACATTACCTGATGAGTTAAATGCCCACTGTGGGGACATTTAGCATCGCCACTGTTAGGTTTGAAGTTAGGGTTTAGAGCAGAACAGATATGGTGAGCCTGCAGAGATCAATATGATCCTTATGTGAGCTGCAGCCAAGATACACAGAGGGTAAAGCTGGGTCTTATTTGCCCTTTACATCACTGTAATTATGCTCAGAGGCCACTGGAGGGGGAATTTGATGATGGAAAATATTGTTCTTCAATATTTTTATTCACAAGATGGGGTTTTTGTTTTTTCCTGTCCTTTTTTCAGTGGTGATGGATTCTCAAATATAGGAAACAGGCCTATGTTTCTGTACTGTGGAGTATCTGGCATGCTTGGGAGATCTGAATCAACAACTAATGAGAAAAAAATTGTTTTCCTTACCAGCAAAAGCTTTTTCTTATTTGTTAAAATGCAAGGTCAGGAGATTCTGACTCTTCCTACTGAGAGAATTTTCCACAACTGAACTGCTTCTTAAAGCTATAACATTGACCTTGTTGTACTGACTTACTGTTTCATGGAAAATCACCACATACTGTAAAACCACTTGTGTAATCATTTAATCATGTAAAAGACAAAACGAATGCAGAAGTTTCCTTAAGAGACTTTTAAAAGTTAAAACCGATAGTCTCAATGGAAATGTAGCCCAATAGAGGTTTTTCCTCTGAGCCACCTACTCTAGTGACACTTTTAATATGTGCTAACTATGCACATTCATCCTTCTATTACACAATAGTAGGTAAATTCTATTTACTATTTGATTGTTGGAGAGCTTAGATTGTTATGGACAATATTGAAGCCTTTCAATTTCCATGAAATGTATATATACTGAAATTCATGTCAATGAGAAGCCTGGAAAGTAGAGCTGCTCTTCCTCTCTTCCTTTTAAAGGAGGTAGCTATTAAAATGCAAATTACATGCAGAGCTATTTGAATTAAGAGAATGACAGACAAAGAATTCTATTGTTTAAAATGTTGATAGTTTTGACATACTGTAGCTGATCCAGGATAACCTTTGCTTTGGAAAAGGTTTTATTTGGTCATGTTTTGTCTCAGACATCAATATTTTTTGTCTACACCCAGAAAAATGCAAAGACAGATTTAGACTCCCTTGTGTAATTTAAGAATGCTGCATTTACACTTTTTAAGAACACTTTAAGAATATTGCATAACTGTATAGTCTGAAGAGATGGAGTGGCAAACTAAATTGGCCTGGAAAAAAAGCCTTACCATATTGATAAGAACTTAATAAAACTATTTAGTTTATTAAAAGATGACTAACCCACAGTTTGTGTGTATGTGGACATGTAAACAACTGAGATTCACTCCTTTAAAAAAAACAATAAACCAAACCAAACCAAAGCTGAAATAGACACATTCATTACACGCTGTGAGCTGAAGCATTCTATGGAGATGTATGTCTTTCTCATTCAATGACAGAGAGTACACAGATACCTAATGAATTGCCTGAGACTATGATGGCTGAATCTGGAGCATTATTAATTGGGTGGGCTAAGACACTGCCACAACCAAGGTCTGAAAGTTGAACCCAGCAAATGTGAAACTGGAAATACAGGAAACCACTACTAAGGAACCACTAGAGATCAGTGTGTAAAAATACATTGGTTTAGAGGCAAGAGATTTTTGAAAGGCACAGCTTCTCTGAACACTATAGTCTAGATATAACCACAGGCCATTTGACCGCATGGTATCTGACTATTGATCTTTATTCATGCTCATGAATATTTGCTTAAGCAATCAATTCTCTTGACTTGACCTGTACTGCTTGTAGAGGAAGGCCTTATTCAGCACAGGCAGTCCTGGCTTAATCTGACTGTACAAATCTATACTGCAAATATTAATGCTGCTTTTAGAAATGATAGTCATCTTGATAGTCATAATTCTCAAAGTTAATGGCTTCTTCAAACAAGTGCTATGGGATGATGACTTACTTAAACCCTTTCCTAAGAAAACAACAGGGTCAGAGGTTGAGGGCAGTGGAGGTTCTCCCTCTTCCCACTGCATGTTTTCTGGCGAGGATTTGGTCACTGAAATTTCGGAACTGCCTTTAACTGAAGTTAGCCTTTACACATCTCAAATTGTGCCTTCTTCTCTGGGCTGTAATTTCTTTCTTTAAAAAGACGGTTTAATGATAAAACCTGCTTTGGATGTCGAGGTCTATGTGTCAGCTACACATTTGTTCTTATTATCCTTCAGCCTCAGGATACTGTGAAAACTGCATTGATATCAACCACCCGCTGTTACGGAAGGCTGAACAGAAAAGCAACTAATTTCACAGGATCTCACAGGGCACAGGATACTGTAGAAGAGACCCCTGCCCCTCCCCAGCTTGTAGCATTCATTTCTACAGAAATAATGTATCAGACTAATAAGTTTTATATTGGTTTCTTATTTCTTGATGCTACAAAGCTTAGGACATTTACTAGAGGAATTATTTTTAATATTTAAATGTGAATCTCACCCACTGATGTTAGTCTGACTTGTCTGCAGGAAGCTGAAGTGGCCTGCCTGACTGATGAATTCCTCCACAATATTAGTTACTGGCTCTTTTTAAATGTTAGTAGCAGAATTTACCCAGTGAAGGACAACACACGGTGAAGGCTGGTGGTGAAGATTGTTATGTTGTGCTATCATGGGATTATCTCAGAAAGCAGCTCATCTGTGGAAGGCAGGTCCTTCTTAGACGTTCCTGACAAGTAAGTTTTTAGTCATGATTGCTTGTTTGCTTAAGTGAAGGACAGATGCAGACTTGCCTCCTGCTTCCCACAGGGCTTTACCAAGGAACATAGAGGAAAAGCCACTGACTCATTCTTCCCTGGAATATCAAGCACTGCCAATTAGTGTATTACAAATTCAGCATGGCATTATAAATTAGATGTGAACAATGATGCCAAAAGCCTTGTCACTTTGGTTGCTCTAAAAAAAGCCAAGTGTTTGGGAAAAAGCTGCAAACGTGTAGAGAAACAGCATCTTAATGGGGAACTTTGAAAGAGGTAGCAGTATCAAAACACCAACAAAACATTTCAGAAAAGTTTATGCATGAATTTGTCTATGTGATGACAGTTTAAAAGAAGACATCAAACTTAAGTTTTTTCAGTTAAGGGCACTAAGTTCCTCCTTCCACAATTTCATTTCAGACAAGACCAAGTATATTTGGCCTGTTGTGGTCCAACTTGTGTTGGTTCCTGAAATAAGAAACAAGGGAGAGACCATGCCACACCAAGAGAGATACCATCTAGTTGGGGAGACATGCAAAGGTAGGGAGGACCTAGAATAGTCCCATATGTTAGGACTGAGCAAACACACAAGAAGATATTTAACACTGACATGGCCCACACAAAGTAGGCTTTCAATAATCCCAGACTGAAATTTTTATTTTAAACTTTCAGGACGGAGTGGGAATCTTTTCCCCAGTTTTAAAAATAGTAGGGGATTTTCTTATTCCTTCTGATGTAAAATATTTTGTTTTAAGTTATTGACAAGTTCTCATCAATGGTTTTGCACAGAAAAAAAATACTCTGCATGCATATTATAATGACAATACTCACTTTAAAATGCTGGTCAGCCTACGGCAACTGTTGTTTTTGTCATATTAGAAATAAATGTACTTTAGGAAACCAAGGTTAGTGATAACACTCCAGAAATGACACTGTGCCTCATTCTAATACATGAAAAAGTAATTATTGTAGCAAAGGGACTCTTTAAAAGTAGACTAAATAATAATAAAAAAAAAAACGACATGTAGAAGAGTCAGAACAATTTTTGGCCTGGAGAAAACAGATATTAAAAAGAATATCAATACTTAGGTCTCAAGGAACTGCCCAGCCACAGGAAAGAATTCCCAACACCTTTTGTTTTCCTTCACTGTAATATATCAAGTAGTGACACTTCTGATTTCTAAACCCTTTCCAGGATGTCTAGTACTCTTGCTAGGTATTGGAGGAGATGGACCACTTGCCTGTTTTGCTAGGTCAATAATTCATGACAGAACTCTCTACTATGAATGCTTGGCAAAACCACAGGGGTCAAAACATTTTTCACTGTATTTTCTTTAGTAATACATTTACCCAGGACCCACGGTAATATCATCCACTCGACGATGGTTGGCGGCGGTCCCTGCATGCTCAAGTCTGACCTGTCAATGTGCTGAGAGGCAAGCAACAGCAGGAACAGAAAAGTCAAGTAGGATGCAGTATGGCAGATAAATTTGATAAATGGCTTTCGGATGAACAGCCCTAATGGGCTTTTGGGAGCTATCAGGTAGCACACAGAGAAGACTGGGAAAAGGAGTCCTATCACAACACATGTCAACATCTTCACGGCCCAGTGTCGCCTCCTCCATCCAGGAAACTCATCGTACCAGCGGGATGCAAGCAGCTGCTGGCAGTTGGGCTGGGCAACAAACTACGGAGGGAAGAAGAAAGGAAGATGGTTAGTGCCTTGTTACCTCTGTAAAGTTATTTCCATTCTATGTATGTTGTGATAAACGACCTTTGGATAGAGAATTAAAAAATGTAAAATAAGCTTGTGTAAACCCACTCATACTGATAATACCAACAGGACAGGACTAGGTCAGCTTGCCCTTCCTTCAATGTAGAAAGTATAGAAGAAAGCCATTAAAAATCACTTTTCACAATAAAGCTTGACTTCTCCATCAGTTGAGTACACAAGGAGTCAACAGACTGTAAAACACATGTACCTCAAAAGCTGAAAAAAACCATGTACCTTAAACTGAAAAACAAGTTCACAAATACTTCCATTATTCAGCCAGCAATGTTTGTGGAGAATTCACAGAATGCAAGGTGGAAGTCACTATGAAAACGGAAAGGAAGACTGAGGTCTGTAAACAGTGAAACTAAATTCCACTGCCATGAACAAACTGCTCTCAGTATATTCCCTGCTAATTCTCTAAAAATTAAGTTTACATGCTTTTATGCTGACAGAACTCTTACAGATACATTACATAATGCTTGCAGGATACAAACTAAGCACTATCATTCCCAAATGCTTCACTAATCCGTGTTAGGATATACTCCTATCTTGTATTTTATGATCAGTCTGTTCTCCATGATGTGATTTCAGATTTTAAAATATGATCCTTAAAATTAAACTTCACCAGAAAAAAAAAAAAAATAACCTCGTAACTATTTAAGATGTTTTAGACAGCTTTTTGAAGAAGCTTTAAGTATATTCCAGGGTTTTATGTCATATTTTTATTTGACCACTAGTTCATATTTTCCCTAATGCTTTGTTTTACAAAGGGGACATAGAAAAGCAGCATGCTAGACTTGTCACAATATATAGAATAGAAGCAACATATGCATCAGAGAGCCAGAGTTGTTGCATTTTGTCTAATAAAAAAAGGAAAGAAAGAAAGAAAATAAGCATTTTCCTTATGTTACTGTGGTGGTTTGACCTTGGCCAGATCACAGGTAGCACACAGCTGCTCTATCACTCCACCTCCTCAGTTGGACGGGCTTCCCATAGGCATCGCCTCCTTCAGTGGGTCCTCCACAGGCTGCAAGCGGATATCTGCTCCACTACAGACCTTCATGTGCTCCAGGGGCATGGCCTGCCTCACCATGGTCTTCACCATGGGCTGCAGGGGAATTTCTGCTCTGTAGCCTAGAGCATTTCCTCCCTCTCCTTCTTCACTGACATTGGTATCTGCAGAGCTGTTGCTCTCACATACTCTCACTTCTCTCTCTGGCTCCAGTTGGTGTTGCACAGGTTTGGTTTTTCACCCTTAAGTATGTTATCCCAGAGATGCTATCACTGTCACTGATGGGCTCAGCCTTGGCCAGTGGCAGGTTTATCTTGGAGGCGGCTGGCATTGGCTCTGTCAGACATGGGCAACTTCTAGCACCTTCTCACAGAAGCCACCCCTGTACCCTCCCTTGCGACCAAAACCTTGCCACACAAACCCAATAGTTACACACATATGTGTGTACATACATTGGATTGAATCATTAGCTGAAGGCATAATAAAGGTATGTAGAATCTTCTTTATCTTATTAAATAATAAAATGTTAATTCACATCAAGTAATTTCAGATGTGAATTTTAATTTAATGCACCTAGTTTTAGATTTTACATTATTTTGGTCATACTTATAACCACCAGAGTTAAGTTCCTCTGGCTTAATGAAATCACTGGGATTACTACTTGTAGAAAATGCTATTTAGTTTGGAATGAAATGAGAGTCAGCCTGCATCTTCCTATACATGTCTGGATCTTGTCAGAAATGTTAACCTGAGCCAAATTCAAACCTAGTGTATGATAATGAAATGCCAGTGTCCTTAACAGAGACATATTTGTCTACCAGGCACCACCACTGAAGCTGCCTCTGTTGTGAAAGAGAAGAAAACTTCCTCATACCTTGAAAATAGCCTTAAAGAAGAGTAACAGAGTGTTCTCTTCCATTAGGAAAAATGCACTTGTGAGGTTTCAGGGCATTTGTTTCAAAATACAACTGTCTGGAATAATACTGCACAGAGTCAGAGCAGATGGTTATGTTTTTGCAAGCTTTTGACAGGGATCTCCCTCAAAATTGTTCACCTCAATTTGTTTGGCTAGGTACAGATTAGTGGTTTGCTTGACTAGTGAAAAAGTATGACTTTTGGATTAATTCCTGAGTAAAATATTTTCCTCGTTTTTCCCTGGAGTGTTTCCCCTACTTCATACTACATTACATATCTTTCCCACTACATATCCTCTCACCTGAAAGTAATCTCTTCCCAAGTCTCGTCTGTGTCTCCTTTTTCAACACCTTTGGGCTGCCCTCATTGTGTTTGGGACCCAGGTGAAGGAACAAGTTCCAGGGCTAGCAAACGCTGGTGGAAAACATAGAGGGCCTACTCCTTGCCCAGCATAGCTAAAAATGAATTAATTTCCCTTGCTGTAGTGAACAGAAAATTAAGTAAAAGGAGGGGTTTTTTCCTGTGTCCATCAAGTATTGGGCTGCCCTGGGGCTGGGTAGACCAGAACTGATGCAGAGATACTTCATGCCACGAGGATCTGCTGACTGAACTGTCTGGATGGTGCTCCACATTGGGTAGAAAGTAGCTGCTTAGTTCTAATCTTTACACAGATTAATAAGCAAAACTTTCAATGTTAATATAGAAAACATTTCTGCGCAGGCTTGAAAAATTCTTTCTTGTCTGCTAACACCCATATTAAATTTTGTTGCATTGTGACTGTATTGCTAAAGATAGATGTGTTAAAGACAAGGATCACTTTCTGAGGCACAGGAAGTTTTTCAGTAAGTGCAGAAAACTGAAGAGTCAACTTATTAATTGGAACTGTTAAAGAAATTAGCTGTCAGACTTTTCTTCAAGTTATGACTGTGACAGAACAGTTTTAGCACTGATTGGATCCTCTACCTTTAGGAGAAAACTAACATAGACTAAACATTTGATGTGGCTAGAGTTAGAGGGAGTGTCACTGGTAAAGTGCTTCAAACGACTTACTAGACATAAAAAGCATCAGAATTAGTACTGGAGCAAGTATATAAAATACTACGTCAGCATTTTTGGTAAAATTTCATTTCAGCATCAGGTGAAGTCCCCAGTAGCTGGAAAAAGGGAAACATTGCACCAATTTTTAAAAAGAGTAGAAAGGGAGACTCTGGGAGCTACTAACCTGCCAGTCTCACCTCTGTGTCTGAAGATCATGGAACAGATTCTCCTAGAAGCTACAGGCAAATAGAGGATAGGGAGGTGATTCAAGACAGCCAGCATGGCTCCACCAGGGGCAAGTCCTTCCTGACCATCCTAGAGGCCTTCTATGATGGAGCAACTACACTGGTGTACAAAGGAAGAGCTATGGCTGTCATCTTGTTGTACTTCTCTAAGACCTTTGACAAGGTTTCTCATGACACCCTTTTCTCTAAATTGGAGAGATATGAATTTCATGGGTGGTTTGGTTGGCGGACAAGGAATTGGTTGGATGGTCATATCCAGAGAGTAGTGGTCAATGGCTCAAGGTCCAGATAGACTTGTCCCTCAGGGGTCCATACTGGGACCAGTACTATTTAATATATCCACCAATGACATAGACAGTGGGATCTAGTGCATCCTCATCAAACTTGTGGATGACACCTCACTGAATGGTGCAGCTGAGACATCTGAGGGACAGGATGCCATCCAGAAGTACATGTAAAAGCTTGAGAAGTAGGCCTATATGAATCTCATGAGGCTCAACAGGACCAAGTACAGGGTCCTGCACCTGGACTAGGTGATATCCCAATATCAATACTGGCTTGAAGGAATTTAGAGCAGCCCTGTTGAGAAGAGATTGGGCATAATTATAGATGAGAAAGCTGGACACAACCCAGAAATGTGTGCCTGCAGCCCAGAAAGCCAACCTCATCCTGGGCCACATCAAGAGAACCGTGGCCAGCAGGTTGAGAGAGGTGATTTCACCCCTCTACTCTGCCCTGATGAGATCGTACATGAACTACTCAGTACAGAAAAACATGGACAAGATTGAGCAGGTCAGTCCTGGTCTATATGTATTTGTATAGATATTGATAGATCGAAAGTGATAATAATCTGAGCATGATGCAAATGGTATGGAATAAGGGGTGGAATGTCCTGGTTTGAGGTAAAATGAACCAATTTTCTGTTTTATAGTTTTACTGTCTTAGCTAGGCCTCTTCTAACTAACTAAACTCTGAAATTAACAGCACATTGTTCAGAACTGTTTTGTCTCGCAGTGATAAGACCTGATTATACCAAGGGATGGTATGCNTGTTGGTGATGTGATTGTCATCCTGGGAGCTTGATATGTTTTGTATACACTGTATACCTCATTTTTCCCTTTTTTTCTAATTTTTCTTTTCATTATTTATATTTTCATTAAAGTAGTTTAGTTTTTTTCTAAACTCTTGAATCTCTTTAATTTCTTCCTCTCCTCTCTTTTTCTCAAAAGGGGGAGGGGAGGATATCTGTCAATCAGGTTTTGGTAAATTTGACTGAAACCACGACAAGGCCCTAGAGGATGGATGCAGAAATGATCAGAGAGATGGAACACATGGACGTGAAGACAGGCTGAGACAGCTGGGATTCTTCAGCCTGGAGAAGAGAAGGCTCCAGGGAGCCCTTACTGTAGACTTTCAGTACTTAAAGGGGGCTTATAGCAAGATGGGGACAAATGTTTTAGCAGGCCCTTTTGTGATAGGACTTGTCCTACCCCTTGGGGTAAGGCTTTAAACTGGAAGATGGTAGACTTAAACTAGACATAAGGAAGTATTTTGTTTTTTTAAATGAAGGTGATGAAACACTGGAACAGGTTGCCTAGAGAGATGGTAGATGACCCATCCTTGGAAATATTCAAGGTCAGGCTGGACAGGGCTCTGAGCAACCTGATTTAGTTGAAGATTCCCCTGTTCGTTGTGGGGGGGACTTGGACTAGATGACCTTTCAAGGTCCATTCCAACACAAACTATTCTATGATTCTGGGATTCTGTGATTTTAAGAGCTGCATATATAGGGAAGGAGTTCTAGTACTGCATGTAAAGGTCAATAGCAAATACCACAAAACATTGTCTACAGATGATATACTGCATTTCTGAGAAGTCCAGATATCCAGTTTCATGTTGCTCATTTTTATATAACAGCACTGTTAAGATTAGTCAACAATGTCCTGAAGCAACAAAAATATCTGTCTGTTTACTGCAGCCTCTTCCTTATGGTTCTCCAATGGCCATATAAGATACACTATGAGCTAGTCCAAAGAGTCTTCTTCAGACAATTTGAAAATTACCCTAAATCTGACACTTCTTTTATAGTTACTTTTTATAGTATACTTCATTTATCAAGGAATTGTATGACAACATTAAAAATGTCCAAATTAATTTTCTCAATTTGGACTACTTGCTCCGTTTTTGTAGTTGAGAGACTTTCATCATATGCTGTGAAACATGTTTGATAGTGATACGATATTACTTATTTATTACATTAGTTGAATAATGAGGGAATTTCTTGAATGGGAACAGCTGGGGTACTATGATGGCAAGAAAACTGTATTCAGTGGTGAATCCTACACTCTTGTTCCTCAGCTTTCTCCTCAGAGAAAAGGAGCTTGTTATTGCACACTGCATGTACCTTCTTGTCCAGTGGACCTGTTTTCCTGAGGAAATGAGGGTATATGAAAGGTATTGCATACTCTCACCTTATCTTCAAGTGTGATAAGTAAATATTTGAGCATGTGCAGAAACTCAGAAAGGGGAAGTCTTCCTGGGATTCACAGTGTAAATGCCACCTGTATCAACTGTCTCAGACAGGACTCATAAGTCGTATGTAACTGTACAGGTGAAGTAATTTTATCTGTGATTAATATATTTTATTACTGATCCTCAATGCTGATTGCATGTGACTTTTTGATTTATCCACTAATATCCCTTCTCTATAGTCAAGAATAATAAAAAAAAAATCCTGGCAAAATTCTCTGGTCTAATGAGATTTATTCTCATAGAATCATAGAATGGTTAGAATTGGAAGGGACCTTGAAGATCATTGAGTTCCAACCCCCCTGCCACGGGCAGGGACACTTCCCACTAGAGCATGTTGCTCAGAGCCCCCTCCAGCCTGGCCTTAAATACTTCCAGGGATGGGGCATCCACAACTTCTCTGAGCAACCTGTTCCAGTGCCTCACCATCCTCACAGGAAAGCATTTTTTCCTAATATCCAATCTAAATCTCCCTTCTTCCAGTTTAAAACCATTACCGCTTGTCCTATCACTACACTTCCTGACAAAGAAGTGTCCTACTCTAAATATTATAAAGGCTTTGAATAGAAAGCAACAGTTCAAGTGGACAGAAAATACACATGCTCCAAGTCGCAAGGCATTTCCTGTATAGGTGGATAGGATCACACCGAGGATGACTGCATAGTAAAAATATGTCGACATATAAGTTCTCTGCTGAACTGGGAGGTAAAAAAAAATTACACAAATGTTTTATGACTAGCAGAAACAGAAATACTCTGTGACATTAATTTGCCAGTTCTGCATTGTCTATGCCAAAATATTTTCACTGTAGTGTATTTTTTCTTCCTTAATTGGAGATACTACATTCTGAGGTATTCAAAGTATCTTTTGTACTGTCAGTATTATGTTGTATGTTATTTGACTTTGACATTGTCTCCATATAATTAGCAATCAGCAAGTTTATATTTTCACATTACAATAGCTTCCAATAGCTTCCAGCATTTCACAATTAAGCGAGGAATTTTGCTGTAATGATTATTCCTGGTTGCACATCTTTAGCTCCTTCATAAGAGTCTGCTCATCTGAAAATGTTTTGGTATTCATTCCCTTAGTTGTCATGCTGGGCATTGGCTCTTCCCTGAGACTAGTGAAAATCAGAAATTATTCACAGTGCCAGCAAAAAATAATCTGGTATAAACAATAGCAGAGTGTGATGCTAGTGATAGTTGAGTGCACATAGCCCAGATTTTCATTTTCTCTGCTGATTAAATCTGATTTTTAGGTTTATTATAATACATATCCTTCCATCCACAGAAATAATGAAGAAATAACACAAATAATATTATTAATTATATATTATCTTTATAGAAATAATATTTTTATTAAAATAATTATTTTTATAGGTAATATACCTTCATAATAAGTCAATCTCTTCTTGCCCATAGCAAAATGGAAGATGACATTAAATTAGGTGTGCATGTCAACCTGCTTGAGGGTAAAAAGGCTTTGCAGAGAGAACAGGACAGGTTGGATTGATGGGCTGAGGCCAATGGGATGAGGTTCAATATAGCCAAGTGCTGGGTCCTGCCCTTGGGTCACAACAACCCCATGCAGTGCTACAGGCTTGGGGAAGAGTGCCTGGAGAGCTGGCTGGCAGAAAAGGACCTGAGGGTATTGGTTGACAGCCAGTTGAACATGAGCCAGCAGTGTGCCCGGGTGGCCAAGGCGGCCAACACTATCCTGGCCTGTAACAAGAACAGTGTGGTGAGTAGGACTTGGGAGGTGATCATCCCCCTATACTTGGCACCATCTCGAGAACTGTACTTGTGTACAGTCTTGGGCCCCTTACCACAAAAAAGACACTGAGGTACTGGAGCGTGTCCAGAAAAGGGCAATGATGCTGATCTGGAGAATAAGCCGTATGAGGAGAGGCTGAGGCAGCTGGGGTTGTTCAGCCTGGAGAAGAGGAGGCTGAGACCTTATTGCTCTCTACAACGACCTGAAAGGTCGTTTTAGAGAGGTGGATGTTGGTCTCCTCTCCCATGTCACAGGCAATAGTACAAGAGGAAATGGCTTCAAGTGCCAGGGAAGGTTCAGACTGGATATCATGAAAAATATTTACAATGAAAGGGTTATTAAGCATTGGGATGGGCTGCCCTGGGAAGTGGTTGAGACACCATCCCTGAAGGTAATGAAAAGACAGGTTGATATACTGCTTAGTGATGTTGTTTAGTGATGGGTCATTGTGTTCGGGGTTTTTTAATTTGTTGTTTTGCTTGGGTTTTTTTTTATCCAAGTTAGGTTGATGGTCAGACTAGATGATCTTAAAGGTCCCTTCCAACCTAGACAATTCTATGATTGTATGATTCTATGAAAATAATACCTCCAACAATTTATTTCATTGTATTAGGAAATACACAAAGATATATATATATAAAACAACCCCACACTTTTAAAAGAGCATTCATTTTCACACTTGCAAAACTGTCTAACAAAAACTAAGGTTCAAATTAAATTCTTGTTCTGAGATCAGGAAGTAGTTTGGTATATGTAACACAGAAAAAGAATGTGATTTGTCATCTGGAAATGGAAGCTGTCAAAGGAATGTGATTTCCTTTTTCACTTACACACAAGTGAGTTATGCTGTAACACAACACTGTTCCTGATGCCGTTCCTAACAGATCAAAGCTAAAGATTATTTTTTTTTTTTGAGGAAATAAAAGAAAATGGTTATTATAAAATTTCTTAGTGTTACCTTTTATAAAGTCATGGCCAGATTCTCTGTTGTACTGTTTTGTACTGACATTACAGTCAAGAAGGTAGAAAATGTTAGCTCTGGTTAGTCAGGTTTGCTACTCTGTCACACATGTTTTCCAATGGTTTTACTCCTGTTCAACAAGAATTAAGCCCAATTACACTTTCTTTCTCTAGAACACTTTACTTTTCATATTTTACACATTTTCCCAGATATTAATGAAAACCCAAGCTTTTCCAGTTATTTTAACTTCAAATTTAAATGTCAAAATTCTCTGTTTACTGGTTGTGAAAAGTATATTTGCATGGCACTAATGACAGATTCAAGTCCCAACCTCATTAAATAGATTCCTAAATGTGGTAGATTATTTCTCCCTCTAGAAACATCACTGCATATCCTTTTCTGTATCTTCCCCCTAAGATTATATTTGTAGATTTTGTCACTTACTCTGTGAGGACTGGTTCATTAAAACAAGTAACATTTAATTGCAATTTAAATGCTTTAACATTATTGACTGGATCAGCACTACATTTCCCTTTCTAAAACTAGGGACCATATTCTGGGCTCCTTTGAGTATAGTTATACTGTCTGTCTTCTGCCTCAGGCCAGAAGCCCTGATTCCTCTGCCCACTGTTGTGAATCTTCTTATGTCCATCCCATCTAAGTCTAGAGCCAACTGGATCAGACTACATTTATAATCATGATCCCAGCTGGACCCATACCACTGGGTCAGCTTTTACCCAACTCTGTCTGCAGCTTTATCATTAAGGGAACTAGCCAGCTCACCAGCACCAGAGCCCACCATCTTCTGCCAGCTTGTTGTGAGACTCAACACGGTCAAGCGCCCGGTCCTGCACTTGGGTCACAACGACCCCATGCAGCACTACAGACTTCGGGAAGAGTAGCTGGAAAACTGCTACTCTTGACTAGGGAGGTGATTGTCCTCCTGTATTCAGCACTGGTGAGGCCCCCACCTCAAATGCTGTGTTCAGTTTTGGGCTCCTTGCTGTAAGAAAGACATTGGTGCACTTTAGTGTGTCCAAAGAAGAGCAACGAAGCTGGTGAAGGGTCTAGACCACAAGCCTTTTGAGGAGCAGCTAATGGAATTGTCGTTATTTAACCTGGAGAAAAGGAGGCTCAGGGTAGACCTTACTGCTCTCTAAAACTACCTTAAAGGAGGTTGTAGCAAGGTGGGGGTCAGTCTCTTCTCCCAGGTAATGAGTGTTACTCCCAAGTAACAAGTGATAGTATCAAGTTGCTCCAAAGGAGGTTTAAATTGGATATTAGGAAAAATTATTCCAAACAGGCCACATAGGAAAGTTGATTTGCCATCTCTGGAGATATTTTAAAGATATGTTGATGTGGTGCTTAGGGACATGGTTTCATGGTGGACTTGGCAGTGTTAGGTTTATTGTTGGACTTGAAGATGGTAAAGATCTTTTGCAATCTTATAGATTCTATGACTGTACCACCAGGGCAACCATCTTCAGATCAAGTCCCTAAAGCAAAAGAAATTCACAGCATAGATAACATTATCATAAAATCCAGAATTTACACTGCTTTCACCAAGAATAGAATACAGTGCCAGGGTTGTTTTTTTTGTGTTTGTTTTGTTTTTGGGTTTTTTTGTGTTTGGTTTTTTTTTGTTTGTTTGTTTGTTTTTTCCAATTATCCTATTGTTTAACTTTATATATGAGAAGGAAGAAAACAAAAGAAAAGAAAAACACAGAAGTGAAGACTGGAATGTTACCTAAAAAGGATTAATGATTTTTTTTATACAAACAACGACATTGCAGTTTTTAATTTAAACATTTTAAATTTCCTTTTTACCACATCAACAGAAGCAGAAGCTTTTCATTCGAGTCATTGCTCCTTCTCAGTAAAATGAATCATCATACAGAAAAACTATTAAATAACACAAGACTTATCTATAATTACAGTGATTCTGTTGAATTGCTTAGAAAAGGCAATGGCAACTGAAACTAGAAAGAAGTTCTTACAAACCAGCTATGCACAAATAGCCTTGTTAGACTTCCAGGTGGCAAAGAAAAATGAATCAATTATTGAGCTTTGGGATGAGCGTGTAAAATAGCTTGAAATTTCAAAACTGAGATGCTAGTAAAATAATTCTGGTTCCCATTTTCCTAGGGCAGAAAGTTATTCTCTATAAATGTCTGCAGAGATACGGTAACATGAATTGACACCTATTATATTGGATCACTGTTTTTACGCACCTAGTATAGAAAACAAAAAGTAAGAGTGATATTTATATGCAAAGTCCTGCAGTTGGAACAGAATAACCGTCCTCAATAGTACAGGCTGGAATTCACTGTCTAGGGACTAGCTTTCCATAAAAGATCTGGGGACTCTGGTAAGCAAGACACTGTCTATGACTGGGCCCATGCAGTACAGAAGTATATCCTGGGACACAGTAGCAAGGTTACAGCCAGCGTGTCAAAAAGATTGTCCTCTCTTTGGCACTTGTGAAACTACATCTGGAATACAGTGTCCTGTTTTGGTTCCTCCACTACAACACAGACATCAGCAAACTGAAGTGAGTCCTACAAAGCACTTCCAAGAGGTTACGGGACTGGATTCCTTTATGTACAGGGAGAGAAGAAAGTAGTTGGTGGTCAAAAACAGAAGAATCATGTTTGGAATTTGCTGCCTTATACAAATGAAAGGAAGGTTATGGACAGAAGCAGGCTTTTTTCAGGAGCACAATGAAAGGATAAGAGCGGTCACAAGCTGCATCAAGGGAAATTCTGGTTTGATCTAAGGAAAATATTCTTCCCTATGAGAATAGTTAAGCACTGGCATGGGTTGTCCAGGGAAGATGCAGAATCACCATCTCTGTAAATAATCAAAACTTGGCTGGGCAAGTTCCTTAGCAACCTGATTTAACTTCAGTGTTAGCCCAGATTTGAGCAGAAGTTCAGACCACATGATCTTGAGAGGTATCTTTCAATCAAGTGTTATTTATGATAACATTATTTATCACACATACTTACTGCATTAAGGCAAGTAGTGCTTTCTGGGGCAACAAAATTCTTAGTAAGAGCCATAGTAATTGTGTTTATGGGTTTGAATTTATTTATTCAGGTTTGAATTATTTTTCTAGGCATACAAGGTATTACTAAGATCTTTTTTACCATTGGTTACTCCCTTCGAAAAGTGGCAGAGCCTGTCTCTCTCATATCATTGCCAAACAATACATAAGACTATTTCAACTGTCCTAAACAATTTTTCTGTAATAACCTCTGTCTCATGTCTGGAGAAAAAGACATAATAGTGAAAATATTTGCTTAGGTCTCTATCACTTCAACCCCATCATTCCCAAAGCAGTCTTCAGGTATTTCAGATGCTTCTGACAGAGTTTGCTCTCTCCACCAATAGTTTCTACACAATAAACTAACTGATAACAGAATAGAAAGAGTAGCTGATCATTACCCCTCTCTAATTCATTCTAGTACTGAATAAAGTGTGATTATAAACATATTTTACTTAAGATCTCAGAAATTTGAGTTCCTTTTAAGAGATCAAAATTAATATATATTTTAAACAACTTCATATATTAATACAGGTAGAAATAACATGAACTCCTCATAGCATACAATTCATGTAAATCACACTATTGATTCAAACTGATTTGGAAACAAATAGCCCCTAGTATAGAATCGTCTGTTGTCAGCCCTAGGGGCTGTAAAAAGGAAAAAAACTCCACAACCACGCCTCCTCTGAACCAGCCAGCAACTACCAGTAGCATGTTTCATACATCCAAGCTGGTTTTGTGTCCTGCAAGGCTTCTAAGCATTTACAGATCAGCCAGAAGGGGTTAGGATTGTTAGTTAAAATCTCACTATATGACAAAATCAATGAATTATCTCACATCAAGCTCATTGTACCATTTTACCTACTTTTTGTAGCTGCCATGTCGCCAGAAGGAAAAGTTACAAATTAATAAGCCAACCTTTCAAAATTCATGAGGGAGTTGCAAATATGTTGAAAGCCACTGAAGCACAGAACATACTGTGAGTCTAATTAGATAAAAGATAAGTGGGAAAAGCTCTGAGTGATGGAAGGGTAGGAAACAGACTAGAAAAAGTAGGTTCTTCTTTTGGGCATTGCGTGCTCATCTGAGAATTTCAGTTGGCATCACTGGAGACCACCCTGCTCCTCATTTATGCAGTTTGTTGCAGAGATCAAAACAGGGTAGAGAGACATTCTTAGCTTCATTTTCCCTTTATGAACATACTTTTAGATTTGAACAGAGTATTAAACTATTTGGAAGAAACCTGACTACAAATTTTTTTCTTCCTTCTTTTCTCCATTTTCAGGCTCTTTTTCAGTTTCTATGATGTGAAACCTTCTTGGAGCAGTGACATTTTGTCATGTTATTTGATTATTTTTTCTGTAAAAACAATGGCGATCACCTCACATTAACAATGGGCAAATTTAGGTTTCACTCTGTTAGATTAGCTTTATGAGATGCCATCCTGCATCCTGATGCAAAAAATGGATATGAGCACAACTCTTCTTTACACCAAACTTAAGCTGTTCTAGCCAAGTCATAAAAGAGTCAACATCAGAGTCATGTTGAACTCCAAGGTTTACCCCTTGAAATAGCTGTTTCCACAGAAATAGCTGTTTATTATGTGAAGTTTGCCTGGAACTGAAGATGCCAAAGTTCCCCAAAATCAGCATGAGTCCAGTTTTTGGAAAGCCTAACACTCATTTGAAGGCTGGCTGTATACAGAGTTAGGGGTATGAGGGAAAAATAAAAACAGACTGATTACAAAGGCATTCAAACTAAATAAATCAATAAACTGCCTATTCTCTCTTGAAAGTTCTCTATTAACATGTTGTAGGGAGGTCTGTCTTTGTAGTTTCATTAACACTTAGGAACAGAATGTATATAGTCACTCAATCTGCTCTTCTTTCTCTTCAAATACTTCAGTGTTTTTTCATCTTTAAGTTCCTGTTGTTTAACTTGGCTGTGTGTTTATCTGAGAATGTTAAAGGCTGAGAAATCAGATTAATCACCAACTTCCTGCATAAAGACTAAGCTGAAATGATAGGTCTTTGGCAGTGACGCTCAATGAACATTATTCTGAGACCATTTGCAGGATAAATAAATGTATGTAGCAGATGCATCAATTATATCAGTCAAGTGCAGCCTTCATGAATCTTCCTTCTAGCCTTCAAATATGATGCTTTTTCAATTTTTTCCTTATCTTTAAAATTCACCTTTCTTCCCAGTTTTCCCTTAAATAAGCTCTCAGGTACTGCTCTTAAATGGCCAGTTGACAGCCACCATGTACAGCTTCTGTGCTTGAAACATAGAACACAAATCCTGGAAAGAATTACAGGAAATACAATTTCGTGCTCAAAAGCACTGCTCTACAAAAGCACTTTTACACTTTAGGATAGGTTGTAGTTGAAGAAAATTACCTTCTCTTGTGAACAGTCCTAAGAAATACCATGCTTTCCCATTATGGGAAGATGCCTACAATAGAAGTTAATGAAATTCTGTACACTCAACATCTGTCAGCCTGGAGAAATAATGACAGTCCTTGAGTAGTTCTTTCCCCTTATGAATCTCTCCTATTTGTAGCAAAACACTAGACTTTCGTATCTCAAACAGAAACCTGAAGATACTCTCACTGTTCTCATATACAACGAAGTCTGAAAACTGCTGGTTTCTTCTGTAGCGAAGAGCCAGAGCGATAAAGGAACGAATAAAGAGCCTGATTTACTTGAGTTTTTTCATATGCATTTCTTTTGGGGATGTTCAGGCTACATCTGCATTGAGAAATCAAACAGTGTCTTAATGTGAGCACCGGACCCCCATCATTTGCTACCTATTTGTTCTTGCCTGGTATCAGCTTTGATCTCTCCAGAGGGCTCTATGCAAAGCAAGCCTACAGCTTGCTACATCCTGTTTGCATACCAATTCCATCGTATCATTCAGTTTCAGGGTTATACTAAGTTATACTACTTTTCATTTAGTAGTACAGACTAAATCCCAAAGACCAGTTCTTTGCACAATGTTTTACCGATTTATGTCATATGTTTGTGTGTTAGACTAATGTTTCACTGCATGCTTCTAGAAACTGAGTAACTGAGTTTCTGGTTAAACTAAGCTCTTGTTTGCCCAACTTCCATAGGTATTTCTTATGGAGATGGAGTAAAACACATAGGTTTATATATATATTAAAACATGGAGGAAAATGACCATTTGTAAAAAGCTCGAGGTGGAAGAGACATATGTGGAATGATCTAAGCAAAGGCTGTGTTTCAGTCCCTGAGGATTTGAGGCTGTACTCCTCCTCAACAAATTACAGACAATTTGTTCACTGACAGAAATACACTCCATAGGCCATTGTCACTGCCTGCAGGACATGCCTAGCCCAGCTTCTGCTCCAGCAAGTCAGAAAAGGTACATTTCTAAGAAAGAGCTGCTCCTTAATCCTTGTAAAAGATAGCTCACTGGTACTGTGAAGGAATGTTTTCTTCTGCTTCCTTTGCACTCTTCTGTGGTGTTAAACAGACATATCCTGATCATATGCATGAAATCACGATTCCCTAAACTGTAATTTGTTCAAGAAGTACACATATGTTATAATTAAGAATAAAGAAAAGTATTGTGAATAAAAAAAAGTGAATACAGAGCAAAAATCCAAAGCAAACCTGCAAAAAATGTGGAGTGCAATTTAAATCTAGATTGCACATGTATGTTTCCCATCCTCTGCACCTAAGCATACCATATGGGCTTTAATGAAATTAGCCAGCAAGAGGACTTCTGCCTTGACCCATAGGAAGGCTGGGTGATGCCTCCTTAAGTAGAGTAATTTTCAGTATCTATTTTTCTCTACAATAACCAGTCTGCAGCTGTAAAGGTCTCATGCTAATGCCATCAAATACTGTAATCAGGGAAGCAACCACTTCTTTACAAAGTTTCCCTATTGAACTTACTCCCGAAATACCACCTTTCTGAGGTGGTGGTGAGACCCTTGTTCCTTTCTATTCCTTACTGTTGCCTACTCAGTGCCAGTCACCTCCAGCCCTGACAGAAGCTGTATTGCTCCCCAACTCCAGCCTCCATCACCACAAAAAAAAACTGTGATTTTTTTAGCATCCAAACACCTCAGTGAGATGTAGAGAAGACAGCAGCCAAAACAATCCATATGTGGTAACTGGACTATAATGTCAATTATATTACCTTGTAATTGTGTAGTGAAACAGCAGCAGCACTCAGGTTTTAACTGTGAGCTCCTTTAGTGCTTCATTTCAGAACTTCAAAGATAATGTAACATCAGTGGGGCTTTGTGCAGAATTTTAGAAACCCCAGCAAGGGATCTGACACAGGAAACCCCATAATTCTCTAACCTTGACAGCTTACAAAGGCAAAACCTCACTTTCTGTTTTGAAAAGAAAGCTTGATGGCAGATGCATCTTGCTACTGCTCTGGGGAAATGTTTTTCTTTTCTGAAGTACTGAACTCTCTGGACCTGTTACAAAGCCCCACTTTTCTGTGGAAATTGACAGAGTATAGAAGCCAAATCACCCAAGGCTTAGAGAATCATATTTATATTTCTACTGGCAGAATATTTGCATATGGGATTGCTAGAAAGACCATTGTTTTAATTTTTTGTTGACGCCACTTTTAATTTTAATATTAAGTACTTGTGTTTCATTTCAGGGGAAAAAATGTCTTAAACCAACACTTTAATATTGTATCTTCCAACATAATAAATAATTTTATACTGATCTACCCATTTCTTTCCTTAATAATTTGAATATTGTTTTGTTATTTCAAACTTCTTAAATTATATTTGAAGTTACCTAACTATATTAAATAGTGCTGCAATGTTAATAGCAAAAACAATATCCTCAGTTACCCTTAAAAGGTGTTAAGGGTTAAAGAGATACAAAAATGTTCTTATTGTTATGCTTTCAGCTGAAATACCAGTGTACTGCATATACTAGCAAACAGGTATGAGAAATACTAACGTAGCCAGATGACAACTTCACAGAGACTTCCAAGCAGACTGGTTACAACTGATTTGGCTACTCAGTTCCTATCATCAAGATCGTAGGATAATTCAGGCTGGAAGGGACCTCAGGATATCTCTTGCCCAACTTCCTGCTCAAACCAGGGTAACCTGTGAGACCAGGCTGGGTTGCAGGTTTTATTCAGTTAAGCCTTGAAAATGTCCAAGGACGGAGACAGCACAACCTGTCCAGGAAATCTGTTCTATTGCATAAATGTCCTTATAGGGAAAGCTTTTTCTTTCTTTATATCCAATCCAGATTTTTCCCCTTGCAACAGATGCCTATTGTTTATTGTCCTTCCACCATGTACCATGGTGAAGAGCCTGGCTCCATATCCTCAATGACCTCCCTGTAGTCACTGGGGCACAATGTTCGTTTCACATGAAGTCAGTTCCTTCTCAGAGGGCAAGTGCTCCAGCCTCCCACCATCTCAGTGGCCCTCCACTGAACTTCCTCCAATTCATCCATGGATCTTTTGGGACTCACAGCTGGATGGAGTATCCAGATGTGGTTGCATGAGTGCTGATCACTTGCCTCATTTATGTTCCTGTTAATACAGCCCAAGTTATTATTAGCCACCTCTGCTGCTGGCCCTGGTTCAGCTGGAGGTGCTCATGCCTTCAGCTCCTTTTCTGCATTGCTGCCAGGTAGTCAGTCCTTAGTCTGTGTCACTGCAGGGGCTTCATCTTTCCCAGGTTCAGGACTTTGCATTTGTCTTTGTTCAGTTTCACTTAGCCTTCTGTGAGCCTGTTTCTCCAGCCTTGGATCTCTAAATGGCAGCCCTGTCTTGAGAATATCAGCTGGTGTCTCTAACTTGGTGTCATCTGCAAACTTTTTAAGACCGGACTAACTCCTTCATCTTCCCCACATCACTGATAAATCTGAGCCAGTGAAATCCTTGCAGCACTGCAGTTTTTACCTGTCTATAGGTAGAACATGGCCCGTTAA
Source organism: Pedionomus torquatus (assembly GCA_013398155.1). Taxonomy (NCBI): domain Eukaryota; kingdom Metazoa; phylum Chordata; class Aves; order Charadriiformes; family Pedionomidae; genus Pedionomus; species Pedionomus torquatus. The sequence goes on along the minus strand of VZRU01009547.1, from coordinate 725,285 downwards.
CCACAACCCTCTGAGCTTAATTATCCAACCAGCTTTTTATCTATCTTGTTCTCCCATCTAGACTGTAATTTTCTACCTTGGATAAAACAATATAGTCAGAAATAGTGTCAAAAGCCTTGCTAATTTTAAAGTAAATGGTATTTCTTTGGCCACAAATCTACTTAGTGTCCAAGTGGTTTTTCTGTGGTCAGGAATGAGTACTCTAACTGAAAAAGCTGCAACAAGAAAGCCAACTTCAGACCAATATAGTCTTGAGCATTGGCAAGGTCTTGTTTAAGCATCATTTACACACTGTAATTTGCAATTATTATATCTGGAAAGTTCTGATGCTGAAAACAAAAAGTGCTCCTACTCCTAGAGTTCTTTTGCCAAGTTTTAGCATAGACCAAAGGTGAATTTTTCACAGCCAGGTTAGGAAGACCTAGCCTTAATTAATGAAAAGGATGATCTCTCTTCATTCAAGTGTGGTTATGCTACTCATCTTTAATGTGATTTGACTAGTATATTTGTACTGAGAATAGGGCCACATGCAGTGAAAGAAAATATTTTTCAGTATAAAATGTCTCTTTATTTCAAGATATTTACTTTGATTTTGCATAAGTTCACTCCAGGTTTCCAGCTTTAAAAGTAATGATGAAGAAAGGGCTCAACACAAGTGAAGTCTTGTAGGCTGTCATAGCTCTAACAACAGTTATCTTTTGCAAAACTTTCCATCTAATCTTGAGAATCTTACTCCAAAATTGATGATTTTTTCTTCAGACCAAACTTCTGGAATGCAGTATCGCATGATCCTTACTTCTCCACGAGAAAAAAAAAATCATCACCCAACCTATGTATGTTGGTGAAAACAAGTTCCAGCATGGCATGATAGAGGCTTCCAAACCCTTTATTTTGATAGGAGGAATGTGTTGTCTGTACAGACAATACAAGTCCTATAAAGCTATCTTGCAAGGGTGCATTGCCTGCTCCTCTGTAAGGTGGATATATGGATCATGGTGGTCAATAGAAGTTCTGCTTCTTTGGAAAGTGAAGAGCAGGTTCAAGAACATTAATTCTTGACATCAGTGTAGTGAACTCTGAGGCTTGCATATTTCTGTCCAAATTGTTGGCACTCAGGTCTGGAAAGATTTAACTACTTTGCAAGAGTTGATCTGAGACTGTTTGATCTTTCTATAATTCAAGCATGACCTGTCTAGACTACATGAGTGAGGCCTTGTCCGTAAAGCAAGACAGATTTTTGATGTAGAGACATAGAATCAAAGAACAGTTTGGGTTGGAAGGGACCTTAAAGATCATCTATTACATAAAGGGTTTTCCCCTCAAACAAACTCCAGAGTGAGTCTGAGCCCACTAAGCCTAAATATGTAACTGTGTATAAACAAGGTAGATAAGTCTTTGTGGTAAACTTGGTTTCTCTCTGGACTTATGTGCTAAGACAGACCTTTAGATCACATGGTGCATTAGAAGGCATCTCAGATTGCCAAAGGGATTTCAGTAAACAGGTCCTCAAGGTTCATCTGTTTCGGTTTAAGGGGGTTTTCCAGTTCTCAGAACAAAAGAATATCAAGACGTAAAAAAATAGCTTACACCCAGTTACCTTCCAGACATTACACGCTCTTCTTCTTAAATGATTTTACCTTGTTTTTAACCTGTACAACACATCCAGTTATCCCATGTCTCCTCTGCAATAAATGTAAATAATGTAGGTGGTGACAAAAATTATTTTATTCTTAGACGGCTTGAGTTGCTATCTGGGGGCGTCTGTCTCTTCCCACTGACTAAGAAGGGTCCCAAGGCTGGGCTGTGACATAGGTACCTTACCTAAATACCTGAAGTTATGTGGAATAAGTCAGGGACTCATAGAACAAACACACTACAGGAGCGGGTATTTCTAGTTTCTTTCCACACGCTATTAAGAGGGCAGAAAAAAAAGAGTTCAAGCCTTGAACTAATTTTATTAATAATGTATCAAACCTTTTTAACCTTTTTTACTTGTTACACTTCCAGCTTGTCTTGATGTCAAATGCTGCAAAACTGACTCATGTCTTTATGTGAACCATAACAGCGCTGCTAATGAAGCCCTTAAGGTTAGCTATTTAGAACAACCTCTAATTTAAATGACTACATTACCCTGGTAATTAAATATTATTTTCTTTTCTGCAAAGCAAGTAGAGCAAAGCGTTTCCTTTTTCTCTTCATCCACCTAAAAAAAATAATGAACCAGATCCTGTACTTGGACAACAGAGCACTGGCATGTTACACTTTGTAGACCTTCCATAATTTCTACTTGCTGAAGATCTGCATTGGTCTTTCTCTTCAACAAATGTTAAGGATCTTCACAATATCACAATATTATTCAGGAATGAACAAATTCAAATTATAAAAGCTATTATCTGATGTAATAACCATTCCAGAGGGTGTTCAGCTCTGGATTTGTTTCTTCTCTTATTCATATGAGTTCACCTTTGGTTTCCCCCTGTTCTTCAAAATATTCTGTAAAAGCCTTCCATATTAAGTCCTTGCTTGTTTGGAAGTGCTCACCAACAACTGAACCTGTTCTCCTCCTAGCAAAAGAATTTTCACTTTTTAAAAATCTGTCATCAAAATATCTTTTTTTTTGCAAAGTCTATCAACAACTGCTTTAACCATTTACCTCAGCAAAACTTTGCATTTTTCACTAGAGGAGAATCTAATATGAATGCAATAAATGGAAAAGTAAATATTAAATCAGAATGGAAGGACCTGAATTAAAGCAGAAAGTTTAAAAAGGAACCCCACCAACAAAATACCCTATTTGGAGATTTCACAGACATTACAGTATTCTAGCCAAGAATGAAACAAAAAACTGAGTGGAAATACTGACATTTTGTGCCAGGGAAGAACAAAGAGGCACAGAAAGACGGCGGCATAAGTAGTTGGCACTGTCAAGATGCTATTCAATCACATACACAGAGGACAGGAAAATCTGTTCCTCCAGAATGGACACATAGTTTTATGGAACTGGTCAAGAATAGTGGTAAGTCACTGGGTGTAAAGAAAGGAAGCAGTCCTTATATCATACAGCTGTGTGGCTTCTGCTGTCATCTACGGTACTTAGGGGCAAATGACAGTATGAAATGGTGATGCCAGAAGGTATTTTTCTTCCTAGGCTATCACTAGTAGATGACAGTATTGCAGAGAAACTCTGAGTATTACAAAACTGGACACCCAAGTTGAAATAAATTCCTTTATAACTTCAGCTATAGAAAAGATGGTCTAAGACTGTCATCAGTACCTCTCTCCACCATGCAATGGGGAGAAACGGCAGCTCCAAAGGACAAATAATCTCATTTTAGACTAGATGAACCAGAATAATATTCTACAAGTGCAGTTCCTCTCAATGAATGACCACCACAGACTAGGGATCTGATTTGAGGTTCAAACACATAAATTTAAGCACATGTAAGTAATGTGCCTTACTTAACTAAGTTCCCATCACCAGTGACTAGTTTAATACGGTCAATAGATCCCAGGTAGAAATTCGCATTACATCTGGAGATACAATTCAGTTATATACATACAAACATCTAGTGCTGTTTCAGATGTTCTGCAGTATTCTGGCCTCTGGTTCCTGGTTTGGAAGGTCACATATCCTCTGTAGGTATTGTTCTATATTTACTAGCTCTGTTTATTCATCTCAGATAGCTCAGGTTATCTCAAATAACACTAGACATGTACATATGAAACTAAGTTGATCCCTAGTGCCTGTTCAGCTGAATCCTGCTCTAGGATCCTTTGACTGTAACTGGAGCTTATACAACTACCTCACCTGTAAACAACAGGTAGACATAAAATAGGTTTCAATTCCTACATCTTTTGTACCACCTGAGATGCCCCAGTATATCCAAGACATCTGCACAAGACTGAAATACATGACACAGGAAACATGGGTTATTTCCTGTATAAAGGAAAATGATTGATCTATTAAATCCCTGACACACCTTCTAATATGGAGTTTACAAGCCTGAGTCTGCAATATTAATTCTTGCTGAGCATTTGCCTAAACGGGAAAAAAAAAAAAAAAAAAAAAAAGAAAACTGAAACTAGTTACATATCAGATAAACAGTTCAGTTGCTGAACATGTCTGCAAAGCACAATTTATGGCACGTATACCTTGCTAAATGGTCTACTTCCAACACTGGATACCAAATTCAATGCAAAAAGGAAAACATATTTGAGAAAAAAAACATGTGCTTTCAGTTATCTTCTCTGTTTATTCTGGATCAGCATGCACTGGTTTTAAGCTGTGTCAGGTCCTGTAAATCTAAGGCCATATAAATGTAAATGAAATTACCAGGGAAGTTAAACAACAGAAGCAGAAGAAAGACTGGTTACATTCTATATTCATTAGTGATAGTAGAGAAATCAAACTGATTTCTTTAAGCAATAAAACTAGCAAGTTTTTCACAATCTTGCAGTAAAAACTCAGTGCACTTTTCTTTTCCAATTCTTCCTTCAGTCCCCTCAATAGTACATATTTATATGTTGTTTCCCAGACAAATGAAGCTGTAACTAACAACAGCAATTTCTTTAGGGGCTTTGCCCTCAACAGCCATAATCCTTACTTTGTTGCCATGTTTTAAAAGAAAGTTAAAGTTCTTTCATAAGGTGAAGAAATGGATCATACTGTATTTATGAAAGCAAACAAAGAAAAATCCCCTTTCTTGGCACAAGAACATTCTCTTAGGCAGATTCAAACTTTGATAAGTCCTCAAAATTTCTTAGAAGCATAAGAAATAGAGGAGTTCTGTGGCAGGTCTACACCAGAGCTTTATCAAGTAACACAAAGACAGAAGCTAAGTCAATGAGTAACACAGGCTGCTCTAGCCATTGCCTCTTTCTGCTGAGGTAGGTTGAATTAGTTTAATCCATTAAGAAATAGATTATTTGTTTTTTACATGTCCCAGGTTGGATGTGGCTTGAGCAACCTGGTCTAGTGGGAGGTGTCCCTGCCCATGGCAGCGGGGTTGGAACTCCATGATCTTTAAGGTCCCTTCCAACTCTAACCATTCTATGAATCTATTAAAATAGAAGTGATTCCTGCTTTATTTGCTTTACCTGTCATCATTAGGAGCTGCAATCAGCCTTACAATGTTACTGCTCTAAAGGTATTACATTAGCACAAATAGGGTCTGTCCATAACTAAGGCCTGATTGTGCTGGGCAAAGCACAAACCCCATAAACAATAGGCAAAACATACCCTGAAGATCTTATAATCCTGACACATAATAGAGGGTGATAAATGGTTGAAAGTGCACTGTTGCACATAGATCAAAGCACTTGATTCTTGTGGAAAGACAAGATGGAAGATCTGCCCAGCAAGAATGATATGGAAATGGATGTTGAAGCTATGTATAGAGGGGTAAGTCTACCTTGCAAGCTGATCTGAACTTTGTCAGGAAGGACTGGGAAAATCCCAAGGCAGAGTAAATTGGGGCACGCTCTATGCTTCTGGCACTTTTAAGGAGCACCTCTTCGGACAGAGCAAGGAGCTTATGTCCCCCTTGGGGAATCCTTTTGGGGATGAGTTCTGAATATGGCACCAGAAAAATCAACATATGTGAATTTCAGTGGATGAATAGCCAACAGGCACAGACAGTGACTCAGTTGATTATTCCACAAAATCTTTAAGTGCTTAGGGAGTTTACATATGTTTAATTACATAAACTCTCAAAATTAGGCAGAATCTGCAGATAACCTATACTTTATTTTTGAGTCTAAGTTGCAATCATCTTTATAAAATCACTGAGCAAGATGGTGACAAATGAAGGACTACATTCCACTGTTCTATCTCTTCTGTAACTGACCCTGAAGTTTCTTTTCATGACCGACGTGTCTTTATAAGGATTTCTGGTCCTAGAAGTCCTGTTTCATATGTTCTGTCTCCCAAGGCAGAGTCACTTAATTAGGGAAAACAGGATTCAACAGAAAAGTGTGAGACTGAATGGATATGAGACTGTGCTCTTTTGTTCAGCCTAGGAAATGCTTGTCTCTAAGCCTCAAGCTCCTTTTACCTCCTGCTGCCATGGGTAAAAGATCTTCAGCCTTCTTGCTTGGGAGACAAAAGCAGAGGCAGTGGATAGGACCCAGTAATATCTGTAATAGTATCAATCCTGTGTACAGGGCAATAGAGAATGAGCAATGGTCTCTGCAGTTCAGCAAGAAAAGAGAGGTAGTGTTACTAAAAAAAAAAAAAGAGACAAAGAGTGATGAAAAAATAAATATGGATCTTGAGATTCCTGGAGTGTGCTAATAAAAAGGAGAACAGATGCTTAAATGTATCACAAGGGAAAGCTATTGAGAGAATATCAAAAGAATATAGAATCTCCAGTATACATTATGTGTCCAATTAACCACCAAGGGAGTTCTTACTTTTCTCAGCTGTCTTGTTCAATCCAAAGTACTGACTGGAAGCTGTTCTAATATTTGGACTAACCATGAAATAATAGACTGTGAAAGATCAAAGTTCAAATTAGCATTATCAGAGGGCTGGCAACTTTCTCTGACTTGTGATATGTCCACTATGTGCCAGAATTTATCAAGTCTTGGGCTGGAAGGAAGTGAGTCAAACGAGAATGGGAGAAACTGCTGGACCATGTCAAAGGAGATGGCCTGATGATGATCTGATGCAGAGGGAATGGAGTGGGGAAGAATATTGTCCTATTATTGGCAGAAGAAAGCGAAGTGTCTCTGTAAGGAGGACTTGCTAATAGTTTTGCATGAACATTTTCTTTTCAGTATGAAAAATACCTGAGAAGTTTATATGCCAAAAGGCAAACTCAAGAGCTATATGACTTTCACAAACATAAGCTCCTTTTTATGATAACACTGTCATATACAACACCTCTCTTCATTTTTCTGCTTTAACTCTTGGAATTGTGAAGTTCAGAAAGTTGATTTTCTACTCTAAAATTTAAATAAAGATTTGATCTCTTTGAAAGCACAAAAGTGAGTTCATATAACAAGAGGTTGTTTTTCTCATAAATCTTTTGTTTGCTAATGGAGGTACATATTGATGGAAGAAAAGGATGAAGCAGCTTTTTACTATTTTAGCTTTGATAGTTAAGGCCTACCAAAAAAAAACCCCTGAGGACTAAGGAGAGAAAGAAAAGGATACTCTGTGGACATCTGACACAGCAACAGGGAGGTAGTTGAAAAGAACCAGTAGACAGCCCTAAACCAAGTTTGCTTTGGCTCTCTTGTTTTATTGTTCAATAAACGTTTATCTTAATGGAGGCAAATCCTGCCAGGCAGTGGGAAAATTTACACTGCAACAGCACGCAGAAATTTCAGCCAGTGTGTTAAAATGTGCATTGGTTAAGTAGTCCCTCTATCTTAGGCCAACTGCACCTAGTACAGGCATGGAAAGGTTAGATCTTCGACAGAAGACTTCATGCAAGAGCCTCCTACAAGACATGTGAGAGAGAGGGAGTTACTTAAAGAGTGTCCTGGGAGCTTAGAAATGGGAAAAGAATGAAGGAGTTAAACACTCCTGTATGAGTTAGATGACTGCATGATCTCTTACTGCTACCAGGGCAGTTACTGGAGCTGAAATAATACAAATTATTTGAGACTCTTGGGCTCACTTGCAGTGAAGAGTGGAGTGAAGCAAAGCTTCTGGTGTAGCTATGGTGGAAGGTGAGGGGAGCACGGAGGAGCTGCACGAGGGAGGGAGTGTAAATAGTCAAGAGAGGCTGATGGAGGTTCTGGGGGAAATGGAGGCAGCCAGCAGGTGCAAATCCTACCACAGTTCAGACTGGGGCTCAACATTCAGTGAAACTAACTAACCTGAGCTGTGGATTAGATACTCCTGCAGGGGTGGGAGGAAGAACAGCTAGCTCTCAAGCAAGCATATGGAGAGAGGAACGAGAGCTTATGACCGCCTGTAGTTGTAAGTTTACATTCAAAATTAAATCCTGTGCACTACCTTATTTATTCACCTTAATAAAGATTTTCCTTCTCTAAAAATGTTTTTGTTGAACAAATACTTTGTTATTTTAAGTGGCTAAAACCAATTTATGGTGCTAAATCTACCCCAAGTTTGTAGAGAAGCTTACAGGTGCATTAGTAGAGACTCCTTCAAGCCAAATGCCGACTTGTGTTGCTGCCAGTCACATCCCAACAGAAGGGCTGTGTGCTGCTGGTTAGGGATATGCACTCGTGGTTGTTCTTGCTTGAGGCAGACGTCCCAGCAACATTTAATTTAATGAAGATGCAGAAAAGGAACTGCAATGAGAAATTTCCACTATACTTCATTAACAGCAAGTCTCCTCCTCTTTGAGTTAATTACTTCTAGCAAGCGTTCAAAATAATATTGGTGCCAGTTCCTGAATAGTTTAAGTGCAACTTTTGTGCGGCACGTAGCATACAAAGGAGTTATCGATGCCTTCTGAGACATCATTAAAAAGTTAGTGCTGACATTCATTTCCCCTTATGTGGACTCTAAACCTTCAGAACCCGAAACCTCTGTTACCACAGGGTAGAAATTGCAGTTGATGTGATGAGTTGTCTAACTTGCAGCTATATTTTTAATGCCTAGCGAAGTATTTCTTCTAATTGAATTGCCCTGTTTCCTTACCCAGCCAAGGGAGCTGAGAGAGATGTCTTTGGAGTTAACTCAGATGTCTTATCTTGAGCAGACAGGATCTCCCTCTGTGCATACCTCTGTCTCTTGACTGTATAAGGAATTTGCTCACATACTTTAGGAAGATTGCTTCACCACACATTTAAAATGTAGGCACAATTAAATGCTGTATTAAGCAGATATGCTCCCACCCTGTGACTAAAGAACATTTTTTTCTAGCAGCAAGAAGTACAGCTTCCACAGGGACACCTACACTTCATTCAGTTCTGAGGTAATAGATAATCAATTACAGTAAGACTTTAAGTATGTGTAGCAGATAAGCGACTTACATAATTTATGCTATTTAACAATCTGTGGAGTCTTTATCTATAAACACAGAGAGTTTTACATGATTTACAAAGCAAACATATGACCTGTTTTACAGTACCTGGCTCTTGCCTGGAAAAATGTTTATCAAACTTTTTGAATACTGTGGCTGAGAGTCTGCAGAAATGGGTCTTTTGGAGACACGGACCCAAACGTGCATATATCATTCCTCTCAGTTAAGGGATTCATAGACTAAACACATCTTCCTTTGGTGTTAAAAATGTCCAAATATTATCAGAGCCCCTTTTTTGTGGAGGTTTTTTTGTTTTTTTTTGTTTTTTGGTTTTTTTATGCTGAGACTTCTGACTGCACCTCTCTGGTCTTTTGACAAATATTCACATACGTAGTGACTTGCTAACATGTCTGCTGGGTTTGTGTTGATCTTTCAGGTGTATTTTTTTAAAATACAGAATAATTTTTAAATGTTGCGCTTCCAAAATTGCTCCTGATTGCAAAGTCAGTAATTCAAGCTTTGTCATCTGAAAGAATTTTAATGAGTGATTCATTATAATGGCTACTAAAATTACTCAAAATCAACCTTTGGTTCAAAAGGAAAAGTCTTTTCTCTGAGACAGCCACAAAGCTTGACTTAAATTTTCTAAACTGTACTGCTGCCAGAGGAGCTTGAAGCTTCCCAGCATTTCCAGACATATTTTATATTCCATATCTGAATAAAATTCAACATTCCAAACAAAATGGCAGTTTAAAGATTAAAAAAAAATTACGAAGAACATGGCAACTTCTAATTTTGGTACTCTATTTTTTTTTTCTCTAGGCACTGTTGAGATGCTCTATTTTGATGAGGAATAATTTTTGCTTACTAGCATATTTATTCTGATTTGTATAATACTATGATATGGATGATATTGGGTATAAGCCTTGCATTGTAAACTGTTAAAGTCCAAGTGAAGTAAAAAAAACCTGCCGTCAAACAAAAGGCTTTACTTTATTGAAATGAAGTAGTTAGACATTGACTTAAAATGACAGATTTGAAATGATTTGACAAATTTTCATTGAAAATTTCACTGAATTTTTGACATTATTCTAAAACACTTCCTTTTTAGTGAGGTTATATTTCTCATGGAAAACTAGTGAAGAAATGGTGATTGCATTTTTAAAAGTTCTCTAAAAGTTTTGCAGGAGCAAAAAGGTGACTTTTATTATCAGTAACGTCTTCTTTTATCCCGCAGCACCACTTTCCAAGAAAACAAGAATTAATCTATGAAATGTGAATATCCCATTATTATATTTAAGATTTAATCAACCAATTAATTTTAGTGTTATTATTCATATGAATAATCTTTGGTGTGTGTTTTTTAGAAATATACAGGTCTATGTTAAATCCAGTTTATCAATAACTCTGCTTCGAGAGGAAGTCCTGTCTCACTTCTTGTCTGCCTGCAAGTAACTGAGCAAGCTAGTCTGAAGCTAGTTCCCCCTGAAATGTTTTCCCCAAAATTCTTATACAAAAGCCTGTATTCTTGTTAAATCTAAATGTCTTCAACTGTGTTAAATTTTTAAAATCCACTCCCTCTTTCACTCTTCATCTGCCTCTTTGCCAGCTGAAGATCTGCAGGCCTGCCCCTGTGAAGGAGGTACTTTTGGAAGGCCTGATAGAAGCAACAGGGAGAGTTTTAGTAGTTAAGCAGCCAAAGTTCTAGCAAGTATCGATTAGTCAGCTCTATAGATATGACTCTATGTTTTAAATCAAACTTCTTGTAAGAAATTTAATTCAGGATCCTGAAAAATGTCCTTCCTGAATGTATCTTCTAGCAAACTCAATTCTTGTTTCTTTATCTATATCTCAACATGATACATAGCCATGTGTGAATTCTATAACTCTGTATTTACTTTAGCTTTTTTTAAAAGATAAAGGCAGAAAAAAGCTTATTAAAATGTTTCATGAGCGTCAAGCTGAAATGTGAAGAATTTAACCTCCTTTACAAGTATTCTGATTTTTCTAATGATCTTGTACTTACAGAGGAAGTGATAGATGTTAAGAGTAAACTAAGAATGGAAAAGAAAAAGAAAAAATCCCACAAACTAAAACCAACTAGTCTTTATTCATTTGAAAAGTAAAGAAAAAAGGTTAATAGCTATATACTAAAAAATTCCTATTTCCCCTGTATTGATACCAGAACGCCTAATAACAATGCAAAATGAGACAATACTGCCAATAATTATGACCTCACACTGGCATTATGTTTGAGCTTATATAGCTATAGCTTAAGTCACATGGGCCAGCTAGTATTAGACAAGATGTGACAGATATATAAACTATAAGTATTTAAATTGCACTAATTAAACTTACTGTGAAAACAGGATATTGATTCAGTCTACTCATGTGCCCCCTCGTTCTTCTTAATTTCACAAAGATGGGAAAATTAGTAAGTATTTCAATAAGCACTCTTTTACATATGTTCAAATATATACATGAGACATAAACAGAACCAAAGCTGGAACAAGGCTAACTGAGGAGTGGAGAACCACTGGGGTTTTGCTGGGATTTCTCTATTAAAAACTCTCAATATATATGAGATAGAATATGCACTTTGCAATTAGTGACAAAGTTGACTGTCTAGTAATTATTATAGACTGCTATGATCCCCTGATATGTAATTGTGTTGTTACACCAGGGTTTTGCAAATTACTTAGACTCAGAATGAAATATTATAATTATTACAGGTAGAATAACTTCTGCTTGTGCATCATATACAGACTCAAGGATTTCCCTTCCACATCCTTGAATGAAACTACAGTTGAATCAGATAACATTCTTATTTGGTTCAGGAAAATGGGAAACTATTTCTCATTGCTCATTGTAACTGGAACCCAGCACAGTGACATTGTAAGTGACAGCCTTCATAAAACCAAACTCTCCCCTAGTTGAGATCATATTATGCAGTAGATAATTAGAAAATAAAATGGTTGATTGACTTCAGGGAATCTATCTTGTCTGCTGCCGGTTGTAGCCCAGGCAACAGTAGATGTCAGAAACAGGCACCATAAGCATCAGCAATGTGCCTTTGCTTGCAATCAGACAGCATCAGTGCTGCAAAATGAAAAGGAAAAAAAACGAAAAGGTACCTTGGGTGTCCTGTCCCATGTGCTATGCTTAAAAAAAAAAAATTGTGTAAGCACACAAAAAATTGGATAAGCACACAAAGCTGATAGATACTCTCTGGTTCTGCCACCTAACTCAGAAGAGGTATTAGCCATAGCCTCACCAGACACTATTCTGTAGTGTAAACTCTAAACTGTAAATCCCTTTCAATCTGTTATTAATGAAAGAAGATGGATTGTTTTATCACGGAAGTTTCTTCCCTGGGAATACATAGTAGGTTCCCTGTGACATGACTCCATGGACTAAGCACTGGACATCTCCACTGAGATGTCTTTTGACAGTACAAGAATGAGGATCACAGTATTCTGGCATGTGCAAAAGGAATGGAAATGCAAAAGATAAACACCTTTCCCTTTGGAGAACCTCAAAACCAACTGACAAAACCTTTTTTGATTTTGTGAAGAAGGTCCACTTCAGGCGCAATCCAGCGACCATGAACAATGCAGCATGCTCTGAGAATGAGTGTGCTTTCCTGATTTCCACAGATGTTAATATAGAGGTGGTACTAGGGGCTTGCAGATCACTACATGAAGCACTGCATAAACACTTCACTTTAAAGAGACTTTCCCTGTTTGTTACAGCTTATTTCTAGATCTACATTTGATCAAGCACTACGCCATTTTGAAGCCCCTCAGCAGTTCCCAACTTCATCATTATCTTTTCTTGCTTGTCAGTTTTCCTTCCTTTATACAATGAAAAGTTTCCACCGTCTACTTGTATGCTTCTCCTGCAAGTATCCTGTCTGCTGTTCCTGCCTAATATTGTGTCTTGAGATTAAACCAAGTCATGCTACCCAAAGATACTCCAGTCCTTTGTAAAGTCTACTTCTAAGGTCTTTCATACTCACTTTCTTATTAAGGCCAAGAGGAACTGTTGCTAAGAATTTTGGTGTTATTTTCAACTTGAAAGAAGAAAAGTAATCTTTAACTTCTGAACAATTAATTGTAAAAGCAATGCAAAAGTACACACATCCCTATTTTACATGTCCTTGTTCTTCATTATTTTGTTAATTTTAGCTGCAATTTCTAGACTGAGCCTAGATTTTCTGACCAACCAGACCTTACTGTTTACTCATGGAGCTCTGACTGTTGTGCCAAGATGACATTAAAATGCCTTTTGTTAATAGGCTGAGATGTTGGGGGTCTGTGGTAAAATAAGAAAGGAAGAAAATGTATTCTCGTCTGTTTTGCTGTTCTGTTTGGGGAGTTGGTTTGGTTTTTAATTACTATTTTGCAGGATAGCAGGCAAGTTAGGAGAAAGAAAGACAATAACTAGAACTGAAAGCATCAAAACCCCAACAAATCTGTGTTTGCTCCTGTCACAACAAAAAGCCTTTGGTGGAGAGCTGAGTCTTAGTGGTTGAGACTCATAGGGCAAAGGAAGAATCAATAGTTTTGAAGAGGTTAAATCCAAAATAATATAGTTAAAATCCAGTCCATACTTTTTTCCTGCAATTTAAAAAATAAGATTTATAAGTTACCTCCACTGCTGGTCATCAAATTTACCTTGGATTGTTGCAATGTTAAGGTTATATGAAAGGAGAAAGCATCTGGTTCATTGAATTATTTGTTCATTTAATTATCTGGTTAAAGTTTAATTCGTATAACAGAAAGAGAAAATAGCAAGGAGAACTAATTCAACACAGGAAGCAGAGTTAAAGACAGATGACGGCGAAGACCAAGACTTTAGCCTCTGACGAAAGGGCCATTAAAGGACCAGGTGTGACTGTCTAAGGAGAGTCAACCTCAACTTTGCAACTTATCATAAGAAGTAGAACATATCATTATCATGAGTATTACGGGATGTTTGAGAGGGTTTGTGGGACTTATGGGAAATTCAAGGTTCTTACTGGATGTCAGAGGAATCTTGTGAGATTATGTAAAATTTATTATAGGATGTATAGGGGAAGAGAAAGAGGAAAGAGTGGGGAAGGATCAGGCAGGAACAAGTATGGCAAAATGGAGAGGAGAAGGCAATCGAGGGACTGGTCTCATGGAAGCAGGGCTGGTAAGTATGCTTGCACCTGGAGTATCCAGTTGCTTCTCAGTGAGCCTCAGTGCCCAGGCCAAAATAATCCCCTGACACTGAAGGCTGCTGCTTTCAGTGCCTCTTGCAGCATTCTCAACACAAGAAATGGAAAGACCCATCTGATCTGTTTTCATCATGATCCATATACATCAGGACAGCCAGAATTCAGGCATTTGTTATGCCTGAGGTAAATTTCTTGACCTTACACCTCTACCAACCATATTACTATTATAAAACTCAGAAATAAAATGGCTGATCAGCTACAGTGGATATTATTTGCTCCAGCATCTACTAGGGACTATATTTAGAAACAAAGCAAAAGAATCTAATAAAATTTCATTTTAATTCAGGGAGGCTGAAATGGCAGGGATAGTAAGAAGTATTTATAGCAATAAAAAATTATGTAAAATATAAAAGATCCACTTATTTGGAACTGTTAGACTAAATCAGTATTACTTTAATGTTTGCTATCACAATGAATCAATGAAGTGTAATCACCCTTATTATTGCAATTTAATGAGGCACAAGAATAAGACGCAACTATAAAAAAAATTCACCCTCCAGATCTCTCACTGCCTCTATCTCAAATTTACAAAAAATTAAGCTTCAGATTTTGGTTAAAAAAAAAATAAAACCCAAATATATGAGGTGTCAGAATTGTATTTCAATGCATAAATTCTTTGGAAAACAGAAGTCCAAGCTAGAATTTCTCGAATGACTATAGGAGAAATGATTGGCATTTCAAGAAATAGAAACAGTAGTTGTTAAGAAAAGTCTGGAATAGTACCATCTGAAAAAAATTTACAAAGGCAGCATGCTTTAATGTTTGCTTAAAACATATTAGCAAATATAAAATTATGCAATACATGTTCTGAAAAAAAGAATGCTTATTAGAAGACTTATGAAGTTTTCTAATTGAGATATTTTTCCAGCGGTACTTCAGTAGGTCCCTACTTTCATGGCAACTTCTTAATGTTACTAAATTGTATTTCACATGAACAAGAGAATCATTATTGTAAACTGTTAAAACGAGTCCAGCGGAGGCCCACAAAGATGATTAGAGGGATGGAGCACCTCTCCTATAAGGACAGGCTGAGAGAGCTGGGGCTGTTCAGCCTGGAAAAGAGAAGGCTCTGGGGAGATCTTAGAGCAGCCTTCCAGTATCTGAAGGGAGCCTACAGGAGAGCAGGAGAGGGACTCTTTTGTCAGGAAGTGTAGTGATAGGACAAGGGCTAACAGTTTTAAACTGGAAGAGGGGAGATTTAGATTGGATACTGGGAAGAAATTATTTCCTGTGAGGGTGGTGAGGCACTGGAACAGGTTGCTCAGAGAAGTTGTGGATGCCCCATCCCTGGAAGTATTTAAGGCTAGGCTTGATGGGGCTTTGAGCAACCTGGTCTAGAGGGAAGTGTCCCTGCCCATAGCAGGGGGGTTGGAACTTGATGGTCTTCAAGGTTCCTTCCAACTCTAACCATTCTATGATTCTATGATTATGTGCTTGGTTATTGTTCCTGCTAACCATTCTAACATACTTAATATAGTAATACATTTGCTTGTATATTTTGCAGAACAGCGATTTAGCAGTGACAGATGGATTAGTTCAATATAACACAGAAGTTTCTCAAGTTTTTGCTACATTTTATATGAACAGGTAACATTTAATTATTAATGGCATTTCTCTTGCTTATACAATTCCACTGTTCAGCTAATTTTGGATGCACAAGTTCCAAATGAGATGAATAAAACACATTCTGACATGATGATGAGCAGGGATCAAGTGAAGTTTTGGAAATACCAACTGTCTTCCTAACTCATTTTTCTGTCTTGATTCTTTTGCTTTTGCATGTACATAAAAACTTGAGTATTTTTAAAAGAAATGCAGTCATCCTCTGATTCCAACTGAGTATCTATATCATTGAAGCAAACTCATGAATTTTGAACTGTCGTGGAAAGCATTACCCAGGTATCTCCATTTTGGATTCTTTACAAAAAAAGAATCCGAATATCAAAGTTCTGGGGAGTCATGCATTGCTATTAATCTTTTGTTTCATTATGTATTTGTAACAGCTATTTTTTGAAGAAAACTATAGAGGTACTTGTAATATTTTATAGGTGTTTAAGCACATAGCCTCCTTTTTCTGTCTGTGAAATATGCTGTGTATATTTCTCATCCTATTACTGATGGGCTCTTCAGAGCACAACTATGTCTATTCCAGCGCAAAAGAAAAAAAGTTTTTTGGATCCGTGCTATAACAGAACATTTTAAATTCTGATACTATCAAACTATAACAGCTACTCAAATTCAACTAATGAAAAATATAAAAAAGAAGAGACTCTGTAAAACAAACAAAAAAAAAAGATAAGCAGCAATTTGTCTCAGTTAAAAGGATGTATTTCAGGCTATTATCTATCACATCACTACTACTAAATATGCTTAAATATTCTCCAGCACACTCACCTCTTTTTGACGGTACTTAATTGCCAGTTTCAATCTTGCAAGATCATTACCACTTTGTTCTTCTATCAAGCTATTATCATCTCTGTAATTAAGAATAATTTCCAATTCCCTGGAACTCCGTGTCTGATCCAGGAGATCTTTAGCAAATTGCTTGCATTGCCGTGACAGTTCCTCATACTCTGACTTAAATTCATTTTCGACTTTACTCAGCTCCTGCAGCTCCCAGCTGAGTTGGAAAGCGGTAAGGAAAGGATCCTCACTGGACAAAGCAATCAACGAGGGGCTCGCTAGAGCCTTGTAGATATTGAGTCTGGATCGAGAGTGGCGGAGGCTGTCCACGTCCGAACTCGAAACGCATTCGACGCAGTTACAGCGGACCTCGTGTGGTCTGGGCACAGAGACCCCTTTCTGCACAAGGAGCTTTATGATTTCGTAATTGTTGGTGTGGGCAGCCAGAATAATGGGAGTGATATCCGGTGTAAATTCCGAGAACTGCTTGTCCAGAAGCACTGGTGGCACCTGAGAAAAAAGGCAAAAACCCTTACAGTTCCCTTCATTGAACAAGAGCTATACAAAATTAAGCTACGAATAGTTTACCAGGTAGCACACTTACTGATGGATCTTTGCTTCTCCCAGAAGGAGAGGAAACACTTTAAACATAACAATTCAATTAGCTAAGATAGCTTCTTTCCAGTTAATAAATTGCTATAAACAGGGTCTGATTTTTCATAAAACCTGTTTGTACGTAAACAGCCCATCAGCAATGATTCTTTAGAGTAAATGATTAGATAAACAAGGAAGAGTCAGATACAAACACTCCTGTTGGGTCGCTTGAAGTGCCAGCTGTCTTAAGTGCCTGATGTCTTAAGGCTCAGTTCTACATTAACCTGCGCAAACAAGCATAGTAGATAGGAAAATGGAAGAGGTGGTAGCACAGAGTCCCAAGAGAGGAAATCACTAGAAGAGGATTTGCAAAGCCTTTTCTGGTATATATTTCTGTATTTTCAGTCTTCTGATGTGTTTCTATATTGTATCAGAAGACTGTAAGGTCCTTAATTTTAAGTTTGTTTCTTTATTTTACAGCACCAGATTCTAAAGTCTTTCCCAGATGAAGACAGCTCATTAGAGTAGTATGATGAAGCCATATAAGTGCAATTAACCAATGTCAATAAAAAATAAATAAATATGGTATTGGCAGCATGACTTATGGACTGCCTTTGGTCCATAGCTCAATAACCAAATACAAACTCAATCCACAGCAGCAAGGTGTTTTGAGTGATGCTCCTTTAGGAGGAAGACAAAAGGAAAAGATTTTACTAAACGTTGTCTGAAGGCTAGAGAAATAAATGGCCACTGGAGGGAGGAAAATATATTTGATGGAAGTCTTATGACAGCAGAACAACCTTGTTGCCAGGTGGATAAAACATAAATAGCTAAGAAGAGAAGTTAATAGAAAATAGGTAAAGCATGTGAGACAGTGTAAGAATGAGTTGAAATGAGCTGTTTAGAGCCTTGGAAGGGAAAGAAGTGGAGCAAAAAATTAAATACACAGAATCAGTGGAAAACTAGAATGACATTAAGCTGAAAAGAAAATGTAGTCTGTGGATCTAAATCCCTAAATAAAATACATATTTTTTACCCCTTCTTTCTAATGCAGACACTGTGTATTTTGTACATTTTTTAGCTGTTCTGTGTGTAAACCAACTCATATTTGTTCAATGGGACTGTGTCCATGTATAAGAACTGCTCTGTGTGTGGGCTGTAAAACAGGGGCCTGAAGCACTAATTAGATGAATGAGAGAATTACTTTGGGAGGTGGCCACTTATTCATGTAAAAATGGGGTGGAAAGTCAAGACTGGAGACCCGGTGTTTGGGATTATAAACACACATCCCTAGGGAAACAATCCCTGCCTGGCCATAGAGTGTGGATGACCTCGAGAAGCTGTACTGGATTCTGGGAAGGTATGTGGAGCCAACAGGCAGAAATCCCTTTTCTCCCTTCCCACGCACTCAAACATGCATGCTTGGCTTGGCATCAGGTAAGGCTGGCACAAAGTCCGTTTTAGACCAGGGCTGTGGGATGCCTGAACGAGCCCACCCACCATCATGACCCCACGCAGAGGGAGCAGCCATTCTCTTAGTCCTCCCCACAGGCCTACAGGAGATGCTCGGAACCCGGGGTTGTGAGCTGAGCAGCTCCAGAAGAAGTTCTCTTCTGCTTTCCTCTCTGTTCTGAGGTACAAACAAAAAGTAATGCTTTCATGGAGTTTGCACAGGCATACAAAGACATATGAGTTTAAAATGACTCATGAGGTAAGGAACCCAACTGAGAATATATTGAGGGTGCGTATGGCTGGGTGGATGCTGAGTTGCAAGAAAAAGCAGAAGGCCTGAGCACTGTGCCCAGTCTCAGCTGTGGTCAGGACAAGAAACACTACCTGGGCACATACTATCTCAGAGGACTCTCTGGCTATGTCCACACTGCTCTGTCAGGTCTCTCCCAGCACTGGAAGCCTCCAGAGTACCTCGGGTGATCTGTCACCTCCAGGCTGAACATTGCCAGAGCCCTCCTGGGGATTCCCATGTTCCCAGATCACTTTCTGTCCAGTGTGCACCGGGGCTTCAAATCCATATCTGTTTTCTCACCAGTCTGTGATGTCAGTGAGGAAAATGAGATCCATTTCCAACCCCAAACCTCAATGGTTATTGTAGTCTTAGATTTATCTTCTCTTTTATCTACATATTATACGGAAAAAAGGAAAGCACAAGTGCGCACACACACGCACACACTTTTCCTGTTCTCTACATTGCAACTGCGGTCAATGATTTTGGAGTTAGGAAGAGATGAAAATGGCAGTAGAGGCTAAAACTTTGCATAAGTAAACGTGAGCTTTGGGGCTATCATAGGTCTGAAAAAGCTTTCCAGGGAGGGATGTGTTGTGCTCTGACAGTGTCTGCCACAACTAGTGAGACTCCTCTATGGCTTCCAGATCAGGAATACCAGGCAATAGAGGAGAGAGCTAGAAGGGCAGAAAAATTAAGGATACAAAGCTATAATAACTTCAAACTCACTGACTGCTCAAAGTATTCCTCTATCACTTAGCATGTCATTATCTTTGTACTTTCTGACAGTACTAAACTAATATTTGCTTCAAGCCCTGCCAGAACTGAAGGCTATCTTAACATGTCATTAATGGCTATCTTCTCTGAAAAATTAACAGGGACACAGCTTCAAACAACATGGCATTAGAATGATTGGCTTGTACAAGGGGTCCACTACCTCACAAGCTGCTTGCTTTTCTCAAAGTGTATCAAAACTTTTCATCTCAAGGTAACTCAGCTACAAGGCTAATGCACACGTTTTTGAATTCATACCATCAGAATTTACCCAAATTTAGAAATGTGTATTAAATCATTTCAGCCTTAACATACAGAAACCTTTAAATTTAGAGGGCAAACTCTAAGACCGCAACTATAATTTCATCATGAGTTTAACCCCTGACCCTTTACCTTCTATTTTAAAATTTCCTACTAATTTAAATCAAAGATATACAGAATGCTGAAGCAGTAAGGTCAAATTATTCCCTCATCTGCAGCATAATGAAGTACTTATCTTCTGAAGTTCTGAGTGCTCTCATGGCACTCAGAATATTTCAGTATTTAACTGTTGACCTAGAGTACTTCCTGTGAAGTCACCAGATTTATGATGAATATTACTTTCAAACTACTGAGAAATAATTCTCTTTAAAGGAGCCAAAACAAATAAGCAGCACACACTGATATTAGCCACACAAGCTGCATCTTTGACAGAACACTCACAGAAAAAAAAATGAATCTTTCTTAAATCCTGGGAGGCTGGGAAGCTACCAAGACTTACAGTCACTGACTGTGACCGTGACTTCCCAAGGCTTAGCAGCGGTGTAAATATATTACACACTTTGGAGTTAATATATCAAGTATGAGGCTGCTTAAGCTTAGAAAGGTCAAATGATTTTTGCCTTCTTAGATTTTGTTGAAATTTTTCTACTTTAACATTATTTACAGGGCTGAGCAAGGCAGTTTGGTGATTGTGTGTACTTGTACACTTATCTGTGTGGGGATGAATAGACAAAAAGAAAACAAAATAGAAAAGAGGAAAACACATCTCAAAGTCTGCACACTTCAGTGCTCAGGGACATGAGATTTTTTTGTTTCCTTGCACTTATTGTAAGCAGTGATGAGTCAGTCTGACTTAGATATCCAACAATTTTTAGATACCAAGTGGAACAGCCCTATTCAATATGTGTTTAAATTCCCTTTATGGTCTGTGTGAAGAGAAGCCCCTTTTCTATGACAGAAAGAGAAATATAGACTAAATTGATGGCAGTTAGGTCTGGGAGCATTTTTGTTCCTATGACATCAAAGTAGAGAGACCGATTGCTGATGATCTCTAAGATATCCAGGAAATAGGAAAAAAATAGCATTCAGTTTGGAAAAGAATGAATGGAGAAGGCAGCTGAACCCATTTCTGCATCTAGATTTCTCATAATGTCTCTCATTACTCAAATATCTTAACAGAGAGACTGAAAACTGCAGTGCTTCTTTACCTGCTTTTTAAGTACAAGTGCTCAGAATTGAGGCAAAGGAACCTATTTCTTTGGGCAAATGTATAGCTTGCCTGGTTCTTGTCTTGCTTAATTATTTACAATTACTTTGCCTTTTGCCTGTAAAGGAGAGAAAATCTTGCACTAGCTGCATGTAATTAGGTGAATAAATTTCTCAGTTGTGTCAATCATGAGAGCATGATTGGAGGAAAAACTTATAGCAAAGGCAAAAAAGGATGCACGACGGATAACAAGATTAATATATACGTCACCTCATGCAGTGCAACGTTATATAAGGAAATTAATGTTACAAATGTGTGTCATTAATCTCATCAGTTGCTTCAGCACTTTTGCTCTATAGTTATCACCAGCCAAACACCTTGAAAATGCTAAACTCTACATTTCAGTACAGCCCACAGCATGCAAGTTATCTCTAGGCTTATGCAGTTTTCTGATTTAAATTCTGGTTTGTTGAGGTCTTCTCTTCTTGG
Organism: Pedionomus torquatus; assembly: GCA_013398155.1. NCBI lineage: Eukaryota > Metazoa > Chordata > Aves > Charadriiformes > Pedionomidae > Pedionomus > Pedionomus torquatus. The sequence continues at coordinate 703,611 of VZRU01009547.1, read as the reverse complement.
TTTCATAGTATTGCATCAGCTGAAATACATCCTGATTATGATGAAGGAAGTTGTTCTACCAGGAAAAGGTTAAAAAATCCCCCTAACCCAATTTCTTTCACGTGCACTAACCAGAGAGTTCGAATAACTTGAGGACATAACTTCCAGATAACTTCAATTCAGTTGTCACACCACTGAAAGTGTCTGTACACAGTCCATTCTGAAAGCCATGCTGAAACTATCCTCACAAGACCAAACAAATTGCAGGCCTACAATGATGGCCCCAGATTTGGCCAAAAGTCCTTTTCTCCATCCCAGGGTGCTCCATGTTGCACAGCTGGCATGATTTTTGGCCATCAAACACATAAGGCAGGCAAGTGGATGGGAATTGTTAAGTGACTCTAAGTCACTATAAGTTAACTGACAACAGTCTGAGGTCTGAAGAAGGCACACAGTAGATACTGAGTAAATATCTGAAATGCTGTCTAAGTCCAGCAGGTAAGATTTCATTACAAATTGTGTCCTTTAACGTTTTCACACACATATTTAAGCTTAAGTGCCATCAAGGTGTTTAATGCTCATCCTCCAGACTTTTTTTTGCTGGAGTCTAACCTCAAGCAGCAGACAGGATAAAAATGGAGCAGCACATATTTGAAGGTAAGTGATACTCATCTTTTTGGGTTGTAAAGAAAATATTGAGTCTTAAATGAAGTGGGCTTGAAAAAATAAAATACTGTTTCTTATATAAAATATATTAAAATCTCAAATTAAAATTATAATTGCTAGACACATAAGGCCGTAAAACCTCCCTCGTGTGCTAAATTATAGGATATGTTTCACAGCAAAATCAATCAACTCACTGGCCAAATTGAAATCCTAACCACAGGCTGAGAAGTTGCGGTGGGAAGGTTTCTTTGGCCTGCAGCTTTGAGACGGAAGGATCTTTTGCCAGATTCCATATTATGTCATGAATGGAAAAAATGGAGGATTCCTTAAGGGGAAGAAAACACATAGATCTGACTAACAGCTGGACAACTGGACCTTATGACATGAATTTTGTTAACAGTTCTGCCAATAACTCTAGGCTGCCTAGGAAGACCAACTGTTTCTGCTTCTTTTCCCGGCTGGGTACTTTTTTCGAACAAATGTTCTGTCTACCCAGGATGTAATTCCAGTTATGAATTAATGCCAGGAAGATAGAGCAGAAAATAATAATTAAATAATCAGAATTTTTTGTGTGCACATTTTTTTTACAAAATATTCTGGACTATTTTTTGTTTGTCTTGAAACCTTACTTTATTCCAAAATTTTCCTATAATTCAACAATAAGAAGGATAAGCCCCCCAATATTTTTCTTCAAATTAAATTATCGTCATTATACTATTTTATTATGACAATTCCAACTATTAATTTTATAAAATGTCCTTAATATTTTCTTATAAAAGTATTATATTTCAAGTCAGCCAAGAAAGGTATATAACAGAGAGAAGTATTTTGAAAAGCAACACAAACCAGAGATTTAATTTTAGATAGTTAAAGTTGGGTAATATAAACATTACCCTTAGCATACAGCCCAACAAAATTTATGCAGCAGACACAACCCATATGCTGAACCAGCTCAAAACTTGACGGCTGCGCTATCCTGTGCTAACACTAACCCCCTCCTAACCTTGTGGGATACAAGATAGCTATTTTTGAAAAGTACTGGATTTGTCATTAGGACCAATTTTCCAGGGTTTGTGAGAAGGTATGAACAGTTAATGCTGAACTGGTTACACTTAGGACTTCGCTTTTTGTCCATCTTCTATTGGTAGGGTGGGGAGCTGCCATTTTTGCTTCCTTGCAAGTCCTTCTCAATGTACACCACGTCATAGATATTTCCAAGGATTGGGACTAAATGCCCTTATTTCCTGCTAATATGCATTATTGCTAGCAATAGGATAACTCCCCTCCAGTTAGAATAATATTTTATGCAATATTATGACTCTATTTTGCTAAAAATTTTCTTTCAGCACTGCTGGGACATGATGAGGAACAGGGATATTGCCGTAACTAATGTAAAATCGCTGTTACTTTTAAGGAGGCTTGAATGTTTGCCTTTCCGTGTATATGGGAATTTTGCAGTGAAATTTATATGTTTGAGTTACTTTCATTCTACTTTTTCCAAATACAAGTTTTCAAAAGTCTCATAGTTTTAATCTCTTTTTTAAAATCAGTTACACTTAAGCTACTCTAAGATGTGCACCAATAGTTTTCTAATGCTTTTTCATGCCCATCCCATTACAGCTGAATCAATTTGTGTGTCACAATAGTCACAGCATGGACTGATGACTTCCAGTCTCTGTGCCAGCCACATTGCACAAAAGGCATTAATGAAAAAGAATTACAATAGCACTTAGTAATTCACTGAAAACAACATTACTTTTCTAAACAATAAGGATGACTTGCATAACGCCATGATACAAATAACAGTATACACTTAACACATCTGCAGAACATTCGAGCCAAACAGTGAAAAGGATTCAGCAATAGAAGCACTGCATGGCAGAAGGAACTTGTCAGAATGTTTAGTTTGCCCCCTTGAACCCAAAGCATGGTAAGTACACCTAGATAAATCCCTGCAGATACTTAACCAATATGGTCTTAAAGCCCTGCAGTGCTCGGTAGATTGCCCCATTTCCAGGCAGTGTTACTAATACTTCATTTGTTTTACCTTTGTGCAGTTTAAGCCTATGATGTCTAATTCTATAACATGTGGATGCAGAGAATGTGTTATTTTGTTAGAATCGTTTTAGCTTTCTCTTTTGAACACACATTCCTTCAAACTTTCTTTTATGGAAGGAAATATTTTCCAATTTTCTGAACCTTCTCGTTTCTTTCTGCACATTCCTTACCACTTCCAAGTATAACAGAGGACAAATTCATTTCCATCTTGTCATCTGTGCTCATTCTGATGTGACCAAATAGGATATTGACAGTAATGTGATATTGTCTAGTCTTTTTCTGTTAGTCTTGTTTTAATCCCCCCTGCAGAACTGTTATCTTACTAATTTCCAATTCCAGTATATACTCGGTGGATTATTTCTGCTCTACTTAGAACCACATACTTTTTCTTTACTGAACTGTTTTATTTTTTACAGAAATAATTTATCTTGTTTGCCAAAACAACCCTGAACCCTAATGGTGTCCTCCAACAGCCCTCCAGCTTTGTTCTGTCTATAGATTAGTGCCCTCTATTTCATCTTAAATATCATGAATAAAAATACTGATTGGGATAGACTCCTGCAGAATTGCTCATCTCATCCTTCTGTTTGATTCATTCGTCCTCCTTCATCAAGTACTGCTGGCAACTACTCTGTGGCTTCTTTAGACTGCATTTTGAGTGACAGTTTATGAAACCTTACCAAAATCAAACTATATGATATATACTGCTTTTCCCCAACACAGAGAGCTTGCTATTAGGTGATGAATGAAAATTATATTGTTATGACAGGATTTGTTCTTGATAAATCCTGATAGGCTGCTATGCATGTCTATGTTTTCTTCTAGGTGCTTGCAAGCAGAATGTTTGATTGTTTTCTTCAGGCTCCTCTATTGTGAAAAAGTGTACATTTCTTCTACTTGAAAAAGAAGAATAGAGAATGGAAAGGAAATGTTGTAAAATGAATTGATGACAGTTTCCCGATAGAATCAGAGGAAAAGACAGTTGATTTGACAGATGTGGGACATGCATTTGTTGGGTGTGACTGATGACAAAAAGCATCCATATTTTTATTATTATTATACTATTTTATTTATCCTTCTTTGTTTCTCCCCCCTGTATCTCTGGGAGCTGACCTAAAATACAGCCTGTAAACAAAAGTGGTCAATTTCAATCAATTATTAATTATCAATCTATTTCAATTCAGTGTTTTCCTGTGAGCATTATTACTCAATGGATAAGCCCTTCCTTTGGTCAATGTCAATAGCTTGAAGAATGGTGGGAAATGATTTAAAAGAAGACACTCAATAAAAGACTATCAGGATATTTGGAATTTGTTCCTAGCTCCAAAAAATCATACCTCCTCTCTCACCACATGTCTTTTTGGAACTAGTAGAGAAGAATTTTAAAAGTAAGAATTCTAAGCATTGCTTGAGAGCTCATAATGAAAAATGACAAGTAAACAGCGTTGTTTTCACTCAGAGACAGTGAAAGAAGAAAATGAAAATGGTTTGCAAAAATATGAGAGCTAAGAAAGAAAAAGTATCTTATGCAAGCGATTAAAGAAGAACTCAAATTATTTCACTCACATAATAATAAAGCTCATATAAGCCTCTCTCAAAGTTTGCATGAGGAGCCAAACCAATATGGACCCCACCCTAGTGGGCTCCTTTCCAACTGAGTATTTTTAAATGGATGCATAGAGTCTTTGTGCTCAAACACAGAATGTTTCATAAAGAGAAAATCGTTATAGTGAATTTTATATCTGACATCCCATTTCCTGACAACTTTTTTCTCTGGTCTGATTTAAAAAATCTGGAAAAGCTCTTGCTTTTACTTGGGCTTCTTGTCTTCTCCCAAAATGGCTTCAACGGTTAGCTGGGGAGGCAGGAGGAAATTGGCTTCCTTCTCCAGTGAGGTCTTGAGAGAAAATTAGAAAAAAAAGAGTTCTTAGAATCTAAGCTGGATCCTTTGTTTTTCCCTAGGTTTCATGGATCTAGAAACAAGAAAAGACATCCCACTGGCTAAGGGATGAGAAAGATGGTTTGTGAAAAGGAGCTTTTGTGGAAGGAAAAATAATGAATTTGTGGCCTCTCTAGGTATCATCAAACTGCTTAGGAGATATAAGCACCTCAGAGGGAGCGCTGGGAATTAGCTAACTTCTTTACAGCTGACTGCAGTTATTTAGCATTGCAGAGTAGTTAAAGATATCTTCACCTCTGAGAAGTAACTTTCATTTCTCAGACAATTAGAAGGGTTATACAAAGTGGGAACTTGGCAAATTTTCAAAACACTTAAAGAAAAATGCTTTATATATTGTCAAAATGTTATGAGAAAGGAATACAAAAGAATATGGCATGGACATAGAAACCCCTTAAATCTGCAGAGGAAGCAGAGAAATGTCACATTAAGCTGTCTCGTTATCCCTGTTATCCCTGATGTGTTATTCAGTGGGGTTTTTTTCATTTAGTAACACCTCTAGGTTTTGAACACTAGAAGTTTAACGTCTTGTACAGATGAAAAAAAGGGCCTCATTTCTGAAGTAGACAGAGGAGACCAAGACTCATGCAACTATACTAACAGTGAAAAATGGAACTTCCTTTGAGAGGCAAAGGATTGACAACTGAATATTGTTAAAGCTTAATGATATTCTCAGGACATTCAATCCTTTAACAACAGATGCTGTAAGATCTTCCCTGCATGTAAGAATCAATAGAAGAATCCTACCACTTATGCAGTTTGGGAAGATGTAGTGGTGAAAAATAGAAGGTTGCTAGAAATCAAAACATTATTTTTAAATTTCCATTGCAAAGAGAACAATGGTGAGATGGGAGAGGCGTGCGTTATTGCAATCTGTCCCATGCAGGGAAAGACCAGGAAAGGCAGAATGGTCAGTTAGAGGTAGTTTAGGGTAGATTGCTGGAAAGCCTTGGAACTGGTGCAAAGGAGCATGGATTGGTTCAAATCCTTTAATAGTGTGAGTTGTTCTTGTTTGTAAGTTGATCTTAGTGCTGCATTCATCTTGAGCTTACTGATTGACTACAGATCTTGACCTGTACACACCTTATGCGCTTTGTGCATCCTAGTAATGAATGGGTAGAGGTACTCCTAATGTGTTTTAGTATATGGAGAGTTTTTTTCTTTGAGCTTATGTAAATATATTTTTACTTAATTTAGTGCATGGTAATAACAGAGGTGTAATAAGCAGAAGTTTGAAAGGGCAGGGAAGAGAAACTTTGTCTTGTTAGTCAGCTTGTTTGTACTTAGAGTTGATGTCACAAAGCTAGTTAGTAACAAATAGAATGGTGGCCCACTTTTTTGCATTCTCTGCAAATATCTAGCCAAATCTGGGCAGTACACAACAGTAAATGTAAGGCTTTGAAGGTGAATATTCCACGTTTCCTTTGATTTTTTTTTGCCAAAAGGCATCACACATTGTCACAAGCCTGTGAACTTAGATAGTATTTCATTACTGACTCAGTAATGTTTTACTAGCTGAATTGAAAAGGGAAATAATTTTGCCTCCTGCCAGCCTGGGGTGAAGATGTGGAAGATAGGGATCCTGGCACCGGCATAAAGGACAATTAAAACACTTCTGTCAGTACAATATGTGACATGTGTATCCTCGATCCTGAAGACAGTTGGTAAACTGACAGGCTAAATTGTTAGTCTTCCAAGAAATGTAAGCCTCTGTAATCACATTAATGGACTCTGTCAGTCACCTCATTGGGCGTTTTGAATTTGGTGAGCTGTTCCAGCTGGATGTTAACAGGAAGGAATAGTAGAGATACTAAATTCCTGCAAGTTTCCTAAAGGAGATGCATGATTGAGATCCGAAGAAAAGTTTGAAGCGTGAGCTCAACAGTATTACTAGATACCAGTGAACTCATACAAAAAGAGGATATTATGAATGCATCAGTTTCTTAAAAAGCTTTTATGAACATTCCTAACATTAAAACCAGAGGAAATTAAGTCATGATGCACAGAGCTGTGTAGAAATCAGGTTTCATAAATTTCACTGCTCCCAGAACAATTTGACAAGGGATGCTTTGACAACAGCAAAGTTGATAGTGAAGTGTTGAAGACCATACATGAGCAAGCTTCTTGACGGTGCCATGTTTCTGTTTTTTCAATTTTCATAGGCTGAAAGTTTGGAAAGACATTAATTTTAAATATTATTAGGTACGATTGTATGTTTGACTCTCCAAGACTAATGTTCACTTTGAGAAAGCCTTTTGAATTCTACTCTTCCTTACATAAAACTTATTCAAAAGATATCTCCACAGGGATGTTCCAGGTACCTACATTTCAGCACAGCAGTTCACAGACAATGAAGAACTCTAGAATGACTCTTTGAAAATATTTTTCAGTGGACCACTTCACAGCATTGGGTGGCCTGGAAGATCATGTCCATCTGGAACTGCTGTGCCTTTGAAAGAATTTGTTTCAACAATAGGGCTCTGTTGGATCTGCTCCTAAAATCTTTCATGGGTTTCTGCATTGGACACTATCAGGGAGAGGATATGTTCTAGATGAACCTACACCTAATTATAGGCTCTATGTGTGAATTATGTTTTTATGGTCCTGTTATACCTAGCTGATATCTAGGGCTCATCTCAATTGCCCCCATGTAGGTGTCAAGTGCTATTTCAGATACCTCCAGGTGTCCTGTGTGACCTCCAGTCACCACAGGTCTTGCACGCAACACAAGCACAGGTCTTGCACACATCCTGTCATAATTTCTAGGTCCACACACATGTCATAGATATACTAGGATGTCTCAGCTTTTACTTACACTACATGTGAGCCTCTGAGCTGGGCCCTTGGTGGATTTAGACAGTAGAGCCCAGAGAACCATTTTTCTTAGCTTACAGTGAACACTTGAACACTTGCATTTGGTCAGCAGGTCATCTAACTCTTCACTGACCTTATAGGGACCTCAGATATCTGGCTTACATGTGAGCACTAAAGAAATGATACAAGTACCTAGACACAGGCATCTAGAAAATCAGAGAGAAGACACCCTAGAAAATCAGAGATATCTGATATGACAGATAGGACACAAGACCTGCTGGAGAGACTCATTCCACAGTACAGGTGGAAGACAGGTAGACTGTTCTGATCCAGGAGACATTTATGCATAGATCCCTGGCTCTACTGCTGTATTGTATTCAGCTTCAGACATCTGAATTGGGAGCTGACTCCCACCCAATCATATATATATACCCATATATTTATATATAGCACAGATCTTCGCAATCTGTTTTATCAAGGGCAAAACCATTAATTGTCTCCTTGGAGGCTGTTCTAGGCAGAAAAGATACTGGCTTGTTTATATTGCTCCTTTAATGTTTATATATTTGATAACTTCATAAATTAAAACGCATAGCCTAATGTAAAGATAATTGGCTATGGGGATTTCCAGACCTTACAAGACAAGACTACCTCAATTAAAATGTTCTATTTGCTGAATGTCTCAGTCTTCTTAATGGATTTATATTACTGGTGTCAGAGCTGATTCTTAACTTGTTTTCAAGCACTGAAAAGGCTATTAAAAGTTTTAGTTGAAACTATCTTCACAGTTGTTGAATTATCAGGAAGTGAAAGCAGGTATGTTTGGCAACTAATTGTAGAAGGCAGAGATTTTTCTTCCTTTCCTTTTTTTTTTTTTTTTTTTTTGGTACGTAGTTCCTGTTCTGATCATAAACTTGGTTAGGGTTATAAAGTAGGGCTCAACAAATAAAAACAGGAAAATGAAGCAGTATTGAAAATATGACTTCTTGAGGAGAAATCTGACTTCTCCACAGACCTCACTTTTGTATTAACCTTCTAAAGATTTTGAATTATTTTAGATATTCCTAAAGACCTTTTTTTTTAATTATTTTAGATTTTCAAATGTTTATTGCAAAGCTCATGGTAGAAAAATGCTTTCATTTCCAGCAGGAGCTGAAAGTGAGGAGTGTGGAAAAGACAGCAAATAATGACAGAAAAGCACTTAATCTTTCTATTAACACTTGAAGTTTAGATAGAAGTCTGGTTCACCAATTTTCTTTGAACTAAATCTGCATTTGTCACCATCAATATTTTCTGAACTTCTGCAAACTACTAAAATAAAGGACTAGATTCATAGCTAGTATCAGTAAGTCATCATCAACACTACCTACCAGAAATCTATCTGTAAGGGTCTCCTAGTCAGATTTTTTTTATGTTGCCAATAAAAAAATGGCTCATCATTTTGTACAGGTCAAGAAACTATTGTGTTTCCCCATATTTTGGCATCCTTCTTTTTGCCACTGCTTCAACTTTGGAATATTATCATTTAACATTTGTTACAAGGTGATGGGCGCATATTGTAGAACACATTGCCTACCTCAATATTGAAATTGCTAGCAGCTCTATTTGATGGCACCAGAATACCAGCTTCTGGAGTCTTTCTTTAGTATTTGTCACAGGTTTTTCTACACAGCCACCCACCCTACCTCTGATGCATATAAACACAGACAATACGGGTTTATTGCCAAGACATAGTGACACTTATGTGCAGTTTTATTTTGAACTTGAAAACAGCCAGCATCTCTTTAAAAAAACAAAGGGCAATACTCTTGTAAATCCATTATTTCCATCTGATATACAATTAGACATCTTTACCTTTATGGTACACCCCTACCTGTTTTCATGTACCCAAATAATTATATGAAAGACCAAACATGGATAGGCTACTATATCTATTTCATCAATAAACTGAAATACCCCCTACACAGCCTCTCCCATTCATCTCTGTCTATCAGTATTCTAAAAGTCTGTCAGAAAATTCTAATTAATCAGATGCCACTGGGAAAAAAATACTCAGCTGCCCACTCAGGCAGCTAGGAGTGGGATGCACCAACTTCATGACCTCACGTTGCACTTCAAGGCTGTATACTTCTAGTCTGACAAAACAGCTTTACCTTGCCTCCTCCATACTCATTACTAGCTAGACTGTCATTAATCACAACATTCAGAAAAGGCATTTAGTTCATGAACTTCTGTGGGAGACATTTTCAAAACAAAAAATGATGCTTTAATCTCAACAGATGAGAAGCATTATATAAATGACTGTGACTGATAATTTCCAAAGTTACTGGAGCAACAGTTTTAGATACAAAAAACTAAAAGGCATTATACAGTGCTCTTTTTTCCTCTTTTTCTTTCTCCCCCTGCTTCACCAATATAAGTCCCGGTTTAGTAACTAGGAGAAAATTTGAAATAGCATCTTAAAACTACAGGTCAAACATGCAGGTGTACTGAGCCCCAAACCTATATATATTCCCTGGTCTTCTCCATGATGACCCACATTATTACTAGGAGGAGGTACAACCCCAACATAGCAACTTCCCCATGAAGACTGTTGGACTGTGGGACAATGCAGGGCTGGAAATATGGTATCATCCCATGAGACCTGGAAGAAAAATAATGGATCAAAACTGACATAATGTTCTGCACATACGAAGAGGAACCTGACTGAAACTGAAATTGGACTGTAAGTGCGTCTCCAGAGAAGAGCACTGGCTTCATCTAAGGACCCTGGGATTCCTCAAAGGGCAATTTCAAGAAATACAAAGATACTAGAAGACATTAAAGGGTGATGAGATTACACGTGGGGAATTTCCTAGGAGACAGGAGCTCTGTCAGACCTGATAGGAGCTCTGTCACAAGTGCAGAATCTAGCCTGCCAGCACCTCAGGAATGGAAAATAACTCTTAAGGCTCTGTGCTGCTTTCATGCTGTTTCCTGACTTCACCTTTAGACTTTTTATCTGTTTCTGCAAATGCTGCGAGACTGAAGGCACTTTGCCTACAAAGCTGTCTAGTCTTCCTGTCTGTGTCTCTTCCCAGATGATTTAGGTGAGTGCCTTGAACATCCACATAGTAGCCTGCCCCAGTGGCCTAGAAACTGTAAAACATCCGTCACACATCCTCACAAAGGACCATTCTCTCCTCCTGGCTGTTCTCCTATATCCTTTCATTATCTCCAAAATTACCTGGCAACACTGCTTAAAAAATCAGATGTTGAGACATGTTTCAGCATAAGAGCAATCACCGTTTATTCTGATCAGAACTGCATGCAGCAGATTCAAGTGAAAGATAACTTGTATTGTCAATACCTCCTCTTCTCTTCTGATTTCCTCCACTCCAAATAATTATCAATCTGCTAAATGCATGAAGATTTATAAAATATAATTTTGGCTTGTCATAGCAAAATAACGTCCCCTTTCTCCCCATCTCTCAAAAAGTCCCAAGCTTTCCTACTGCTCCACCTGCTCAAGAGTGGCTGCTAACACACTGAGTAGCACATAAATGCCAGAACAAGCTCTGAAGTGATGGTCTGCCTGTCATGCAGATAAAGAGGCTGGTCAGACCTCCCTGCTTTCTGCTGTTTTTTTCAAGACTCAAATATGGCACAATGAACTGATGTGTACCTGGGAGAGGATGCTGCAACCACACTACTTGGAACCCAGGAACTCCAAAATGTCCTGGGTCCTCTCGTTTACACGTGGCTAAAATGGCCATGGCAAGCATTGTGCATGTGGCATACAGCAGCAGTGGGATTTGTTTGGTTGAGTTAGATTTCTAGATTCACATCTGGCATGTTAAGTAGGAGAGCTGTTCTTTTCTCACGTATCATTTCTCACCACACCCATCCCTTTCAGATGCCATTTTCCTTATAACACAAAAGCATATAATCACAGCCTGGTCTCCTTGCTCCCCTGACCAAACTTTTAATCTCTTTCATTTCAGTCCTTTCCCTTAGAAATAAAGGTTAAACCATACCATTCTATCCCTTTTACCCAGCTGCTCAGGAATACTCCAGCTGTAAAGCCTACTGTGACCAGAGAAGCTGCTAAAGAAGCCCTAAAATATTAACAAAGAAGGGTTGTTCACTGTGTGTCTGGGGAGAAAATGATAACTATGCTGATGCACTTCCTGAGGGATGATATCTTACTTTAGGGTGCATGGATATTTCCAGGTCCAGTATAACCAGGTGGCTTTCGCAAACCTTGTTGTGATCCTCTCCATTTTAGCATCATAGAATGGTTTGGGCTTGGGTTAAAGATCCTCTAGTCCAATCCCATCTTAACTGACTTCTAGACTTGAAAAGGCAGTAAAAATTGATGACAGTGCTGAGATGCTAATTCAGGTATCAGTATCTTCTATCACTTCCTAACCACATACTCTTTTTGCCCTGTCTCTGGTACGCATATGCAATGGACTTTTCACCAGGGAATATACTGCATCTGTTTCAGAATTGTCTGTTTGCACCTGTTAAGTTTTGGACATTAGGGTTTGGTCTGTTCTAATAAACACTTATTTTCCCCAGTATTTTGCCAATGCATTGAACTTATACTTTCTTGAGCCTCTGTGAGACTGTCAGGAAAATGCATGAAAATCAATGAAATAAATCTGTCTGTACCATGGACTTATATTTTTAGAGGCCAACAATGTCTGAAATCCACATTGAAGAAGCTGAGGACTGGCTTCCGAGTTTCACTTTGACTGGCACGGACTGTGACTGAGTCTGCGGGAGGAAGAATGCAGCAGAAACAGAGGCAAGTATGAGATGGAGAAATTCAACATGTGTAATATTTCTTAGCACTACAAGTAGAAGATAGGGTTTTTTCATAAAGTAGTTCATGATGTGACCTTAGTGGTTGTCCCAGGGGAGCAAACAAGCTGTGAAAGGAACAGAGGTGGGTATAGTCTCTTTTCAGCTTCCTAATTCCAGCCTTGTGCCAAGAATTTCTTCTTTTCTTTGCACATGGTGAGACAGCACAGCACACAAAAACAGAGGAGCCAAGCTGATCCTTCTGGCTGCCCTTCAGGAAATGAAATGCACATTTCACAGCATTCTTGCAGAGATGGAGTTAATCGAAGCAGTTCTTACAAAGGTTTCCTAAGACAGGGCATCAGAAAGCATGTACTAACTCTTACACATTGACTGTTCTGCTAATGTTGACTGAATAAGAGATGAGAAAAATTTAGGTACCCTGCTGGGACACCCTGGAAATGCAGACATGATGTACAAAGAACTGATGCACCACAGGCAGAAAGATTTTCCTGTTAATAGAGAAACCAATCTGGACAGTGGACAGGAGACAAGGACAGAAATCTCACTGAGGACACCAGCACCTCTGTGGAAGACAGCATAAGGGTGTCATTTGATCACCCACTGACTGAGTAATCTGCTATGTAGGAGATTTACCTTCCAAACTACCATGGCTACTGACTTTTTGGTTCCAAACTGACTGTAGGAAAGCTGTTGAGGTTGGAGTCTGCCAGCTTCCACCTACTTACCATAATCTTCCCTCTGTGCCAAGCAGTGTTTTCACATTCATTGACTTCCACACCATGGAAGGAATGAACCAGTGACATATCACTGTGATTACTTCCCTCCCTGTCCTAAAGCTGTCCCTCCTCTAGCAATTCCCATATGTTTGCAAATGCCAGCCTGGTGTCAGCATGGTATTTTTTTCAGACATCTGCAGAAAGCTTTCCTTAGAGTGTCCACCTATAAAAATACCCACAGTATCACATAATCAATATCTAATAGTGATCAGGGAGGCATAAAAGTATTACAATGTGCTTTTGCTAGCCAGGCTATTTCTCTAAGCATTGCAGTCAGGTTCCCATGCCCTAAATCTAGACTGTCAACTAGACACACAGATTCAAGTTTAATAACTTAGACTTCAGTTTCACTTATGTGCTTTGTGGCATCCTTACAAGACTGTTACACCTCTGCCTCAGTCTTCCCTGAATATATATGCATATCAACATGGTCAAGCACCCAGCTAGAGGTCAGCGCCTGGGGTCCTCAAGCAGAAGACCACACTGTGATTTAGATAAAGGTATTCTACTCATTTCTTAATGCTACCTAGCCCCCATCCCATTTGTGGATGCTGCATGCAATTTAAAAGATAAAAACATTTTCTGCCAATACTAAATTTTAAAGAACAGCTTTTTTTTCCCCCTCTTAATTTGGCATTCAACTATCCATCAGGGTAAGCAACAAGTGACTTGGCAGATAATTAGGGACATATGGCTCTGACAAACTGGTAATTTACAAGTACTAGGACAAGTTTCCTCAAATCATTCACCTTAATTTGTGTTATACTCTCATACATGTACTCTAGCACCTGGTACTGCTAAAAAAGCGTAGAAAATATGATACAAGTGACAAAATAACCTTTTCCTGGGTTGCATTAATATATGCCATAAAAACTTCACTTGCAAACTGAGTAACAGGAGGAGTCAAATACAGTTCAAAGCTGTTAAACACACATGCCTGATCTGTAGTCACCAGGTGGCACCAGATGTATCCATATATTGGTAATCAGCTTAAAACCACTGCAACCCATGTGGTCTTGGAAAGCAAAGCACATTACACATTGATATTAAGTAGAACCCAAAAACTGAGTGGCCAGTGGACTAGAGGGATTAGATATAACCTTAACAAGATTATTTGTTGCTACTGTTGGTTTTTGGTTTTGTTTTGTTGAGGAGGAAGTATTAAAGAGTAAGATTTAGCAGCATCTCCTGATTTTGAAGATATTAATTGGAAAACTTTTCAAAAAGTGCAAAAATAATTTATAATTTTAGCTAAAAGCATTGATTCTTGGTAAGAATAAACCTATTTTTATATTTTCCCCCTTTTTGAACATTTACATGTTTAAATAATTAAATTTTGGATAAAAATCAGTTTCAAAAGGTACATTTCCACTGTCCTGAAGAATTATAGCTTTCTATTGATACAAAAGGACATTTTTTCCTGGATCTCTGAAATTGCCAAAGAGCTCTTGAATTACGTAGGAAAATTCTATGCTTAAAATTTCCTTTTATTTTACAAATACAATTACATTATTCTATGAGGGAGAAGCTGAAATTAGCTATACATCATACACAATATCTTATCTCATTAATTTAAAAAACTAGTGAGACCTAACTGATTTACTTGTAAATCATGAGTCATATCAGGTTTTTTTCTGCATTTGAATGTTCCTAACTTTTATCACTAATGAATTATTTGGGAATCTAAACTGTTTCTTGAGCCTGGCAATATTTAGTACATCCATTTCTGTTATTCTTCATAATTTGTCTACTCTGCAAATTACTTTTTCATCAGGGAAAAAAAACAAAACACAACAAAAGGGTGAAATCTCGACTTCACTGAATTAATGGCTAAACTCCCACTAGCTTCAAGGGGCCAATATTATACCACACATGACCAGCTTTACACAAAGAAGGAATACCAAACAGTCAAAGATACCATGTTATTAGAAGAACTGAGTCTGAAAATGAATCTTCATCTAAATAATACAGTGAATGTTTACAAATAAAAGTAATCAAAAAAGTCAAGTTGTTATTTGAAATAGACTTTCCAAGGAATTTGATTCTCCAGGGAAAACAAGTATCTTTCTGTCTAAACACTGAAAATACAAACTTTAGTATGAATTTTAAGCATCCATATTTTACATCTTTATTGCAATGATTTTTCAGCCAGCAAGTACTTTTGATTATATTAAGCAGGCACAATTGTATGTGCTTCATTGCGGCATTACTGTGAAAATGTAATCCAGATTTACAGTCTCTTCAGCATGACCTGTTCCTAAACATGAACCAATGTGATTATCTACACATGCAAAACCTATAGAAGCTTAATAGTTCTAGGGGTTCCTAGTGCAAACAATGGTATATGTATGTAAATAATCTATTTGTCTAAAGACCATTTTTTTTGCAAGCACTGGCTTGCAAACAGTATTTGCATTTGCAATGGGCAAGCCTAGCTTTGCACAGACACAAAAGGAGATGTCTCCGCTCAAATGATTCATGATTATTCTTCATGCTTTACAGTAATCGGAAGACCTTCAGCAAGTGCAAACAGAGAAACCAAGGAAGAGAAGCAGCACTCCTTATACCAGCCAGCAGCAGAGCCTGGCACTGAAACAACGGGCTTATGCTCCAGCCTAGCTAATTTCTGAAGCAATGCAGTTTGTGGCTAATTTAACACTGTGCTATGCACCCAAAAAGTAATCCCATCTTTGGTCTGCTATAACATGAAGTTCACCTAAACCAAGTGTTTCTATTACAGTAGCTGCAGCACATACCAAAATGTAGTCCTGAAAGTCTAAAGAACAGCCTGAAATTTAGGCACCAAATGTAAGGTAAATTTGTAGACTTTCTCTCTAGCTAGTCCAAAAAGTGAGTTTTGCCATCTTAAGAGAAGTATCTCAGAAAAACGTCATGATTTGCTCTCCAGGGATCTTAATTTTTCTCCATTGGTAAAGGGAGCCCAGGTAGTAAGATCATAGATGAGACAGTTCTGGGTGGTTACCATCTGCTCTGCAAACAGCAGCTTCTGCTGTAGAGGCTGGAGATGGAGACAAAGGTGATTGAACTGCCTTAACACAGGGCTGTGCACTGAGCCTTCTGGGTCCTGGTATAATGCACTGAGAAATTCCCTCGCATTGTATTCTCATCTGTCCTATCAGTTGAGAAATAATGGAACAAGCCAAACATAAAGTGAATCTAGTTTTCTTCCCTTTCTCTTGCATAAATCTGTTGTTATTACAAAGAAGCTCTGCTTTTACTTTCTAGAAGAAAATTCAGACACACATTTGCACAAAGACCTACGATATTTCTTCTTTCCATAACAAAAAAGCATAGAATTCATGTTATTTCATCAGCAAAAATTATACTCTTTACCTTTTATCTGCAATTCTATCCATAGCAAGTACATTATACTGTAATTAAAGTACATTGTATGCATTATCTGTGAAAGGGCTGTAATCATTTCAACATACTATTCATTGAAATATATTAATACAGTACCTATAATACATGAAAATTGAGATAGATGAAAATACAATATAAAATTGTGACTATTTTTAAGGTTTTTCTTCTCAAAAGAGTCCCGGGAATATCAGAATTTATAGGCTATGTTATTCTGTCTCCACCAGTTTCTTAAATTGAGAAGGATGTGCAAGAGACTAGCTACCTCCTAGAGACAGAGTCATAGTCTCTTAGAATGGTTTGGTTTAGAAGGGTCCTCAAAGATCATCTAGTTCCAACCCCCCTGCCATGGGCATGGCTCAAGGCAGTGCAAGAGGAAGTATGGTAGTTATTACATTCATTGTGAATGAGACTGCATGTAATGATTTTTTTCCTTTGAGAGAAGACAGGAAGAAAAGGGGAGGAGTTTGTGTCTTTTTAGCTGTACTTGCTAAGATGGATGACTACTGGAAATAGGGCTGAAGTTCTGATTAATTAGGGTCATGTCTCCCAGTGCTGAACTGGGAGATGGTGACCTCAATATAGAGGGGTTAAAATCTTTATTGACTTTAAGGAGAGTTTTTTAATTAATTCCAATGGACCACAACTTACCACTACTATTCTTTTTAGAACAATTTGCACCTTTGAACGATTAAGGATTTCCCACTAATATCTGGAGGAATAGTGTTACCATATCAGAAGTCTCCCATGGAGAACCTAACTGTTTTATCAACTTCTAGATTTTCCTGAGTGAGTTTATAATGGATGCAAAGCTCTAACTTGAAGAAGTTTGACTTTTCTTACTGCATGGTTTTCCAAGAAGGTGGTTTTGTGCATGATGTTAAATGTGAGCCCAATTCTGGCTTTATATAGAAGGCAGTTAACAATTCACTCAGCTGTAAGCAGAAAACCTTGTTATTCAAGCTGGGAGTAAGAAGGGTGCAGGAAGTTTTTACCCTTTATTATTGGAAGCTAGATCTCATGTTCCTTAACCACATCAGACTGATAAGCCTTGTGGGCCTGTGCAGATTTGATTGAATGACAGAGGTGACCCTGACAGGCTCAAGAAATGGGTACCATGTGAATGTCATGAAGTTCAATACAGCGAAGTGCAAGGTCCTGCACTTGGGTTGGGGCAATCCCCGGTATTAATACAGGCTGCGGGATGAAGGGACTGAGTCCAAAAGGACTTGGGGATACTGGTGGATGAAAAATTGGACATAAGTAGGCATTGTGCATTTGCATCCAAGAAAGCCAACCATATCCTAAGATGCAGATGCACCAAAAGAAGTGCGGTCAGCAGGACCAAGGAGGTGATTCTGCCCCTCTACTCCACTCTCGTGAGATCCCAGAAAGGGTCCTCAGCACAAGAAAGGCATGGAGCTGTTAAAGCAGGTCCAGAGGAGGGCAATAAAAAAGGTCAGAGGAAAGCCTGGAACATCTCTCCTATGAGGATAGGCTGAGAGACTTAGGGTTGTTCAGCCTGGATAAGACAAGGCTCTGGGGAGACCCTATGATAGCCTCTCATTATATTTATAGGGGACTTATGAAAAAGGGGGAGCTGCAGCCTGTAGTGACAGAACAAGTGGCAACTGTTTTAAACTGGAAGAGGTTAGGTTTAGATTGCACAGGAAGAAGAAATTTTTTAGAATGATTGTGATGGGACACTGGAACAGGTTGCCCAAAGATGTTGTGGATGCCCCATCCCTGGAAGTGTTCAGGGAAGGTTAGATAGGACTTTGAGAAAACTGGTCTAGTGAAAAGACGTCCCTGTCCATGGAAGGGAGGTCAGACTAGATGAGCATTCAGTGTCCCTTCTGACTTTAACTGTTCTATGATTCTGTGGTGTCTAAAGACATAGGAATACAATGCATCAAAATAATTTATTTTCTGATTTTCTGATTTTAAATACCTGTGTGCAAAGAAGATGGTCGGTTTTGTTTCTTTTTGCTTACTCCCTTCACACAATTCTTATAATTTCCTTAGAGCAGACTAAAAACCTAGAGAAAATCCTGCACATACCTGTTTCTCCCCACTGGGCTTCTTGTGGTTTAACAGCAGCTCCACAGCACCAACTACCTCCTTTCGAATGGCATGCAACAGAGCGTCTCCCACATATACATTAAAACTTAAAAGCAGCTCAATGAGCTCGAGGTTCTCATTTTCAATTGCAATTAGGAGTGCAGTTCTTCCCAGGGGATCAATGCAATTAATATTGATCTTGAAATAAATTTCTGCTTCCTCCAAAGCTTTCTTTACACTGGCATAATCTCCTTTCTCCACGGCATTCAGATAGGCTTTCTCTGAAGGAGACAGTTCAGATTCTGCCCGTACAATACGAAGAGGGATACGATCTCTGTAGGGAGCATTGACACTTCTTTTGTAGTAGAACTGGGCCATATTTTATGCCATTCTAATACTTTGTCTCTGCAATATGAAAAGAAAGGTTAAATCAATAATATATTTTGTGGATACAGTGCACCAAATTAATACTTGCAGTATATAAGCATTTAAAACTCATACTGAAAAGTGATGTTGAAACAAGTACAAATGCTCTCTATCAATAGAACTTGTAGGATCACCAGTAAAATGTGGAAACAAAAATATATAAGCAAGTTTTTTCAGCTTACCATTTTAAAGCTGTCTGCCAGCATATGATTTGTTTGTATGTATTGTTTAAACCCATGGCAAGCATGAGGTAATATGATACAATACAGTTTGCATCAAATGGGTAGCTCCACTTCATACTTAATTTCTTCATAAAGTTCCACTGCCTCATGTTTCCCACAGTTTAAGAGTGGTAGTGGTTGTCACTTAGAGATTGGTTCAGTTATCCCATCTAAGGCACCTGGGCCTCTTTGAGGTGCACCAGCTATCTCATTTGCACTCCTGCACAGCTTGGATCTTTCACAAGGCCTGTGCTCGTCTGGTACCTCCATGTAAATGTCTCTGACCCAGGTATCACTCAGTGCTTGTTTGTGGACAACTAAATACCCCCCTTCTTATTTGTTTCTTTAG
The DNA here is from genome assembly GCA_013398155.1 of Pedionomus torquatus. Taxonomy (NCBI): domain Eukaryota; kingdom Metazoa; phylum Chordata; class Aves; order Charadriiformes; family Pedionomidae; genus Pedionomus; species Pedionomus torquatus. The sequence continues at coordinate 684,111 of VZRU01009547.1, read as the reverse complement.
CTTGAGCAAAAAGAACATGTTAGGGTTGGAACAGTTATTAGCATTTGATCTTCCTAGGACTGTTAAAATACCCTGACTTACCTGTGGCAGGCACAGATTGCACAGTTCAGTGGTTAGCTTTCCTACTACGATTTTGATTCATTATTATATGCTGTTAGAAAAAAACATTCATATAAAATGCTTTTCAAACAAGTACATACTAATGTATAAATCAGAATTCAGAGGCTGAAGGAAAAAACAAAATCCCTGTGAAATACATTCCCAAGGGCAAGCAGTTATTAATCATGGTTTTGATTCTGAGCTATTCAGTTCTAAACTAGAATTAATACTGAAACACTGCAACTATAAAACAACTCTGAAGTCTTACATATAACAAAGTATTTAATGCCTTTGTTTATAATCTGTATACTTTGTGCAAAGACTTCAGAAAAAAAATTTCTTCTAACAGGACAGTTTTCTCCTGGCTCTATCTTCTACCTAAAAAAATAAAATAAAAACAAGAAAAAAGAAAGGAAAAAGAGGAAGAAGGGAGATAAACAATTGTCTTAAAAAAAAACAGAATACACAAAAAATATTTCCCTCTGCAGTTCAATTTCAGGTTGAAGAGGTTGCTAGACAAAGAACTGTAGTTTCTTCTAAGTTTTGCAGCTGACAGTACAATTTGCAGTAACCCACTGCATTTTCCTCCATTTCCTTCAAGCATTACAAAAATTTGTCCGTTGAGATCCTAATTTGAAAAAGATAGTATGAATTTTTATTATTGTGAGGTTTCGATACACCAAAAATTTCACTGAACACTGTGCAGAACACAGTAATTCTTTTGTTCCAGTCTCCTTATGCAGTGCAATGAGAGGTAAGTACAAAAGATATTACTAAATTTGTGTTCTTTGTTTTACAGAGCAGATCAACAGGGCTTGAGGCAGGCAGAAGACAGCAAAGGAGAGATGTGAAAAAAACTCCCCTCCAGATTCATGTACAGGAGCTGAGCAATTGCAATCCTTTGCAAGATGTTTCCCAGTTCTCCCTCCACGACGGCATTGGTCTGCAGTCATGGGACAACTAGAGGTTGAACAGTTTGTGAATATGTTCTGTTAATCTCATTTTAAGTGAAATACAGTAGCTGTCCTTTGCACAGTTTTGTACCCCAAAAACAAAGGCATCCCATTCTTGTTGTTAGTGCACTGTGTTTCATCAGTATGCCTTTCACTCTTCCTTTTCAAAACTGCAAGTTCAATTCAAAAAGAAAAATGTGTCGTGTATGTTCGCCTCCAAATTAACAAGACTTAAATGTAAATTTTCACAAGTAGATATCTACATGGAAGGTGGGTTGCTATATTCCCATTACAGCCATGGAGATTTAGAGCTCCATTCCACTGCTCACAAACTGTCATCTGGTGCTGAATGCTGAAAGACATCCCACCTGGCTTCAGCTGCCACTTCAGAATGACTTATGTCTCACAAGGGGTCCATTTCATATCTATCAGGCAGATGTTGGGTTAACCCACAATAATGCACAAACATTATTCAGTTTCTTAATATCTACAAAGAGTTCCTCAAGACTCCTGGAGAAAATTGAGTGACTGCAACAGGGAGGTTATTGCTAAAAGCTCTTCTCTCTTGAAAGCACAGGAATGAATAAATGGATCGTTGTCTCCCCATTTATTGGGAGTTAAGCCAGCAGTTAACTTCGATCAATGAAACTGGGCATATAGATGGTAGAAGAAGAGTACAGTGATTTACAGATGGGATCTATTACAGTTTCATTAGGATGACTCTGTTTGGTTTGGTTTTCCTTTGTTTTTATGATAAGTCTGGGGAAGGTCTATTACTGCTTTATTCCAATCCCTAAGGAAAGCACTTGCTGGGACCTCTTGTGTTTACCTCTTCATCATTCTTGAAAAAATTAGATCTAAACTTAGTTCAATTCTTTAAGAAGATATATATCAAACACACACTGTCATTCTTCTAAACATTCTTCTGTCCTCTGCTAGTCTTTCTCTCCTACTTGTACAACTTTCTGACAATAAACAGCCATAAATAAAGTTTTGTCAAAACTAAAAATATATGTGTACATGTAATTAGGAAGTAGAGATTGATTGCTGATACCGTGCACTCCTGGAAGCTATCAAGACCAAAGATATGGTTCATGGCCATGAACCATAAAAAAAGCATTTATTTTTTTTTTACCTACAGGTAGATAGTGTTGTGTGACAACTGATATTCTGCTGTCACTCATAAATATGACAAATTTACACCATGAGAGCTGTAAGAGCTAGGAGTAGCTTGTAGTGGTAAAGAAGCCTCCATTTGCTTTGAATTTCTCTGAAGAAACAAAGGTCTAAAGAAACAAGAGGTCCAGCACACTAGACCAGTGCAAGGGGAATTAAAGGAAATTAACAATTTATGGTGCAAAACTTCAGAGAAGAGATAAAGACAAAAATAAGTTTCCTTGACAATAGAAATATAATTACCCATCAGAAACTCACTATAACCAGAAGCCAATAAACAGTATGTGATAGGTTGTACCTGAGGCATCCAAATCCTCAGAGTCATGGGGCTCAAATTCCTATCTTGAAGGAATTCTTTTAGTCTCTTTATTGAAGTTGGTAAAGGGAATTAGGGACTGAGAAAGAAGTTCAAGACAGAGGAATTGATCTTCAATATTGTTCTCCTCATAATCCTCATAATCCTGATGGGGTACATTTAAGATGTGCCATAACTCATGCAATTTATTCAAAATTTGGGGGAGCCCTCTGTGACTCAAGGAGTCACATATATAATGGAATATATATTCCATATATAATGGAATTGATAAATCAAATTAAATTCTTTTGATTAGTTTGGAGAAATATCACAATATTCTCTTTCTACATAATCTGTGGATTGGTTTTACTTTTGAAAGTAAAAATGAACTATCACCTCTAGCTTTGCAATACATTTGTTGATTCCTCTGATCCAACTGATGGCATTGAAAATAACTACTGCTTTAAGAAGTACTAGTAGGTTGATCCACCAATCCATGCTCTATTAATACAGATAAGGGACATTGTTACAGCACTTAGAATAAGAGAGCTAAAACTTAATGATACCAAGATGTGCAAGGATGAAACTTACTCTTAAGACACTTTCTATTGAGAGATTATATAAGACACAATGTCTATGGAATACCTGAATAGCTTGGCCCCAACGCACACAGAATACTTTGAAATTGTGGTGACTAACTGTAAACCTAGCTATGAAATGTTTTAGGATTAAGATTTATGCTAGAAAAAAGCCTCACTGCATGCAAAAGGAAGAGGTATTTATTTCAAAATAGTCTTTACCCGATAATTACATCATCGCTGAAAATATATCTGTTTTGAAAGCACATGTTTCTCCAAATACAGTTAAAAAACAATAAAACACTTAGCTTAAATTTCCCACAACTAGAAAAAAAACAATGAGCATCAAATAAGGTCAGATAATTGTTGATAAATGGATTGAGAGCAGCCCTGTGGTGAAAGACTTGGGGACGCTAGTGGATAAAAAGATGGCCGTGAGTCAACAGTATCCTGGGCTGCATCAAAGTAAGTGTAACCAGCAGGTGGAAAGAAATGGTTCTCCCACTCTTCTCTGCTCTGGTGAGACTCCATCCTGGAGACCTCAGCAGAGGAAAGGCACCAACCTGTTGGAGAGGGTCCGGAGAAGGGTCATAAAAAATGATCAGAGGGCTGGAGCACCTCTTGTATGAAGACAAGTTGAGAGAGCTGGCATTGTTCAGCATGGAGAAGAGAAAGCTCTGGGATGACTGTATGGGGGCCTCTTATTATATAAAGAGGGTTGATGAGAAAGATGAAGCCCTTTAACCAAGCCCTTAGTGACATGACAAGAGGCAATGTTTTTAAACGAGAAGTTGGTAGGTTTAGATTTGACAGAAGAAAGACATTTTTTACAATGAGGGTGGCACTGGTTGCCCAGGGAAGTTGTGGATGTCCCATCCCTAGAAGTGTTCAAGGCCAGGTTGGACGGGACTTTGTGCAAACCAGTGTAGTGAAAGATGTCCTTGTCCATGGCAGGAAGGTTGGACTAGATGATCTTTCAATGTCTCTTATGTCCGAAACTATACCATCTTTCTAAGTTATCTTTATGCTTTTTTTTATCAGTAATTGCAAATATGCTAGTCATCATCAAGTTAGGTGTAAAAATTATAGAAAAAATATTAACAGAAATACTGAATAATTTTATATACATTATTTTAAAAAATATTCAGTGACTTTTATGCCAGCAGTCTGACCACATTACATACTATATAGTTTAAGAAAGCAGGGGAAGTTTTTGAAAATACGACACTAAATCTACAAAACTTGCAGCTTGGCATTGGGAAAAAATTTATCTATAACCTTAGTAATTATAGCACATGAAATATAATAAATCAGTTGACTCCCACAGTCAAGCCATTTGCAATGATAAGAAACCAGGCAGAATGCCTTAGTGCTTCTCCAATGTGTCCTAGCAGGGCACAGAGCCAACTTCCTATGGAAGATTCATCTCACTTAAGTTTAGGAGCACAGTTGATTCATTTAAATATTTTAGCATTGCCTAGGCTATCTCACCCCATCTTCCACTATTTCTACAGAAGGGCACAGGTCTCCTTGACAGGTCCCATGTCACACCTGCCAGCCCTTGGCCAATGCAAGCCCTGTGCCAATGTCCCAGGTGTCTCAAAGGGCACAAACATCCAGATTCTGCTTTAGCAACTGACTCCTGCCCTCACTGTTTGCAGATGTGTAAGGTACTTCTTGAACATAAATAGTCTGACTTGTTTTAGGCATCTACATCAGGACAGAAAAGTCATATTCTTCTATTTAATATGGTTAAAAAATAATTTGGTTTTAATTTCCCTTTCAAAGGCCTCCTCAGCTTGATTTATAGTTACTCACACATTATGGGACTTTGTGATCTCTAAAACCTAGCTTACTGTATTGATCAGTCCTTTCTCCCTTGTCTGCAGTGCCCTAGTTACTCCCAATTTCCTTTCTAAACCTCAGTCAACTAGATTTCAACTAGAAAAAAAAAGAAAACTATCATGCTTGAAGACAAGATATTGCCTAAGATAGTCAGCTATCATTGACCTGCAGTAGTGGTACCCACCAAAGCACACACAAACACATACATGTAATATATATAGTGCTTCCTGCCCAGACCAGTATTTCAAATGATACAGGACTGTGTTTTTCATATGGTGTTTTTCAGGGAGGAATGGCAGCATTCTGCTGTCTTTGGAAATTTTTAAGTCTTCCACTCTATTTGTCATAATTTGAAAATTTAATATTTTTTTAAGAAAATTGATTCTTAAAGAATATTAATTTCACACATGCTAAAATAAATCACAGGAAATTGCCTCTGATGCTATATAATGTGTATATATACACCTATGTATTGTAATTAGCAGTATTAAGAAGTTTCCCCATCAAAGTCAAAGCTCAAAAAAAAAAAAGCAGTCAGAATTCCTTGACTGAAATTCAACCTCTGCTTATGCTTTGTTTGCTGTCCCTAAATATATGATGACGGCCTCCCTATTTTTCCAGGGAACCCTGACTTGCATTCCCTTTCATGCTGTCCCCCACCTCAAAACACTGTTGCAGCCAGGTGGGTTGGAGAGAGGGGTATCAGAATGACCTACCAGCAAGCACCAAGGATTTCTGTGATAAGCTTTTTTTACTGCTGGCCAGAGTGCTTAGGTGCTGTAAGACAAAACACACCCAGTGTCTGTATGAGCAACTTCTGAAATGCTCATTGATGCTACCCTTTTGAAGGTACTTTATTTCCATCACTAAGTTAGATTTACTGTAGCATTATTATATGATATAGCTTCTTCTGTGATGTCATTAGAAGTAAACTTTGAGTTTGCTCATGAGTTTGCTTCTCAAACTATTTGTGTGGGAAAAAAAAGTGTGACTTCATAAGAATTAACTATGGAAGCACCCTGCTCAGGAAAAAAGAACATTTATGACAAGTGAATAACACGCCGATTTCTCTGTGATCTTCAGAAACTATTTTATACATACACTTCATGGCAAAAGAAAGTTTCTGATATTTGTTATATTCACCAAAGTATGAAATTTTCTTGCTAAAACAGATCTGTGACATACCAGCTTTAATCTGACAAAGTAAAATGCGCTACACAGTAAAATGATGTTCAAAGGGAATTTCTGAAAGCAAAACTTTGGCTCTGATAGACCCAAGTCTAAAAGAAGCATGAAGTTCCTTCACCTTCAGTCCTCAGATTAGACTGTTTCATGTAAACAAGAACAAAAGAAATGCAGATAAACCTTTGATTTCTGAACCCAGGATCAAACCAGATGTTGGTACGTAACCAAATTTCCAGTCAAGTAACTTAAACATGACTCTAGCAGAGAGGTGAACATTATGGACTGTGTCCATCGTGTTATATATTCTATGATTCAGTCATAGAATCATAGAATCATAGAATGGTTAGAGTTGGAAGGGACCTTAAAGATCATCGTGTTCCAACCCCTCTGCCATGGGCAGGGACACCTCCCACTAGGGCAGGTTGCTCAAAGCCCCATCCAGCCTGGCCCTGAACACTTCCAGGGATGGGGCACCCACAACTTTTCTGGGCAACCTGTTCCAATGCCTCACCACCCTCACAGGAAAGAATTTTTTCCTAATATCCAATCTAAATCTCCTCTCTTCTAGATTAAACCATTACCCCTTGTCCTATCATTCCACTTCCTGACAAAGAGTCCCTCTCCTCCTCTCCTGTAGGTTCCCTTCAGATACTGGAAGGCTGCTATAAGATCTCCCTGGAGCCTTCTCTTTTCCAGGCTGAACAGCCCCAGCTTCCTCAGCCTGTCAGTCAAAAATAGGACAGCTGAATGAGAACTCTCTACTGGAAATAATACCTGGTCCATACTAATTCCTAAACTGTGTCTGGAAGTTACATAGGAAGATAGTAATTGGCTTGAGCCAACACCATTCCAAAGATTGTTCTCACTACTTCACCTGCAGGTGATGGAGTTCCACTGCCCATGCCTGCCTTCTAGCACTATTTATTTTACTATGGTTATAGCTGGCAGTAAAGTATATGGGGTCCTCACTTGAAAGGCATTTTTCACTGTTAGAACTATAATAGGCTTCAGAGCTGAAAGCTAACAACAGCCAAAGTAGCAATTTGGATTTTAACATGGAGTCATGCATGCAGGAGATAAACTGAATAGCGCAATTTGGTATATGTTCCCTAAAAGGCTGTTGATTAATTTGGAATAGAGTTAAACCTCTTGTTTGCACTCTGGTTCAAAGTAACCTATAATCCAAGCTGCAGTAAAGCAAAGAACATGACATAGTATACAGCTGTCAGTGGATGATGGGAAACAGGCCGTCCTGTTGTCTGCTTGTATGTGTTCTGGCTTCACAATCAGCAAGGCAGGACATCAGCTAGAAAGAAAAACTTCCAGGTGCTAAGACACATGGATATATGACAGATTAAAATGAAGTCCCAGGACAGTGCAAATGCTGACACGAAATGTGATAAATTTTTAACACTGTGACATGGACTACTTAGATGGGTTTTTTTTTGTCAATTTTAAGACAGGATGCAATTTCACAGCAATTTTTCGATTTTAAAGCATAGCACTTTGTATATAGTGTATGGATGTTGTGTAAGTTCACTTAGAATGCACTGAGTGGGAGAAAATTTTCATCTTTGAGGGCTGACATCAGAGCAGACCCTAATTGAGAATGACAGGTTCTTCTTGTAATGGTGACCTTTAAGGTCAGGAGGGGTATCAGCCAGAACTTTGAGAAGTATCAGAAGAGCAGTTTTAGGAGCTTCTGGAAAAAACATTGTTGAGAGATATTAGAAAACAGATCATATAGGGGCTGAACAGCCCGAGCTCTCTCAGCCTGTCTTCATAGGAGAGGCACTCCATCCCTCTAATCATCTTTGTGGTCCTCCGCTGGACCTGTTCCAACAGGTCTTGCTACAAGGGGAATACCAAAATGTTTAAGCCTGTTAGCAGATCAAAAGAAGAAAAAAATGCTTTCAATGGGCTGACATGAACCTGTTCACTGAATGACATTCACTGAAATGAGGGAGTGTGAACGTAAAGGATGTCAGCAGCAGTAGGCAGCCAGTCTTGGGTGGGAAGGACAGAGAAGGCAAAACATAGATAATGATCTTAATGAATGACTGGCCCATCCAGTTGAGCTGACCTCCCTGTCTCCTTGGCTGGTGTTATTCTCCTGGGTAAATTTAAGGAGCTCTCCAAAATAATTTCCAAGAGAAAGTACTTCAGTGTCATCTGGCTACAGAGGAGGCCTTCCAGCATTCCAACAGTAGTACTGACCTTATGCTCTGTGGATGTGACCCTGTAGCATTCGTATGGCACAGCAACATTTCTCAGGAGACATGGGGAGTGGGCTGTCCTTTGCTCACGGACAGGGTGGGCGGTCTTTCTCCAAAAGAGGAAAACCATGTGAGAAGAAATAAAGACACATTATCTGCTGAGAAATCCAACCATGATTGTACAGAAAGAACAGGAATGTACAAGTTCAACTTGAAAAGGAAGGGGGGAGGGGAGGCAGAGTAGCTTGGGAAATAGAGGACACAAGCATTGCTTGGGGGAGTTATTCTACAAGTGACTGATTTTCTAGGCTTCAGGATGCATTTAGATGCAGATTCACATATTGTCCATCGTTCACGTGATGATGCTCCAGGCAGCGTGCAATTTGGCCAGAAAGGGGAGGTTTCAGGCAGAATGCCCAAATACCTTTAACAAAGACTTGCTAGTAAAAACACTCCAATGTGGATCTATTTTCAGATGTACAAGCTAAGCCACCCTGAGGGCAAGTTAAAACACTCCCTAGTGTTTGGGACTGATGGAGAGCCAGCTATGAAGAGATCTGTGTACAAACATATACCCTCATGTAAACATCTTAGTATTCGCTGCTGCCCTCAAAATGGTGTGTGGATTTTGTGGGAAGCCTTAAAAGAGGCTGAACTAAAGTAAAACAAAATCTGGGAAGAAAAAAAGAGTAGTTAGGGGAACTTTCCAGTCTTTGAAATTCATTGGCCTGTTTCCATGTGGATCCTTAATGGTTCTGCCCTCATATTGCTTACTCAGAGACATGTGAGTTAGGGCATTTTAATATATTTTAATTAAAGACTTAATGAAAAACAAAAATAATAAAAACCTATTAGCTAACTCAGCCACCAATAGTATCATACTAACTCAAGTGAAAAGATTGGGATGATTGATCAAATCAAAACTAAATTGATACCAAAGCAAACCAATTAGACTCAATAGTAGACAATGTTTCACAATCTAATTAGTTAGATAATAGAGAATGTAGTTATACAAGTCTAGAAATCATTGCCCATGGGCTATAAACCTCAACAGAATTTGACAGAAATTAATCAAATATCTAATTTGCTTATTTAATTAGCTTAACATCAGAACCTAAGTAGTATCTGGACCAAAGCCTGACAAATATAACATTTTAGGGTTTTTTTTTGCCAATAAGTTCTATTCTTATGTTATGACTAACCCCTTCTTGCCCTTGCAGCAGTAAAGATTTCAAACAATAGAATAGAATAGAAAACCAGAAGTCTGACAACTTCTATTTACCAGAAGTCATGAAATGACAGCTACATGTCACTCAGGACCTTTAAATGTGTAGCACAGAACAAGTCTTAGTGAATAGCTTGATGAGGTATTACGTAAGGTTGCTTAAACACAGGGGAAACTTTCGTTCCAGAAATTTACCTTCATGGCCAAATTGTGATTTATGGCTATGTGTAAATCACAATCCAGGATTAAAAGTCTCCTCCTAAATGAGAACAGGAGTGAAAAATATAAAAGGCAGCAATAAGAGAATTCTCATCGCTAGGAAGTGGTGAAACCAGAAAGTTGTCATTTAGAGTCCCTGATTTACAATGGCATGTCTGTTCCAGTGCTCTGCAGATCCCTGACTTAGCAACAATTATGTGAGCTTGGTAGCGGCTGAAATACTTTGAACATCCTTCAGGAAGTTTGTATTTTCTTCCTTCAGTGGGAAAAAGTCAGAATAATGTATGTCACCATAGCACAACACAGAAACTTTAAAAGCAGATCACCTGAGAATCTGAACAACAAATCTAGCTCCATAATGTTCACTTATCACCTGCTTTATGAAGTACCAAGTTATTTTCTCCTAAATAATGAGTCCTTTCCCAAAACCACATATTTTTCCAGTATGTTATTTATCAAAAACTTCATTTGTCAGAGATGGAAATCAGAAATAAAACAATATTTCACTGTGGAAAATGCATGTTGTCATGATTTCCACCTCTCAGAGGATTAGTTGTGCACTCTTCTAGACCAGACTTTCACTCATCTAGTTTAAAAAGTAATAATTCAGATTTGTCTCCAGAACGAAGGAGTAAGCAACTTTATTTTGAAGCATCTGTGCTATGTTTCCTGCACCTAGAGCAAGAAGGGACAAGTTCAGCTAAACATAAACTAGCTTAGAGCTGAAACCAATTCTCAATTTGGGAATTCTTGCTTGACAAGACACCAAAATAAAAGCTGAAGAGAACAGTGAGTGTTATTAAAATTTCAGCAAAAAGAAACTTGGTTACCAGGAACTCTTAGAAACATTATTTTAGCTATCATGAAGCTCAGATATTTTGAAAGAGTCACAGATTTAAAGGGTTAGTACAAATACCTCATCTGAACTCTTCTAGACCTATAATTGCCTTGTTCAAAGCTGTATCATACTCATCACCTTCAATCTGCTGATAACCCATGTTCATTTCCTCCCCAACTGTTTTCAATCAATAAGCTTTCAGTGTTTGAAAAGACACATATTTTTTTAATTATTCCATAAATGTTTAGTCTTTTAGTTTGCACACATAGATAAATTAGACTAAAATTTGTACTTAGTTTCCTGCAATAGTAAATTAACCAGTCTCAAGGACAAAGCAAAAGAAACTTCATGATATATGTACTTAATTCTGTAATGATGCATACGTATACAAATTCTTTTCTTCTAGCCTTGCAGCAACCAGCTTCCTCTCCAGTGCTCAAGTTTTAGTCAGTTTTCTCTTTACTTACATGTATCTCACAGTTCTCTGCCTCTGTTAGTACTCAGAAAAATCTGACTTTGTGACCTCTTGCAGTTATGAATATCAAAGGTTCCCTGTGAACTGCATGAATTTGATTCTTGAAAACTTTACTCTAAATATACCTGCCACCATTTTGTTTTATCAGGTAAGCTAGGTGGTGGAACATAAATATGAGCCATCATTTTGTTCTTAATTTTACTTTATTGGTCAGATTTGCCAGTGAGGCAAAAACATCATCAAATGGTTAAAAAGAGAAGTTTCTAGTGTTTACTATGCTTTTCAAGGAAATAAAATGACACCCATCTCATATAAGTGAATATAAGGGGTAAATACTGCAGATATTAACCGCATTCAGTGCTGCTGTACCTAGATTCAACCTACCTAAATTTATACAGCTTGCTAATGTTTCTAAGTTGGAATGCATTTATCTTGGATTCCTTCTAACGTTAGTGGAGAAAGAAAAGGAAAATCATTGCACGTAATTTAGTCAAATCTCCATGTCTTTTGACTGGCGTAGCTGGATGATTCTAGGCCTGAAGATCTGCATCTGAAAAAGTTTCTGAACCAAAGGTATTCAGAAATTTCATTTTTAAAAGAAAACATTGCAAATAAGAAATTGCATTTGGTCAAAATCTTCTTTTGAAGACAAATATACCAAGACATGCCTTTACCTTGAGTAAGAACATCCCCTTATAGACAGGTGCCTGTTAGCATTGCAAATCAGACACTGCAAAAACCTAACTGCAGGCTATGGAAGAATCTTGTTTTGGGAAGATTTCCCCATGCAGAAAGCCTATTTCTAACTCTCATTCCCTTCCATGTATGAATACATACAGCAGGAGGTGGTGGCCTGCACCATGAGCTGTGGCACCTGTCCCCTTTCAGATACTGTGCTACACCAACACACCAAACTATTGGTGACCACTGGAAATCTCATGAAATGTCCTAATTTTTTTAATGAAAAATTAAAAAGTTCACCCACTTTTAAGAGATATATTCACAAAATCTGTTATACCTGCTAAGGGAAGTAATACCTACTTTTCCTTGAAATTAGTTTTCTAATAGGTGAAATTGACCTTAAACTACATAAAGAAAATAACCTCCAATTATATACAAGTAAACTATTACAATTAATCACCATTGTGCTGGTGAATCCTACATTGTCCATAGTCCACTGCCTGCTAACATTGCACAGTTACATACTGAATGTTTTAATTCCTTTCAAATTCAGTTGCTAGTGATGGATTTTCCATTTACAATTTTTTTTCTTATAAAAATGAAAGTTTAATTTATGAAGCTGAGCACAATCCACAGAAAATAAAGGCAAAATCGGCTATTTATTACATTGCTATAGTCTTCTACTAAGTAATCTTCATGCTCTGTCTTGAAAGCAGTTTCTTGGCTCTATGCATCTACTAGAATATCAGTGCAAGACATACTTTTTAAAATCCTAATTTTCAGTTTAAAATTACTCATAGAAAATTCATACACATTTCTCCTTGTTCTAGCACCTGATTATTATAGAATAAATTTTCTAACTCCCCAAGCTATATCTTCATGATGCATTTGTAGAAAACAATAATATATTAGGTTCTTGGACTGTGTTTCTGAGTCATTCTGGGATTCATCTTAAATGAAGGACTGAAGTTATCTTCAGCAGAGATAGATGAGCTGCATCATCATATTCCCTTTAAGAAAGAATTCAGCTTTCTTTCTGACATCAGGGAATAGGAAAAAATTGAAACAATGCTATTTTGATACTGAACTTCTGAAATAGATTTGTTCCTGTGGGCAAGGAACAAAGTAATATTACAAATATGAATGAGAACAGTTTGTTGTAGCTGTGAAAAACAATGTAGTTATACACTACCAAGTGTAGTCTTGTAAACACATTGTATGTTTAGATACTACTTAATAGCTGCAGCATTTTATATTCCATTTTCTCACTTGTTAGAGATCTAATTTAGCGCTATTATGAGATCAGGTCAATATTTTGAATAATCAGGACATTATTGCAAAACATCTTTCATTGAAACATTAATTTAAGGGCTACTACTTGATGTTTTAAGAAAATATCTGGTTCGATACAAGTCAATGCAGACTCAGAAAATTTTGGTTTATGAAGTCAGAACACGTCTCAACGTGTTTACGCATAAATTTTGGAACAGAGAAGATCAACACCAAACAATTGTTTTCAGGTTCCAAGGAAGTACAAGAGAAAATACAAAGACCCAGGCCAAGATTAATTTTAGTTTCCAGGAAAACTTGCTAGAATAAAAGAGAGGCACAGCAAGCTAGAAAATTGTCTACAAAATTGTTGACAGTGGACATTTCAGGACCTGATGAAAGAAAAACAAGTATCTAGCGCAGGAATATCGGGAGAACAGCAGGGCACAAAGAAAATGCTGAAAAACTATGAAATCTGTTAGAAATTCCATGTGCAGGGAGTGTAATAGCTAAATAAGGAACAGATTATTTTGACCTGACAGCAACATCTTCCCTGAAAGCATCGTTAGTACATTTCGTCACAGCAACACACCCTCCAGCCATTGCTTCCCTACAACCAGACTGGCATCCCCAGCAGGGATCTCCATCGGTCCCTTCCAGGCTGTGCTGCCATATGAATCACATCACCACCAGCCAGCTACTGCCCACCAATGAAGTGGGTTAGTGCCCTGATGTTCTGGCCAACACATTCTTTCCACTGAGAGCTACAGCTGCAGACATGCATTATCTCTTCACAAATAATCAGGAACTGTTACTGTAACATCATTCACCACAAAAAAAAACAGTTGATACTGTTTTATCAGAGCTCTGAGGGGAGCACCAGACAAACAATTTCAAATCACCGCATTTAAAAATGAAGGCTTATGAATGGAAAGAAGATTCGCTTTGGGAGAGATTAAAAATCAAACTACTTTTTTACAGAAGCAATAATTTAAGGATATTGGGACAAGCCATTGGTGCATGATTTGTTTGAGCACTTGCTCAACTCTGGTTAGTATAAGGAAATGTTGGAAGAGGTTTTAATGTCATTCGGAGCAACCGTTCTCATGGTAAAAATTAGAAACTTTGTTTTTCAGAGGTCAAACTGTTTCTAGACTAATCACACTCAGTTGCTTAGATGATGAGACAAGCGGGACTAATTCAAAAGTAGTATAATTTAGACATCGCCTTTGCACAGTAGTTCCACTGCTCATTGCACAGCAGCATGTCAGGAAGAACTTAATCAAGATAATTGTTTGAAAACATAAGGTCAGCCTCAAGGTAGAAAAAGCAGCTGGTAATAAAACCCTCCTCTTCTCAGAAACAATTACTTGGTTTGACTGAACAAGGGTGTCTTGATCCGGCATGTTGTGGAGATCAGTAAGAGTAAAAACAATTCGCCCCTTTTAGCTGTGCCTTAGCAACTGTCAGGACTGGGCCAGAAAAGAAACGGTAACAAAACAACAACAAGCAACAAAAGGGTAGTGGATCAAGCAACAGAACGCATCCATCTGAATATGGTAAATTACACAGAACTGAGAATCACACCTACTGGCAGGGGTCCCTAAAAGTATACTCATATTTATTTCTGAAAAGCAACCAGCTGTTTGGATGAGAGCTGTGTCAAAGTGCTGCATATATTTGGCAGTCATTTACCGGCAAGTTCTTGGCGTTTTGCTTCAGGGAATCTCATATCCTTAGACTACTTCTTTTTGGAGGGTTAAACTGTAGGTGGGATTCAGTTCAGGGCCAAGACACCTACGTTGAACAACTAAATGTAGACATTGACATTGGAGATAAGCTCCTAAACTCCCTCTGATGTATGTGGATAGCCAGGATGCGATTACATTTCCTAAACAGAGCGCATAATGACCTTTAAGATACCTTAAATGTCTGAGACACTCCTGGGGACTGGCTAAAAAGACTGTACCCTTCTTTGGCCATAGGTAGAAGGCAAGCAGGATGCCATCTCACATGTCATTAGGTAACTTTATCACAGCTTTAGTCAGTAGAATTAGCAGCTAAGTGATAAAATTCACTTTGGTAATTACATGCAGGTCAGCCGCAACACTTTCTAGGCTATACTCTCACCTACCATATGTATAGACACCTGTGTATAGACCCTGTGTGCACATGCTTAGCAGAATTCACTTGCTTGAATATTGGGGTGTAGGGGCACAAGACAGTACAGAAGGGTATCATAGATGTCCAGAAGGGACTAATAGTTATGACACAAACCCAGTGGAAAACCCATGCCCTCCTGAAGTGATGGGCAGGGAATGTTCTGCCCCCCACACATTAGCAGGGTGGCTCTGTGTGAGAACCAGCAATGCTGGCAAATAGTCCTGTGTCTCAGATCAGCAGTGCCAACTGCAGCTTACAGACTGTGCATGGTTGCCCATAGTCACATCTAATTAATGGCAGCTGGGCACAAAATATCAGTAGGGAGAGTCAGTTCACCTGACCTAGGTCAGGTAAAAGTCGTGACAGACAGGACACTGGCTGCCTCTGAAGCAGGTTTCCTCTGCCAGGTGTCTAATTTGGAAGAGTTAAATAGCACACTGAGTTTAGATGGTCTGTTGGGGAAGGAGGCATGCATACATATAGCAAGGCAGCTGCAACATCAGGGGTGTTACTCTCAAACTGCTGTCTGGCTACATAGTCTATAAAAAGCCATACACTGGATCAGAGGGACAGAAAAGAATGTGTCTCATCTCCCCAGGGTGTCAGAAGGTCAGCAGACTGAGACTTCAAAGATGCTGGCAACATACTCGGGGGAGGGGGTTGGGAGATGCCTGTGCAGTTGCACCTCATTGCACAATCTAGAGTTTGCAATACACTTGTGGCTACCAAGAGTGAAGTCAAGAATGTCTACCATTAAATCCATATTTGATGAGAAAATGAAGAGATAGTACATTAGCAGTCATCACTTAGCACATGTGAGGCTGTTGCAGGCACTGCTCTACTTTTGGGGCAATTAAAGTTTTTGCCTTGACACAAAGTGCTAGCAGGCAACCGGGTGTCATCATCCCACAGTTTGGTACCCTGTTACTCCACATTTGAGCAGACGTCAGAGCCCTTCTGGGCTGCCATCTGGTTATTTCTGATCTATGATATTTGGCTCACTATTTGCCCCACTAGAGATATATACTGCTAGGATTAAATCAGAGGCACCAAGATTTCCCAATATTTTTCATAGATACGTGATTATCATATCACATTACAAAGGCAAAACAGCACAGAATATAAATGATTAATCTATATGCAAGTGTTTCAACACTAGAAGAGAAAGTTTCACAGTCCAACACACTTCACTATTCAAAATGCTTTCCAGATATTTAGCTGATAGTTTATTTTACTAATTTTCACTCCATTACTTCTAATTATACTCATGATGACCTACTTAAGTAAACTTTACTAACAGCCTGCTTATTGACAACCAAACATCCAAGTTGTTTTCATCTATGACATCTATTAACTGGAAAGATTTGGGGTATACTTGTTATACATCTGCCTTGTGCTAGCAGTCAATAGGCAAAGCTTTCTAGTGCATTCACAACTTGTTGCTGTCATATTTTCAGGGATGACAGCATAAGACAACTTCAGCATCATGTGCTACCTCTGAAGCAAAAGTTCTTTATCCTTACCTTTCCCTTCACATTCCTTCAACTTTTCATGTCATCCACTCCTCTTCTCCAAAAATCCCCATAAACCAGACTAAACCAAAAATAGCAAGTGTAAAGGAAAACAAGCTTTTTCTTGAGAAAACCATTAGCAGCCTATCTGCCAAACTCCAGTTAGTGTCAGGTGAGAAGGCAGAAGTGAAGAACTGAATTGGCTGGTGACCAGCGCTGCTTCTACTCTACACGTTCAGTCAGATTTGATGAGAGCAGCTGAGTGTCTACTAAAATAACTAAACAGAGCTTTTAACTGTGCAACGCAAGCCTGATCAAGAGCAACCAGTGAAGAGGAAACGGGAGCAGGTGTACCTGTGCCTGTCATGATAAGAGCCCTGCTGTCTCAGTTATATTCAGCAAACCACCTGCTACTGCAGATCTTCATATGACAGAACCAAGACATAAGGAAGGCACCAGTTTGCTTGCTGAGACTTGATTTATGCTTCTTAAAAGCATCTGCAAGCTTTCAGTGGGTCACGACAGTGCACTCGAGTTGCAGCATTATTTTTTTCTTGCTTTAATGCCTAGAGGAATAGATATTCTAAGACTGCATCTGCCTGAGCAAATAACGCAGTGCAATAGAAACAGACCTCTAGAATGACACATTAAATGCTGAGCACCCTATATTTCAGGGGATTTACCCTCAGATGAGCTCTGTCCTGGTGGTAGCATCTGGGGTCCACATGTTCCAGGCTGCTTTGATGAATTAAACAAACAGTGGTAGGGGGAGGAATTCACTTAGAGGGTACTCTGCTGATATGATATCGGAGTACTGTAGATGCAGCCACAATAACTTAATCCATTGTTTTCAGATTTGAAAGTCTAGCATCGACATAAACTGCTCTGATCATTAAATGCCTAAGAAAGTTCTTTCTGGGTCGCTGGTACTTGAGAATTTTATAGTTATTTCCATGGATTCTGATGGCTGTTCCAATTCTTTAAGAAGAATTTGCTGTTAAAGTCTTTAATTAAGGGAAGTGTTCAGTTACCGATACTACATCTTGAGTGCATGAATAGGTTCCTTACTCTCTATGTAGAAATGCTTAAAACCTTCAGGATGGGGTCACAAAGTGACAACATTTCAAAAAGGCGTAGCCAAATTCTGCTTCTTTATGGGAAGGTAGTTGCCTTCTTCATTTGTAGATCTACAAGACATTATTAATATCCAGGTAAGACTCGCAGTCTTTCTCTTGAAGTTATGACATTATAATTCAGGAAAATGAGCTGGGATCACTGCTATCAAAACAGAAAGACATAGAATGGTGTTCTTGATTTTCATAAAATGGGTCAGTATTCAGAGCACTTGGCCAAATCTTGAAAAGAGCATCCTGAGATGGTTTAAAACCATATCTCCTAATCATAATGTTATTCTGAAGGATCATATTTTTCAGCATTCCTTCTGAAATTTGCCACTGAAGAAGAGATTAAAAATTGATTAGAGACTAAACTAAAGAGAACGGATGACAGTGTGATGCCAAAGACTAATGCTTACAGCACGCATACAGAAGACAGTCTTCAGTTCTGCATTCAGAACTGGTGAGTACTAAAGGATCAGGAGATAAAATAGGAACCTTCAGTCAGGAGAGAATTTCAATACATGACTTTCACTAGACGCAGTGTTAGAATTACAGCAGGACTCTAATCAGAATATGTTCAATTAGTGACTACTTCAGTGGAAAAAAAATAGGAATGTTACCTATTTGGACTTCTGTAAGGCCTCTGTGAGTTCCCCACAGTGTCCTTCCCTTTGAATTGGAGAGATACGGTTTTGATGGGTGATTGAGGAATTGGTTGGATGGTCACATCCAGAGTGTAGTGGTCAACAGCTCAATGTCCAGATGGAAATCGGTGACAAGTGGTGTCCCTCAGGGGTTTGTATTAGGACCAATACTGTTCACTACCTTCAAGAATGAAACAGCTAAATTGAGTGCACCCTCAGCAAATTTGCAGATGACACCATGCTGAATGGTGCAGGTTGACACCCCTGAGAGATGGGATGCCACCCAGAGGAACCTGAAGAAGCTCAAAAAGTGGGCACCATGTTAATCTCATGAGATTCAACAAGGCCAAGTGCAAGGTCCTGCACTTGGGTCAGGGCAAGCCCTAGTATCAATACAAGCTGGAGGATAAAGGGATTGAGAGCAGCCCTGTTGAAAAGGACTTGGAGCTACTGATGGATGAAAAGCTTGCTATGAGCCGAAATGTGTGCTGACAGCCCAGAAGTCCAACTAGCTTGATAAAAAGAGGCATGGCCAGCAGGTCAAGGTGGATGATTCTCCTCCTCTACTCCCCTGGTGAGACACCACCTTTACTTCTTTAGTAGTTTTGCATCTGTTTTGATAGGACAAGGGGTAATGGTTTAAATGAAAAGGGGTTAGATTTAATCTAGATGGAAGGCAGAAATTTTTTACAGTAAGGATGGTGAACCACTGGAACATGTTGCTCAGAGAATTGGTAGTTCCCTGAAAACATTCGAGGTTAGGTTGCATGGGGCTCTGAGCAACCTGATCTAGTTGAAGTTGTCCCTGCTCATTGCAGTATGGTTGGACTAGATTATTTCCAAAGATCCTCTCCAACCTAAAGTACTCTATGATTCTATGAAATTTAATGACATGGTCTCAAAACAGAGAAAATGAACTGAAAACTATAAAGTAATTTTTGCCCTATACGGCAGTTTTCATGTTTGAGCAGTTGCTGGGTATTTTCAATTTTGGAGCTGGCTTCTGGCAAGAGTGAGAGTGTTGCTTCAGTTATACCTGGCCATAACAAAATGTTGCTCTGCCAGTGTCTAATACTGATTCTGAACATGCATTGAAAAGAATTTCAATTTACGCTTTCTGTGCATTGTACAGGACAGATCGAGTATGTATATGTAAATAAGGAAAAGTCATTCTATTTTGGATAACACTACAGACTTGTAAAATTATATCTATCCAGGATTTGTACTGATCTCCAGAAGAAGTCAAGAGTGATTGGTCTCTAGTTACCTCTCCTTTTTATTCTCTTTTCCCCCCCCCGCCTTCTTGATTGAAAACAAACCTCTGCAGCTGTTTTCTAATTTTTTTTTTTAAATGATTATGTTTAATGGGCCAACGTGGGCAAAATATTATAAAAGTTTTATTAACTTTTTTTAACTATTCTGCAGTAACTCTACAAATTAACTTTGGTAGTGAAATATTGTTTCATACAACAAGACAAGACAAAATTATTTAAAAATATCTCAGAAAAAGTCTCCTACGAACAATAATTGAGGGATTTCCAATTGCTTATGTTCATTTGTAGGTGAGAACCAATTCTGTAATCTAGAAAACCGTAACAGTTGCTACATTAATTAACATGTGCCCTTTTTAGAAGCAAATCTGCTTAGCTGTTACTGCTGTGTTCAGTCTGAATAAAGATGCTTTGTATATTCTTTTTCTTAAGATAATGTTCTCCACACACCACCTACAAATGCCTAAATGGAGCTACATTGTATCGTGATACTATTTCTGATTATTACTAAAAGAAATCTAAAAAAAGCTCCTCACATGAGAGAGCTTTGTTCTTTTTTAATGTTTGCTTCAGTAGACACAGCAATATTCTGAATCACATGAATCTTATGGACCAAAACCACCTTCAGCATGGATGTTTCCTCTCAAAATACATTCAAATGACTTGAATATTGGCAAAATGCAAAATAGTTGGCAAAATGCAGTTAGGGCATGGAGACAGATGTCAAGCAGCCTGGTGGGTTGCCAGCTAAAGTCGATGCAAGATGTTTCCTGCTGTTTAAACAACTCTTAAAGTGGATCCAGTTATTACATTTTTGATAGCTGGATGTTTGCAGAATAATGAAACTCCAGGGTCTATTCCATCAAACTTTCAGTATAGCATTGAAGGGAAAAGGCTGCCATCTTGCATCATGTTAATGCACTACAAATAATTACCGCTCTTATGAGACATCACTCCCATCCCAGACAAATCATTTGCCAAGTGCAAAATTCTAAGCTTTTGTCAGCCAACTTGTGAATATTTCTTGCTCTTCCATCTCAAGCTTGTAAATCAAGTAAAAGTTTAGCTAAAATATTACATAAAATAATATTACATACTATACATAAAATAGTATTACATACTATGCCAGAAACTACCTGAAAAAAAATAAATGAGATTTTTCTTTTTGTTGTCTGATCCCTGGCCACTAATTCACACTGAAAGTGTACCCAGGGCTGCACAGTTTAAAAGTATGTTACTTCCACCCTGAGTGAGAGGATGCAGGCAAAGAAAATAATCTAATCATGGCAAGATAACAATGAAATAACTATCAATGAGTTTTGAAGTGAATTGAACGAGGAATATACTGGAGTGACTAATGTCTGTCTCCCATAGGTTCTCAAAACAGATACAGAATGGGACAATCATGAAAGCTTCCCTGTGTCTTGATATTATGCCTTCACTCCCACCAAGACAAACAGCCAGTTTCATCTTTGCCCACATCCGTGAGATCATCGTTTCCAACTGGCATGTAAACTGTTGTGGAGGAATTCCTCCCACCTAAGTTTGGTTGTCTAAATTTAGTTGTCTACAGTAGGCTTAGTTAAATTTAGTTAAATTAACTTAGGGGATTCCTTCTTTACAATCAGAGAACAGGCTACTGCAGACAGAGATTCCTCGTACGGATCTTTGATACTTTCTTTACGATCAAATAATTCCTCCTGGAGATCTGGGGGACTACAACGACAGTGGCTTTGATTTGCTTAGATTTTGAAATGCCTACATGAATCAGGAAGACTCTTAGTATGTCATCCAGAAAATGGATTGAGCCGAAAAACCCTTTCCACATACACCACAGAAGAGTTATAAAAGGTAGCAGAAGTCTTAATAAAATGTTAAAATGTGCTTTGGATAGGTGGGTATTCAGATCTGTAGTATACATTTTCATAGATCTAGGGTTGTTTCACATAGTGTAATTAATATTAACCTTTATAAAAACTTCAACAATTATATTTTTTAAAGAAAAAGTGTAATATGCCTAATTTTAACACTTGACAAATTATTTATAACTCAAATTTTAATTAAAATGAGTCTTAGTTTAATTCATGTTTTGAAGTAGTTATTCTGAAGATTGACAAGTTTTATAAGTTTTGAGAGATTGTACTTTAAAGTATCTTTAAAGGAAACTTCTAAATTTCATCTATTATAAAATGAATTTATATGAATTTATTTGACCCAAAACCCTGTAGCCTTTTATATACTTGCTATATAAAAGGAATTATGACCCTTCGGAAAACTTATTTTTCCCTTTCTTGTTAGGTGAACACAATGTCCTTGGTACACCATGTAACTTGAAATTATGGAGTCACCATATAACAACGCCAGGCACAGTGGAGAACTCAGATCTAAAACAGTACGATTCTTGGATTTCAAATCTTTCATTCATGCCACTGTGTGAAGGTCAGATGTTGATGTTTGAGTTGGTTAAAGACTGTGGAATGTTTTGCTTCTCAGCTGAGAATATTCTTCCCAAGCAGCCACAGGGCTCGTTTCTGGACCTAAATCTAGACTCAAAACATTCCACGACCCTTTGCCTTGTAAACTGAAACATCAACATCTGCCCCACATACCACCCCTCCAGAAGAAGGACAAAAACGTCATCAGAAATATTCTTACATATTATTTAGGAAGACCCAGTTTCAAGCCACTACAGTGACTGTAAATAATTAATTGGATTAAAAACCCCATGCATTTAGTAATAGGGTGTTGAGTTGGTATAGCTTTGAAAGAGCAAATTCCAGGAGATGTCACCTTCTTCGGTCTTTGCTTTTATTTTTGCAAATAATGTGGTCATAAGAGTAGCCAGAAAGAAGCATTCTCCAGGCTTTCTGCTGTAAAGGAGTGTGCACTACAGCTTTTACAACCTGGTGGTGGGAAACTTTTACTACCTTTCATTTCACATTCTTCTATAGAGTTTCTCCAGTATACTTATCTTACTGGGGACAGAACAAATAAGCTTTTACTAGAAATGAATACTTCAGTAGCATTTCTACCACCGTTTCCTATTTTTAATAAAGATATTCATCATTAGGCTTTGTACTTCAGATCATTGCTTATATTCAGAACTATTTATTTTCTATTTTTGGACCCGATCCTTCAGCACTAAACATTTCATTCCCACACAACAGCCTTAAAGAGACACTAAGGACGCAGAGGAAACTACAAAGAAAAAAAAAAA
>VZRU01009547.1:626928-661081 GCA_013398155.1 Pedionomus torquatus | reverse complement strand
AAAAAAAAAAAAAAGGAAGTTTAGAAACAACTACTCTTGCAGCATGTGCAAAAAGTGTAGCTGCCATGTAACAGAACATCAACAGCTCTAATATATGACAGAAACTGGAAAGAGGAAACTTTATATATATGAAGAAACTTCCAGAGGAGGGCCACAAAGATGATCAGAAGGCTAGAGTGCCTCTCCTATGAAGAATGAGAGAGTTGGGGTTGTTCAGCCTGGAGAAGAGAAGGCTCCAGGGAGACCTTATAGCAACCTTCTAGTACCTAAAGGGTGCCTACAGGAGAGATGGGGAGGGACTCTTTATCAGGGTGATATATAGTGATAGGATGAGGAGTAATGGTTTTAAACTAAAGAGGGTAGATTTAGATAGAAATTAGGAAGACATTCCTTACTATGAGGGTGGTGAGACACTAGAAAAACTTGCCCAGAGAAGCTGAATCCCTGGAAGATTCAAAGCCAGGTTGGATAGAACTTTAAACAATGTGGTTTAGTGGGAGGCCCCCCTGCCCATGGCAGGGATGTTGGAACTCAATGATCTTTCAGGTCCTTTCCAACCCAAACCATTCTATGATTTTCTGATTAATTTCTACTGAACCCCTAATTTAAATTGCAATATATTCAGTAATGGATTGAGATGAGGCAATAATCAGGATGAGTCAAAACAGAGAAAAAAAGAAACGTGCTCATGTGACAAGCTATTACTAATTTTGCAGGTGCTTGGGGAGTGATCCAGGAGACCTGCAGAGAGGGAAGCAGGTGATCCAGTATGTGTAGATGCCAGCACCCAGAAAAGGCATCTGCAGAAAAAGAGTGCAATCCACTGCAGACTGGAGAAAGTGTGGAGAAAGAATACCTTCACTATTGGGAAGGATGAAGACAATGCAGGAGAGCACCAGAGCCATCACCAACTTCCCCTGGAGGACTGTACCCTGCATAGAAATATGCTACATGAAAACTTGGATATGGGATAAGTCTCATATTTCAGGTTATTCTTCATCCTAAATAATTCCAGTACCTCTCTAATTGAAATAATCTATGCCAACAAAAGCACTTTTCTGTTGCCATAGCATTTTTACAAGTACAGCTGTATTTTCTGGTGAGTATGGCCTTTCTCATCCAGCTAAATGACATAAATATGCAAGGAAAATATTTTCAAAGGCATTTCTTCAAAATTAAGCAAGAAGTCAGTGGAATAACTAAAGGCTTCTTATTAATTAAAGGTTTTCTTCCCTCTCTCTGGATCACGTCAAAATTCTCAACTTTTCATCTATATTAGAGATTATATTTAAGACGTTGCTCTGAGATTGTTATAATTTTTTAAAATCTATCAGTGACAATCAGTCACTGAATGCATAACGTATATCCTCTCCAAATGAACATTACTGCAAGACAGTTTTGAAAACAGGTTCTTAAATTAAAAACACTTTTACTGGCACCACCGTAATTATTAAGTGTAATAGCACACAAGGCTGAAATGATTACTAAATTGATTACTAAGTGATTACTAAATTTCTTTGTAAGTAGACAAACTGTATTAACACAGAACACTAAGTGTGCTATTATTACATACAATTCCAATAGCTGGTCTTTGGTGCAATTCTTATTTTAAAAATAAAACAAACTAATTTTTCCCTTAAACTAATGATTGTAAACTTTTGTCTTAAAGTTGGGAATCAACTGGTGTTTCTTCTTTGCTGCTGTGTCTTTTAAATACAGTGTAGAAGTTATTAATTCAAGAAGTGCTCTGAAAGGGAAACACAGGTGAGTTGGAAATTAGCGCCTTTTGTCTCAGGGTAAACATCCTCATTTTCTTAAACCGCACCACAATTGTCCAAAGCAAATAACACACATAACTAAAATCACTTCAGTAAATTGCAGGATTATCTTTTATGGTATTGTTTGCTAGGGAAAGATAAGAGTCCAGTTTATGAAGGTTATTTTTCTTATATAAACCTGTGTGTTAGCAAATATAAACCATATTATACTGCTTAAAGATTTTCTCAACTCAGGTATTCTTCAGCATGACCTTTTGAGGTGTGTTTATTCTTCTGGTTTAACCAAATTTAGATTTCAGATCAGCAGTTTTAGTGACAATCAGGTGAATTATTTCATTATCTTTCACTGCCACGAGCATGATCTGCTCGCTGAAGTAGCTTATAACAAAAAGTTGTGTGCAACATAAATTTTCACTGTAAACAAAACACACAAATTTTATAAAAAATAAAGCTTTTTTTCACATAGAACTAAGAGTATAAACTACTAGTAGGTAATGCTACTAGCTTAGAGGATAGTTTATTTTTTTAAAGGGCTGTTGTAGTAGTTCTTACAACTATTTCAAAAGAGAAGAGCAACACAGGTTGAGAAAGTTACTTGGGGGAAAACAATAACCTGAAAGCTAGAGGGTGTGAAAATATCTAATTAAAGTTTGAGTAATAATCTCTGCTTTGCTGACTTCCTTTGTACAGAAGAAGAGAAACCCAGTAATTATCATCTAAGATAAATTACACTCCCCATAGCCTTTCTGAATGAAAACAGTGTGCTGTGTTGATACATGAAAATGTAGCTTAACCCTGTCCTTTGGACCTGCTCAGAAGGTGTGTCACTAATTAGGTTTAGTTCTTCATTAATACCAGGAAGCAACTGGTGCCCCTTAGTTGAGTGGTGTGAGTGCCAGCACATGGCTGTACAGTCCTTTCCCAGGGATCGTACCAGTGCCTATGTGGTATCTGTACATGTCCTATCAGCAGTGTGTAGACACACATATTCTTCCCTCCACTGTATTTCGATCAGGGCTGTGTTTGCTGCTGGATTTGTTTGCTGCCAGTGAATTAAACATGGAGCTCCAGCTTGTGATGTGAATATGTAGCTCCTTATGGTGTGGCGCAGGAACCTGCTGAGCTTAAACAGATAAGGCAAAAATAAAGGGTAGTTATGAATGCAATCCCACCCTGTGGGACGCCATGTTGTCAAATCTGCCAATGAAAGTAAACTTCCTTCTTGATACTTCTTTTTGTCCTTCTCCTTCTTCATACCATTGAAAAGCTAAATTTTCATGACATGTTTTGTTCTTACATTTCCCAGCGTAGCTACTTACTCCTCCTTGGTGTAGCTCCAAGCAGGGAATATTGTTACAGACAGAGCTCCAGGAACCATTTAATTTAACCCTTCTCAGAGCAGAGAAAGGGTATAACAGTTAAATTATACCAGGCAATCTCCACTCTCTTCACCAGCACAGAAACAACCCAAGGAAACATTCAAGAAAATAAAGCTAATGTGAACAGACTGCCTGTGTACTTACTTTCTCCTCTCCTTTGCTCCCTGAGAACAGAAAACCTTCAACTCAGAGACACAGAGCCTTGGGCAGAGCATTTCTTTGGAAACTTATGTAAATTTAGAGCAATGTCTGTTCAGTTTGCCTCTCACCATTTTGTTTACCTTTTTTTTGCTACTTATGACAAAGTCAGTTTGCAGGAAAATTTAATAACATCCAAAGACCATGCCAGAGCTTTTCCCCAGCTGCCCAGAAAGCTGGGCTAAAATGCACTCGTAATAGCTAGGTAGTCTGAGTCTATTATTTAGGCCTTCTCTTTTCTGCAGACTTCCATACATAACACTTTTTTAGTCAATATTTTTTAACTCAAATTGCAATATAACTTTGTCATCATGTCAATAGTCCAAACAGCTAATGAATGTGCTTATCAACTCTTTATAGAATTTATAGAGTATTATACAATGTGCTACAAAAAAAAACAGGAGGAAATCTGCAAGATGAAATATTGACAAGGTCTTCTAGTCTGGGATCGTTACTTAATGACAAACTAAGGCTAAGGGAATCAAAATGCCATTTCACAGTGGTTTTCAAAGTTTCAAAATTAGGCTTTGTTCCAAATAAGAGTATTTCAATATTCCTCAAGAAGATGAAATGCTGAGAGATAGAAGTGTGAGGAGAGAATGTGTCAATAAATAAATAAATAAAATTTTTAAAAAGTTACAATTTTGACACTAACAATGTATTTAAATAATTTTAAAATTAAATAAAAATGAAATAGCTAAAACTTTTCGAAACATTGCTCTAAATATATCAAAACTGATTATTTTAACATTATGAAAATATAAATCTGCCCCTGCAGTATTCATTCCAAATGTAATTCTGAAATCAACTAGTCTCCTAAATGTTGGACACAATTTCAATCTGTCTTCTCATTTTTACTATCTCTAAGTTTTATTGACTTTGATTTATAGTGAATGGCAACTCATGAATCTCATTAGCAGACTGGATTATGTTCATTACTTTCTACTTCAGATTTCAGATGCAGTGATGTAAATTTTTTTCACTCTTCATTTTTTAACTACACATTAACAAATCTGCGGAGATAGAATGAACTCTAATATAACTATCAAAAAAATTGTTATGACTGGAGATTCTCCAGCAATTTAAAAGGTCTACTTTCTTACTGGTATATTTATATTTTTCATATTTATATCTGGATAATTATATATATATATATGCCATTAAAAATATTAAATTTCCGTTATGGATTTTGTATCTGAAGTTAAAAATCAACCACAACTATATTTTAAATGACTGATAAATCCAAATCTATGTATCACTAACCAGAGTTTTGGATCAAAATGTAAAGTTACAAACATAGCATATAGGACATTTTATGTGATTTCATTAAGAGCAGTCATATTGTCTTTAAGTCACATAGATACCAAATTATATTAAAAGAAATTTATATCCTTCACAAAGCAGTAATGCAACATGGGTACCTATTTCTGTGGAAATACACCATTATAAATAAAAATTAACTAATAAAGCCCTCTGATTTGCGTGTGCGTATGTATTTGTATGTGAGAAGATTCACTAGTTCTTAAAAGGAAGATGATGCCCCTCTCTTACTATCTTCATATTTGTTATATGAAGTTAGAGGAACAACACATTCAGATTCAGGGTTCTTTATATAAAATATGCAAATAGCAGCTATAAATGATTCAGGTGATCTGCATAAAGTGCCCTCAGGCAAGGTTCATTACACCTTAATGGAACCAGAAATTTGAAAAAAAGTCCCACGTGCCCATGTTTAACTGCCTGAAATAAACCAAGAGCTGAACTGTGCAATGCTGATTCATTTCCTCAGTAGGTGTTTTGCTCATGTAAAGACCCTCATGAAGACAGAATTAGCAAGGACCCAGGCTATGCTGCAAAAGGCATCACAGCAGTATCATTAAAGAATCTCTATAGACCAAGAAACTTTGGTTGAGGACTTATTTATGAGTTTGCTGATCCTTATCACACCTTAACTATACTAGCCTGCCACCATCCCTGCTGTCTGCAAAGATCTGCCAACGGTCCTGTGTTGTTCACTGCAAAATGCTTTTAGAGGGGATGTACCTTCCAGTCATGGGAACTGGGAGCCTCTGAACCACTGAGGCCAGAGAGGAGGATGCCCTTGGGCTTTCAGGGGAGGTAGCTGATGCTGGACTGTCTCACTTGCACATGCCTTGAGTCAACATATTTGCAACCTTCTCCCGAGTCCTGAGCTCCAGGCACAGGGACAGAAGGACAAGGACAGAACTGAGGACTACATTGTCTTCCTTTGGTCAAACACAACTTGTGTCACACTGAACTTGTGTCACACTGTATTTCTGGGCAGATCTAAGCAGAGGAATTGCATGTTTCTACCTTCCTGGGCATCTTTACCTCAACAACTAATATGAACGAGGCTTTCATCTTACTTCATGTTTTGTGTCTTGTGTCTTGTCTACAGGGCTAGGTAAAAGAACATTTCATCCATATTCAGCTTTGTACTGAGATAACAGAGAGGCTATAAAATTTATATATAATTTCATTTTCTCTCTTCTTCCCTTTGGGCAAAGAGTTGCAACCAGCCTGCCTGGGATGGGTTTTTTGCATGTCTTGTAAGGCTGCACAGATGGTCCAATGTCCCCAATATACATACTGTAAAAGGACCAAAACAGAACAGTTCTCAAACCCTGCCAAATTCACCAGCAACTTCAGCTAACAGATATTTCCATGTCTTTTTAGAAATATAAGGCCTACGACTTGAGTAATGAAGCGTTTTTTCCCAAAAAGCATGGAGCTCCATTACTCAGGCTCATATCCCACCAGAATGCATGCCCTGCTGCTCCACAAGGGACTTCTTGTTAGGCGTGGGAGCGTTCAGTGCCACATGTCCAAAATTAATTTACAGATGAGTTTTCCTATTTGCAAAATGCCAAGCAGCTTGAGCTGAGGATAGCATCTTCACACAGTGTTTGCTGACATGCTGAGTGTGAAGATGACTTCCAAAGGCTGGGCCTTTTGTTTGGTTGTGGTTTTGCTTTGCTTGGTAAAAATTTACCTTGGTTGTAGTTTGGTTTTCATTGCCTGAAGGATAAATGAGGCTGCACGATGCTGCAAACTGCAAATCAGCTAAATGAAAGCAGGAATAATAAATAGCCTCGGTAAATTCAAAAGTCTTTTGACAGGGAAAATGTCACTAAAAGATAGAGGTTTTCTCTCCCAATTATTGTGAAGAATGTAACAGTTGAACACTATTTAACTGTAAAAGTTAATTAGGAATGACATTTTTATATTACATATTGAGGAATAATCACAGAGAAAAGCAAATCAAGAAATGTTGAATAAAAACTTCTACATTTTTCTTAATTTGCTCTAATATTGCAGCTCAAATAAAGGTGAGATTTTCTAAGACCTGATACACTTGTTGGAACACTTTGCTTTAATTAATGATATCAGAAGAGGCGCAAGCTAGATGCTTGAAAGGGAAAGCCTGTAGCTTTAATTTTATTTCTATTCTTTTCACTATTTTTAAAGGAAATTACTTTCCTGTTTGTGATAGATGGCACTGACATTCAAATACAGCACACTGAAGTAACATGACAGTGACAACTTCAAAGCACAGTCATTGCAAGATGTAAAATAATAAATAAGTAATAAATAATGAAGGAATTATAGTACTTTGTTGTCTAGAAGGTACAGTTCTGGGCTTGATGGTCCCTGTGAGAAGTCTTCCTTCAAAAACAGTTGGAAATACAAATGACAAAAATGTGCTTATTTTCATCTCTCTACCATGTCTCTGCTACAGCAGGGCTGACAGCACATGCATCCCCCGAGGGGGCACGATGCTGATGGTCATACTGCCAGCTAATTGTTGTATTCTGGTATCCGTAAGACAACAAACCTCAGCTGAAATTCTCCCCTGATTAAGGGATTATTTCTCTTTTACAGATGAAGTCTAAGGCGGAATTTGTATCGATTTGCACATCGACACAAAGGCAGCTGGTTTCCCCAGGGGATGTGAAGTCCTGTCTCTAATGTCACAGTCCAAAAGTGAAAGAAACTGTCTTAAATTAGTTATTAGCTATCTTAAGTTGCTTGCTAGCTAAGTTATCATAATTATTAGTTATCTTACTTGCTGTGATTCTGATGGAGAGTCAGTCCTGGATTTGCAGTGGAGAAGGCAAGGAGAACCGTCAGCGTCATGGAATCATGCATCAACAGCACCCTCTGGGCCTCCATGCTTCTTGATACACCATGAAAGAGGCCATGTCCTCTTCTTCCCTTCCTCTACCATCCACCCTGAATCTCGCTAACTGCATCTCCCCAGGGAGTTACAGTCCATTCAGCTTACTTCACACGCAAAACCTACAAAATATTGATAAGAGTGTGGCACTGTACTTTGTTGAATTTAAGAACTACAGACACCTTGGACATGCAGTGATGAGAAAAACAATTTGGCAGCAGTAGCAGCAACAGCAAAGGAAAATAGCTATTACCTGAGAAGATCTGTTTCTCCAATTGTACATTAGCCCAGAAAACCAAATTACATTTTATTACAAGACTGGACCATCTAGGTGAAAGCTGCCAAATATACTGCCATTTTACAAGAGACAACAACTCAACTGCTATCACTAAACAAGGCAATACAGTCCAGACAGAGCTAAAGCAGCTTCAGAAAGGACAACATAAAAGCATAAAAGACTAGTTATCCAGACTTGCCAGTTTCTGGAATCATTTAAAATTAATTATCTAAGACCTGTAGTTGGAACAAAATTCCACCCCTCTGGCATTTTAAGTAGAACATGATTTAATGAATGTTCATCATATCTGTGGTGACCTGTCAGCATGAACTTGGGAACCACCCCAGTGAGGGAGCCACAGGCTGACTCACAGTGGACACAGACTTACTGGGATGGACAGGAAAAAACCATTCTCATGACTGAGTGAGTTGCAGAGAGGAGCATATATACTTAGGAGATTAAGTCACCGTGGGATAACAGGCATGGACTGACATATGCTTTTTTTTTTTCCTGTTAAAGGGAAAATGACCACAACAACCACACCATGACTACATGACCACAATGCCCACAGCAATTTAGAAAAAACCCACAGTACTGCCCAGAGACAAATTCTGCAAATGATCTCTAGAGAAGGAGCTGGGTTTCAGATAGATGGGTCATGAAACAGACAACCAGTGAAAGACTGAACAAGTAATGAAAAGCTCTCCCACCATGACCTTCCCTGAAAATGCTCTAAAATAATTGCACCATTATGCAAAAAGCATTTGTTAAAGCATTTGTTTCAATCTTAACTAAAAATTCATCCATAGAAGACAAACAGTACCCTAGGAGACTGTCCTCCCAGTTAAGACTTGCTCAGGTCCTAAGTCCACTGGAGAATGCAACAAGAGAAAATCTCATCCCGGCTGGGATAAATTCCTTCCTCTGACCCCTCCCAAAAAGGTAAATAACAGGTCTTTTTTCAGGCCAGTAAACCTACTGTTTGCCTCAGTGAGCATTTTCTTTTTTCCTACTTGATTTTATCTAGGTCTGTAAAAGCAGGGCCAGCATTTGACAGGTTTTGACTGCGAGCCTGGCAGGAACAGCTGGAGCCTTCTACTGTCTGTATCCTTGAGGTGTGCATGGTACCCCTCTCTCAGTTGCTATTCCGATATTTACACACAAGTAGATCTGTGGCCTGACTGTGTCATATCAGTGCAATCACGAGGGGCAGTGTATTAGTACCGGGGCCTTGGGGAGAAGAGAAGGGCAAAGGGACAGTGAAACCAAAGCACCACAGGGGACACCACACAAAAGGAATGCTCAAGCTTCCTACCTTCCACTCTTAGCTCTTCTCTACCACCTCCATCATTTGCTTATATATGGCTGCTATGAGTAGGACCACCATTTTTTGCTAAAATGGCACCTGAGGTGGAATGAAATCTAGAAGTGGGACATGAATATAAACAGTAAATCTATTTTCATAAAAACAGTCCTGCAATCAAAACTAGCAGAAGACTATTGATTCAGAAAACACTCTGGCACTTAAATCTCGGTGGGGTTTAATGGGGTTTAAATGTACTTGGAAGGCTTTGCCATATGCTATCATTACAAGTGATGTTGTGAATGCACAGGGCAGAAAAAGATTGAATGTATTTGGCTTATGAAAACCTTCTCATCTTTCCTTGAGTTGTAGCACTTTACATGAAGCAAACCTCTAAGGAGATCATTCCAGGTCATTTTGTTTTACTTAGTAGCTTTCTGTTTTATACTGATTTATTTTTACATCACTCCCTGTCTACCATATCCTGAAAAGCAAAAAACTGAGACATAAAGGAAACCACACAAAGGTCTGGGGTTAGACTAATATGTGTCCGAATTTAGCTACAAAATCATGTATAGGATTTCAAGAAATGTGCCACATTTTCAGATCCTTAAATGCCAGGTGACATAAAGTATTCAGAGGAGAATTTTTTCTTACACATGCATGGATTTCATTTTTTTGTAGAACCACTGTATAAAAGCAACTTTTAACAAAAAGTTAATTTAATTTGAAATACAAGCATTACGGACAATTAAAAGGAACCAAATGTGTTGTCAGTGGATCTAACTTCGGCCTGACAATTTTTTTATGGAATTCTTCCACTTACAGATGTTACCACATTTAGTTTTTTTTTTTTTTTCTCCTCCCTAAGACATTTATCCTGCCCTATTAAAAGTAAAGGAGCATTTGAGTTCACTGTGTACACAAATTAAACCCTAAGCGCCTATTTAGGAATGACAAATATATTTTATTTCCAGAGGAATGGCACACACCCTCTTCACCTCCGTTCAAAGGGAGAAAAAGCCACAGATATTGCAAGTCTGAATAAGAGAACTCCTGCATGCAGCTCCACTTCGTAGAGAACTATATATACACTCATACACAGTCAAAGTTCTTCTTGTATCGGTGAGAAGTCTGATCATGCTTACATAATGTGCTTAGGAGAGACTCTTAGGAAGGGGAACAAAAGATTTCAGAATAGCTGTACTTCTGTTCAGTTACCTGGTGAGCAAAGCATCGGGCTGGAATTGGAAATACCGTTAGGTGAGATTACGTGAGTCACGTTGCCCAGTGACTCACAGAATCAGGACTGTAAAACTGATTTACCAGGGACAAGTGCTGCATACAGAAGAGCTGTTATTGTCATTCCTGCCAGAGAAAGAATGTCCAATACTGCCCTTAGTGAACTTAATGAAGAAATTGAAGATTAACCTGATCCAAAACTCAAAATTAAATCAAGATTCATGAACTGGAATGGATTTGGGGTTAAGCTATTTGATCTACCTGTACACACATCCAAAATGCATGCAGGCATACTGGACTGGCTCAAAAATACTGTTTTTATCAATTAAAAAAAAAAAATGTTAAGAGCTCTAGAAATCATATCTACTAAAAGTAATATATTTAAAAATTCCTTTTAGAGGAAGCCTCCACAATGAAAGACACTACATCCTCATTACAGCACAGCAGAAATTTTCTAACAGTCTCTATTTGGTGCTCTCAGCTTGCTTGCAAAAGGTTTATTCATAGGATAGCAATTACTTTAAAAATTAACTTTTTTATTTACACCTGCTTATGTGAATTTTCTTCACTTTTATTCTGGTTTTGATTTATTTACTTCAACTTAGTTGGGATATGAGCAGAAAACTATTTAATTGTAAGCATAGTGAAGGAAAGGTGGTGGAATCACCACAGCCAAAGTCTTTTAAAACTGGTTTAGATAAACATCTGTCATTAGCAACACAGGTATAGTAGGAGGCATGCTTTTTATAAATATATTTCTTGTGGTCAGTTGACATTGTCTCTGTGCCCTCTTAAATAAGCCTAGCTTATACAGTCAGGAGTGTCTGTGAAGGACTGTTTTTAAATCCTGCCATGCCTGATTTTCATGGAAACTGAACTGGACTAAGATCATAATCTGAACAAATAGTTGTGAGAAAATACCTTTCTTCTGAGAAAAAAAAAAAAAAATCAACAGAGTTCTTCTTATTTCATCTTATTAAAGGCAATTGAAATAGTACCAGCAGTCTTGACTGACAGTAAATCAGACCAGAAATATCCACCACGTGTATGTCTATGTGACAGTTAGGAAAGCTGGAAATTAAATATATAGGTTTTTCTTCTTTCTTTTATATCATATAATACTTTACAAATGTTCATTCTCCACTATCAACTAATCATTGCAGCATCCGGTGAACTTTCATGTGGTCCATAGACTCCTGCTGGCAATAAAACATTGGATTGTCCAAAACAGAAGCTAAAATGTTCAGCAGTAATGACAGTTATTGAAAGGTGACTCTCTCTGTGCAACAAAAATGCCATTTTTCTGTAACAATTGTTAATAAAAGGAATCTCTACACAAAGTTACTCTCTTCTACCAAACTATTTGGATGCTATCCATTTCAGAGGCCACTATTTTCTTAGGTAGTCATTTAGGAAAATACTCACTTGCATTTGCAGGTGTGTACAGGTATTTAGTATCACCTGTGTGAACGATATAGATGTGGTTATTTTCAAATAAATCTGCATATCTTTTTTTTTCACATATATTTTTTCTATGTATTTAAATACATCTTAGACTGAAAAGTCTAAAAATTTTGTACCTAAAAAGTAATCTTCTAATTTTAGTTTCTCTAGCTTTAAACAACAAGCAGTATAGTACCATTTCTAAAACTTCACTGCTTTGTTATATCATGAACTCTTTTTTTGCAATTTAAAGTATTCTTTCTTAAGCAAAAGTGAAACAGTATTTTCTCTGTATGAATAGCAGGAGTAGCACTACCCACATATTACGGTGGTTTTTATACAGTTCACTGCTGTAAGTCTAGTGCAGTCTCTGGTTTGCAAGTCACTGCTAGCAATATTTTTTATATATACTGCCTATAACTTTCCTACTACATACTAAAAGTACTATGAAGAATCCAAATCATGACTCTTTTTTTTTCGTTGTTTTTTCTTTTTTTTTTTTTATTTTTTCTTATTACGGTCAGCTAAATGAAATGTACTGTTTAACCACACTCATCTGCAATTTTTATGTCCTTTCATAAAGGATGAGTGTTTTTACCAAGGCAGTAGTTACTATCTGCACCTTGCAAGTGCATAGCTTGATAATTAGAATTAAGTACAGGGTCATCTCCCACAACATAAGCGCTCCATCTCAGGAAGGATGACTTACTACCATGTTCTGCTACTGCTACGACTCTTGTTGTTTTGTCCTCCCTTCTTCCTCCTTTTCCTCTTCTAGTCATAGCGTTAACATTTATGATGAGTATAAACAGACCACAGTTGGCAACTGCAAGATCCAGATGCCTTGCTTAGGAATATATTTCCAATGTCTGCCTTTGCAGTTTGTTCCTTCATTAGCTATGCTCCTAGCAGTGTTGACAGAGCAGAGAGGTCTATCTGGGCTTGCTGATAGGACCTCTATCTTCCCCTGCTTCTCTATGACTCACTCTCAATTCTCAGGACAACACATTTATCTTAATTCTCATATACAAGATAATAATTTCTGTTCTTAATTGCCTCCAAAATGTGTGCATAAATACTTTTCATCCCAATTGGCCTTAAAATGGAAATATGTTTAGTTTATATTTTACACCAATGAATAATTAAAATTTTGGATTTCTATTTCTTTATTAATCTCTGTAAAATTAAAGTGTAGCCAATGACTAATTATAATGTGTCTTATTATTGTCTTATAATGTGCTATTGTTAATAACCGTACCATTAGGAAATATGATTCTTCAGGGTAAACAACATCTGCTTTGGACCACTGCAGGTAAGTACAGTGACATCAAACAAAAAAGGGAAAAACTGATTAATCAGAATTGAGATCTCTTAATTGCAGAGACATTAAAATTATATATGAGGAGTGGTTTTTTTAAACTGTATCATGAGTTTAATGGTCCAGGCATTACATTAGTCTGGGGCTGAGAGAGCCCTAGCTGGAGCATGTAGGTGTCATCACAGTAGGAACGATGAATTTTGATGAAATATCACAGAGGTTTTAAACAACAAAAGCAGCAACATTCTTTCCAAGCAACTTACATTCACTAGAGGAGAAAGCAAAGATCTGGAGTCTAATAGAATCTTCCAGGTAAATCAGGATTTTATAAAATATCAAATATTCTTGGGTGCATTAGTGGCACTGTCACAGTTTAAGTTGCCTGATTGGATCAGGGAAGAGAACACCTTAAGCCACAAAAATTTCATCTAGAGTATAAACAACAGACTTGCCATCCTCTGTCCAGGAAGCTGAAGAGTGCAATATTAGCTCTCACTATAATGTACAGGGAAAGAAAAAAGTATCACTTTTACACTGAGCTACAGTACACAGCTACTTATTTGCCTACCCCAAAACTGCTGAGAAAGGAGCAAGTATGTTATATTTGCACATTTGCTTCTCAACCCACTGAAGAAAGCAAAGGAGTACAACTTGTGTGTAACCAGTACCATCAGAAGGCCAGCTGCATCAGCATGAAGTAAAAACAACAAAATCTAGAAAATTTGTTCTGCTTTGCACTCTTTCAGTTAGCCTTTCCCTGAATGATGATTTGCTGTCTCACTGTCCAGTTTTAGTGAGCTAATTTTACTCAAATGTGGTAGAAATTACAATGGAAATTCAGGACTTTATTCAGAGGGAACTAAAAAGGTGCAATTACACGTTAGGATGACTACTAACAAATGGGATCATTCGGTAGTTCAGCCATGAAGACAGTATGTGTTAGATTGTCTGATTAAAGGCTAATTGCAGTAAACATGGTGACCCATGAGGATGAGAGGAACCGTGTCAGGTGGAGGAACCCCAATTGCCCACTGGATGAAAAGGGAGCACCTCACCTGTATGCTCTTTGAGATCCTAGAAGGGGAATAATCCAATCACTGTGAGATGTGAAACCCCTCCAAGAAAAGTCAGGATAGAACACTCTACCCAGAAAGCCATGCCAACTGGGAGAGGTTATTGCCTGAAGGATAAAGACCTCTTGTGAGATGCAGGGGGAAGAAAATGTTGGCATTGTGTAAAACTTATTATGGGAAGTTTGGAGAGTAGGAAATGAGGAATGTGTGAAAGTTATTAGAGGAAAGTTTAAAGAAATTATCCAAAGCAGGAAAAAGAAGGAATCATGACAGATTGGGAAGAAATAAATATGGGAAAATAAAGACACAATGAGATAAAAGGGGCCGGACACATCCAGACAGGTTGTTGGTCAGTACGCTTGCCTGGCTGAGCCCTGCATAGTATACCCCTTCTCATTAAACCTTATTTCTACCATCTCTCTATTCTGAGTGGGTGTGATGGAACACTAGCAAACTTCAAGCTGGCTAGCAACAAGTAGGATAAGAGACCCGAGTACCAGCAGTTGGAGTGGGACAGTGAGCTTAAGGGTCATACTACGTGGAAATTCATGAAGTTCAGCCAAGCCAAGTGCAGGGTCCTGTACCTGGGACGTGGCAATCCCAGGCACAAATACAGGTTGGGCAGTGAATGGCTGGAGAGCAGCCCTGAAGAGAAGGACTTGGGAGTGCTTGTGGATGAGAAGCTCAACATGAGCTGGTAGCATGAACTGGTAGCCCAGAAGGCCAACGATATCCTGGGCTGCATCAAAAGAAGTGATGGGTCACAGGAGGTGATTCTGCCCCTCTACTCTGTGCTCGTGAGACCCCACCTGGAGTACTGTGTCCAGCTCTGGAGTCCTCAACAGAGAAAGGACATGGAACTGTTGGAACAGGTCCAGCAGAGGACCACGAAGATGATTAGAGGGCTGGAGAACCTCTCCTATGAGGACAGGCTGAGAGAGCTGGGGCTGTTCAGCCTGGAGAAGAGAAGGCTCCAGGGAGATCTTATAGATCTTATATATCTTACTTGGGGACTTGTAACTGCAGACTCCAATCCATTAGACTGAATGTCCTGGATCCCATAACCGGAGTTGGCCAGCTATAGGATTATTGGTCAGCAAGGATTATTCATCATTGATGCCCAAGAGAGAAAGTTGAGGGACCTCAAGAAAGCTGTACTTGTCACCATTTCATGTCTATTTTCTGCAGTGTTCTGTAACCCTGTCAGGATTTTCAGCAGAAGTTGAACTGAGCCACTGCAGGCCAAGCCTTTTTCTTTCTCAGAGAGTAATGCAAATGTGTCTGAAGGGTTTGCATGGAGAAATGTTGTCAAACAGCATGACCTATGTCAATAAGATCAAGATGCTGGGGCACTGCTAGAATCAAGTGAATATTTGAATCCCAAATCAAAACACAACAAAAGCAGAAAAAGCTTTGCAATCCAGTTACTGAGGAAAGAAACCAGCAACACAGCAAAATTAAAAGCACAAGTGTTTTATTCAGATTAGTAGGCGGTGACTTGAGTTATAGACTTAATGATATTTCTGAACTACAAGTTTTTCATCCCTAATGCTCTGCCATAGGTATGTATGACAAACTACTTTTGTATAGCGTGCAATTAAAAATTGTTTATAAGACAGGATCAGAAAGGTAGACAGTGAAACACTTACAAGGTTAACATTCCTCAAAGTTAGGAAATGGTTTAGTTTTGGACTTTCTGTGTGGCTTTCTCCTCCTCAGCCTCCCTGAGGAGGAGACAATACAATACAATACAATAAGGCATACAACACCTTGTAGTGTTAAGGAATTCCCATGTGAACCTCATAAAGTTCAACAAGGCCAAGTACAAGGTTCTGCACCTGGGTCAGGGCAACCCCAAGCACAAATACAGGCTGAGTGGAGAATGGGTTGAGAACATCCCTGAGAAAAAGGACTTGGGGGTGTTGATGAGAAGCTCAACATGAGCTGGATATGTGGGATTGCAGCCCAGAAAGCCAGCCGTATCCTGAGCTGCATCAAAAGTGTGGCCAGCAGGATCAGGGAGGTGATTCTGCCCCTCTGCTTCACTCTTGTGAGACCCTCCTGGAGTACTGCATCCAGCTTTGGAGGTCCCAACATAAGAAGTACATGGACCTATTGGAGTGGGTCCAGAGGAGGGCTATGAAGATGACTGGAGGGCTGGAGCACTTCTCCTATGAAGACTGGCTGAAAAAGTTGGGGGTGATCAGCCTGCAAAAGAGAAGGCTCCAGGGAGATCTTATGTCAGCCTTCCATACCTAAAGGCGGCCTACAGGAGAGATGGGGAGGGACTCTTTATCAGGATGATATATAGTGATAGGATAAGGAGTAATGGTTTTAAACTGAAAAAGGGTAGCTTTAGATAATATTTAGGAAGAAATTCTTTACTGTGAGGCTGGTAAGGCACTGGAACAGGTGGCCTAGAGAAGTTATGGATGTCCTAACCCTGGAGGTGTTTAAGACCAGGCTGGATGGGGCTTTGAGTAACCTGGCCTAGTGGCAGGGGGTCACCCATGGAAGGGCTCTTGGACCTAGGTGATCTTTAAGGTCCATTCCAACCCAAACCATTCTCTGAATCTATGATTCTGTGACAATGCTCTTTGGTACATGTGAAGTTTTCAAACACTACTATGGTGAAAATCAGAATCACTATAGCCCATGGATGGATTATATTTCTGTTAATGCCAATTGAGTGGTAATTTGACTATGAATGCATCTCAACAGTACTATAATATAAATTCTAAATTTTCCAGGTAGCTGTGAGAGAAATTGAATGATGCCTCCTTTCCCTCAGCAAGCAAATTGGAAAATCAAACAAACTGTTAAGCTTTTGTTAAAGGATCTCTGAATTTTTTCCCTTGGATGTCTTGAAGAGACACACTGAATATTCATACTTCAAGTCTGAAAAAAAAAAGTTATTTTAACTTTGTGTTATGTGTAATTAGAGTGCAAAAGACAGAAAAGAATAGTGGATTCTGAATGGCTCAGTGGGTAGTCTCCCTGCTCTTATTTTCAGTGACTCAGTAAACTCCTATTCTCTTAAATTCTACAGTTCCTCGGGCCTGACTGAGATGTGTTTTTAACAAACTCAAAATGACTAGTTCAGCTGGACAGACAATGGTCAGAGTGTAAAACCAGTTAAAGTTCAAGTGAATAATGAAATTTCTTGTACAATTTGCATGAGGTCCATATGCTAGAGTGAGTAATAAGCAGAATTTTTACCCATGCAAAGAAATTAAAAGGACTGATTACTAGTAGCAAACATTTCCAGAAGATAATGATTCAGGTTTTACAAAGCTGTTTGATCTTTATTTCAAATAGAAGAATGGAAGTTATGCTCCCAGCATTGAAATAGACTTCCATAAACAAAACAGAAGATACTTTATAAATCTTCCTTTCTTGTCTAAGCCTAAATGAGTCATGACCAGTTATATTCCCACATGTCTCAGCTACCTCTGCCAAGTTGGCTTCAGGAAAAAAAAAAATATTCTGTAACTCTTCTTTCATAACAAGGGGCAAGGCAAAGAATTTGGAGTCATGGTTCCCAAAAGATAAGATGAATTTTCTGTAATTAATATGTCCAGTTTCTGTCAACCAGAATTTGCTTTACTTATACTAATGGAAATGTGTATGTGTTTCTAGTTTCAGAGTGGCACCAAGGATTGAACAAGCATTTCTAGGCTTCTTATCTCAAAAAGGAGCCAGTAGCACCTGGAAACATTCAGAGAAGGGCAGCAGAATGATTACAATTACAGAATAGCTTCCAGAA
Organism: Pedionomus torquatus; assembly: GCA_013398155.1. Classification (NCBI taxonomy): domain Eukaryota; kingdom Metazoa; phylum Chordata; class Aves; order Charadriiformes; family Pedionomidae; genus Pedionomus; species Pedionomus torquatus. The sequence goes on along the minus strand of VZRU01009547.1, from coordinate 643,106 downwards.
GTAGAATGACTGAGTTAGAAATCTTCACATTTTAAAAGAATGACAGATTGAAGGTATGATATAGATCTATGCAATTCTGGGTGTCAAGGAGAGGACAGACATGGATTAATTGTTCAGTGGCTTTTTAGGTATGAGATCCAGGAGCAATCAAACAAAGGCAATAGGAGTTGGGTTCAAGAAAAGCAAGTCAGTTACTTGAGGAATTAATTGCTGAAGGACTGTGAAGATGCTAAAAGTGTATAAGGGTTACAAAAAAGACTGTATGAGTTAAGGAGAGCAAAAATCTACAGAAGAATACAAAATACAGAGAAACCATATCTGGCAAAGAAAGACTGTGCACTGAAAGTGGTTGGAGATTGGGAGAGTATCACAAAAATGATAGTATATACTTTCTGTATTACTGTACTCCTGTCTAGAAACATACTTTTTGCCTCTGTCAAACACAAACTATTAGATTTAAAAGAATTTAGATGGAGGCAGGAAAGCTATGCCTGTATTAAAGTTAGTTGAAAAACTTCTATTAACTTCAACAGAAGTTATTTCCTTCATTTATTACATTCCAGGTTTTAATCCACCACAGTTTATGAGTTCACTGTGTTACTTCACACAAGTAATGAGATTTACATAGCCTAAACTTAGGAAATCAACACTTACTTCTAGAGAAATTAACAACTCTATTTTTAGAGCACTTTGAAAAACACAAATTATCAAGATCAGCTGGCACTTGAAATGGTAGTCTTACACCTTCAGTTGATTTTATGAGAAAAAAAGATTGTTTCCATTGCCCAGATTCATCTATATGTTCAAGTACAGCATATTCATCTTAAGAGATCTGCTACAACTATTTATTTGTTTGGAGTCTCTCCTACTTGATTGTCAGGACTTGATGTAGATATTGGTCTGTGATGCTTCTTATTCAACAGCTAGAGAACATTTTCAGAATTAAATACAATTAAGAATTTTGTATCACCCAAATAGATGATTCACTTGATTCTCAAAAGCTGCCAGGACTGCTAGGGTTCAGCAATTACATCCATGATTGCTGACTTTTGTTGTCACTCAGATGTTATTTAAGGCTCCAGTGGTATTATCATATTTTATTGTCCTTGTGCTTTCCCAGGCAATTTTAAGCACATTCTCATGTACCCTTTGATTTCTTTCACGTGAAATCTCGAAGATGGTATATGGTAAAATGTTCCACCCTCTACTGCCAGCACTTCAGTAATCCAGTTTGTCCCACTACTCATAGTGTCTTTGAGTCTTGACTGCTGCTGAAATATCAAAGGCATAATGAATACTGAGTAGTTGAAGTAATATCACAGCTGAAGTAAGTGGCAAAGAAAATTTTGACTTAGCTGAGTTGGGGATCACTCACAGTGAATAAATCTTTGCAGAGCTGGAGGGTACAGAAAAGATAAATTAATTCATTAATGTAGGAATTCTGTTTAAAATTTCTGGACACTACAGGGCAGAAAGCAGGGAAGACTTACATATGTATAAGTACAGCAGCACTGCTACACTACAAATGCAGTTCAATAACTCTGGTTATTGTATATCCTAAAAACTACTATTTTTTAAATTACTACTACCCATTTCAGTCACCCTCACTAGCAAATGACAGGGCAAGTGCTGTGATCTGGCTTTACTGTACCACTCAATTTTTTCAATCTTGTTCTTCAAGCCATCTCTTCACTTTTCAGCAAACCACGGTTTTATCTACTCCTAAAACCTCTCTGACATCTCTTCAGTATTTGTCTATTCTCTGGTGGGCTTCCTCCTATTCTGTGTGTTTTATTTCAACAGTTTCTTAATCTTTTGGAATTGAACAGCTGTTAAACCTTCTCTTAAATTGGTCTTAATTACTATTGCTTTCTGTTCTCATCTCTAATCCATTTTACACCTGTAAATGTGTAGCAACTTCCTTTTTTTGTTTTGTTTTGTTAAACAAAACATGATACGGACATGTACTCATCTTTTTTAGCATTACAGGAAACCCAGGGGTGCCTGTACTTAGTGATTTTAGCTCAGTCATATTTCTGACCTCTACCGAAACCCAGAAAGACAGCAGAGAAAAAACGGAGAGATGAGGCTTGCCATTATCACTCTTTTCCACTTCAGCCCTCTGATTAAGAACAGATTAATTGTCAGCAGTCTAGAAATATTAAGCTAAGATTACTCAGGATCTCTCACTCAGTAAAGGACTTTCAGAAGTTTTTTCAATCTTTAGTATACTTGAAGACAATGATTAGGGTCCTGTCATGGAGCAGATCATCCTGAGTGCCATTATGCAACGCGTGAAGGATGCCCAGTTGATCAAGCCCAGCCAACACGGGTTCACAAGGGGCAGGTCCTGCTTGACAAACCTGATCTCCTTCTATGACAAAGTGACTCACTTGGTGGATAAGGGAAAGGCTGTGGATGTTATTTACCTAGACTTCAGCAAGGCCTTTGATACAGTGTCTCACAGTATCCTAGAAGTACTGGCTGCCCATGGCTTAGATGGGAATACTCTCCACTGGGTTAAAAACTGGCTGGAGGGCCGGGCCCAGAGAGTCGTGATGAATGGAGTGAAGTCCAGTTGGCGACCGGTCATGAGTGGTGTCCCACAGGGCTTGGTGCTGGGACCGGTTCTCTTCAACATCTTTATTAATGATCTGGATGAGGGGATTGAATGCACCCTCAGCAAATTTGCAGATGACACCAACTTGGGCGGGAGTGTTGATCTGCTGGAGGGTAGAGAGGCTTTGCAGAGGGATCTGGACAGACTGGATCAATGGGCTGAGACCAACAGAATGAGGTTCAATAAGGACAAGTGCCAAGTCCTGCACCTGGGTCAAAACAACCCCAGGCAGCGCTACAGGCTTGGGGAAGAATGGATGGAGAGCTACCTGATAGAAAGGGACTTAGGGGTGTTGGTTGACTGTTGGCTGAACATGAGCCAGCAGTGTGTCCAGGTGGCCAAGAAGGCCAACAGCATCCTGGCCTGTATCAAGAACTGTGTGATGAGTTGGACCCAAGAGGTGATCACCTCCCTGTACTCAGAATCACAGAATCACCTAGGTTGGAAGGGACCTCTTAAGACCATCTAGTCCAACCAATGGAAAAAAAAAAAAAAAAAAAACAAAAAAAAAAACCCAAAAAAAAAAAAAAAAACCCACCTGTGATCCAGGGATGCTGGAATAGACCTCAGGGGTGGGGTTTTTTTGGTATGACAGTAAAATAATTGAATTATTAAAAGTGGAATATATGAGGAATATATGATTACCAACAACAAAGAGATAAGCAGTTGAATATCAGAACTGTGAAAACATGTCTGTGAAAACCTATCATGCAGTCAATGAAGAAAAGAGCCTGCTTTATGGAACTCAGCAAAAATGAGTCTGTGTTTTAGCCATGTTCATCAGAACAGCTGCCATGGACTTCACTTGAACTAGCCAACCCATTTTGTATAGCTTTTGTCTATCATCTTCATTTCTGACCTGACAATCCAAGTCTATTCCTCTTAAATTCTTTCTTGGTATCAGCACTTACCCTTATTTGATCTGGGAAGTTACCAGTTCCACTGTGTAAGTTACTAGCTAACATTCAAATGAACTAGATAAATTATCCATAACCTGTAGATATTAATGAATAATGAGTCAGAAGTAATTTGACCTTTCTGTGCCATGATTCTGACAAATTTAAAGTATTTTTTTTTAGCATATGAGATCAAGATGTGAAAAGTAATTCCTAAGGAATTATGTATAACTCACACATAGTTATCTAGAGTAGTCAAAGGGATTTTTCTGGCTTTGTCCTCTCCAGTTCCATTACACTCATTCACCCTATGCAGCTACTTCACAGGTCCAGGCAAAAAAAGGGGCTGCTTGTTCAGTCTTTTTTAGATAAATGAGTACAGGGATGATCAGGAGGCTTAAGGCAAGAAAATGAAATACTGTTTATGTGTTTCCTGTTTATGTCAACAAAGATTTATCAGATATTTCAAGTAACTGTTTTTCTAAACCAATTGAGAAGGACTGTATTCAAGTGCATGCCACGGGGGGGTGGAACTGTCAGGTCAGGCTGATATTTTTGAAATTGGCCTAGATGATGTACACTGCTTACTCTAAAATCCTTTTTTTTTTTTTTTTTTCCACTGTGCCTGCATCATTCTCCTCTGTTTTCATAACAGTTCTTACTCTTGAGTGGAAGAAATCACAAAACGCAGTAAGCTCCCAGGCTTCTGCCACTGCCATGAATCTTTGTGAAACAACCAGCAGGATCCTGAAGGATCAACTATGCTGTCTTTTTATATCATGCAGACTTTAGTCTCTACATTCAGAAGCAGGTTTCTGAGAAAGTTTTATAGCAGCATACCACAAGTATCCTGCCTCTTTTCAGAATCTTTCCCCAACAGCTGCCATGTGCAGTTCAGCTAAGGATCAAACAGTTTAAAATGCTATTGTTAGACACATGAATATGATTAATAGACTGCTGTAGTTTTAAGTGGAAGAGTTATTATTTCTACATAAAAGTTTACCAGAAAAAAAAATCCTTCTGGATAATAAACAAAGTGAAAGATAGTGGCTTAGTCCTAGTCAAACTACACTTGCTACCAGGCTTAGAAAAAAAAAAAATAAATCCCTAGCTGTGTCCAAGTTAGCAGTGTCAAAGCAGTCAGCTGCATGGCCAGAAGTTGCTGGCTGTTAAAGAAGCATCCACCTCCTTCAAGTTTCTAAACGTGTGAGGAAAGAAACAGCCTCTGGATGGCTACAGATTTTCCATGTCCTGGTAGGTTGCCGTTATAGTTAAACTCCCAGCTGTTATTTGCTTGGGGTGGCAAAGAAGCCATACTTGGCCAAGAACTGGACTCAAACATTTAAATCATATAAGCAAGTGCAGAGCAAGGTTCCCAGCTAATGAAATACAGATAACTGTGTGTACATGCACAAGGCAGACACTTTAATGGGTTGTATTCCTGACCTCTGGATAGCTCTTCTCTTGCACTCACCAATGCAAAAATTAACCTTTAATGTGTCCCAGTCCGATACTGCACATACATATCTGTATATATGTAAATATATATATATGTGTGTGTTCTTCTTTTATGTGTGTATATAAAGATATATGTTATATGTATATACACCAAAAAAAAATCTATATCTATAAGCATATTTTGTCACAGAATAAAATTTAGGCATTTGTAAATCTTTCAGATTATGGGTAAAGACACACTATTTTTGTCAAAATTATCAAAACAGAATCAGTTATTTACCTTTCCTATAAAATCTGGTAGTGGAACGCCCACATTAGGTATCAGCTCCGCTGCTGTGCTTTGAGCTATTACTTGGAAGAGCTATTGAGATGTCACAAGATATTGAGCAAAGTTGAGGAAACAGGACAAAAATTTTGATGAATCTTTCATAACACACCACCTGGTTTCACAGTTGACATAAGTAGATAAAATGTTAAAACAAAACTGTGTTGCCTTGTGTTCAATGAAATATATGTGATCTACTGGAAGTATGAATAACAGCTTGAACATACTGAATATGCAATAGTACACTAGAGTTCTGCCTATAACAGAGACTTCTAAGACTGACTTTTTTGCTTTGATGTGTTATAACCTTGGAATGGCAATCAGTTTTCTGGCAATTCTATAAAAAAAACCTGTTCGTAATGGTTCCTGAATGTTTTACAAACTCATAAAAAAGAGGTTTGGTTTTAAAAATTACATGTGTCATTGCCTACTTAATTTTCATTCTTACAGCACATTCCCCAGCAACAGAAAGATGCAGGAATTCTTATAATGAGATGCAGTGTGATTTTAGTTCTTGTCAGCTATAGCATTACACTTAAAGCAAAGATTCACTGCTTCCCTCCATGGAAAGAATCAGTATATGAGTCTGTGAACTGCAACAGAAAAAATATTTAGATAGAGAATGAAGAAAATGATTGAGAGCCATGCTAATGTTACACAGAGGAGATGCAGGTTGCAACTGTAGCAATGATGGCAAATAGATTATTGTTTCAGGCCTGCTTATTTTTCTAAAATACTCAACAGCAGCAAGATTTTGGACTAGATTCTCCAAAACTTGTAATTGCATTGACTGCATCAAAGTGGAGAAGGAGACACAATATATTTTTTATAAACTGCTAAATTATTGAGAAGAAATGAGAAGCTGCCAGAGCATTATAATCCTCTTGGAACCAAGGGGGCAAATTTTCAAAACTACACCTTACATCTGAACCAATGCTTGTATGATTCATGAGAAGGCACAATTGTTTCATTTTGCAAAATTTCACATTAAAGTGTTAGAATTTCAAATTACTATGACCATTACCATCATTTAAAATTCACCTGTGATCTTCATATTTCTCCAAGCCCAAAGAGCACACACCGTTGCAATCTAAAACAAGGATGCACACAAATAAATTGCTTGTGGGATTTTAGGAGGCTTTTTGATACACAAAAGCTGCTGAAAGTGTGCTTGAATATGGCATTCTTGGCTATAAAATAGGCTTGTCAGATGACAGTTACCTATAAAATGAAACAATGTAATGAAAGGAGTTTTCTCAGACAACTGTGATAAAGGAATGGGGGAAAAAAAAAATCAAATAAGTTTCCTCTCTGTGAACCAAAGTAACACTTTCCAAAGAGAGAAGCCAAACACACGTAGTAGAAACATAATTCTATTACGTGTAAAATTGCTAAAGCGGTACTGGATTCTCTGTTAGGAATTCATGCAGCATTGATATTTTTCTTTATTATCATATATAAAATGTTCACCTGAACTTTTCAGTTATACTCCTTAAAGCGGGGTTCAAGCAAGTTGTCTCATAGGAGAGGAATGAAATCAGTGTTTAACAAGAAGTACCCTCTAAAGCATTGCTTTCAGTAGAACACCAAGACACTTTTGAATACTTCCTTCAATTAAGGTTAAATTACAAAACACAGGTAGCATCTTATTTCTTCATCATGAACTCCGTTGTGTGCTGACCGAAAACCTAGCTATCATGAGTTATTGATTATTTTAGATATTTTTTATTACAGGCTTTATTTTTCAGCAAAGGGTTTAAATAAAGAGTGTTGAAGTAACAGTAAATAGGCATTCAGGCAAAAAAAAAAAAAAAAAAAAACAGTAATGGAAATAGATGACTAAAGTGTCATTTTGCCCCAGAATTCTTGTCTACCAAACCATTATGTTTACAGAAGGAAATCAAGTCTTCAAAGCGGTCTGTTATCTAACTGTCAGTGGGAACATCATGGAAAATATGAGCATGAGCTGACCTATTTTAATGTGATTAGTGTCTCTCAACAGGGTCATAGTCCTCATTATCCTTCATTTATATGACTGCGTTGAAATGGAAACACCTACCATTTTGTCCATTCTTGGTTTGAAATGTCAATTTATTTCTCTCCACGTTGAAGTCCTTGCTACCTTGCTCATAGTCAAGAAAACCTTGGTTTTAAAAGGAGTCTTGTTGCACATCACTGCTGAGAATAATTATTAACCAGCAATGATTCTTCCTGTAAATAAGGACCCTGACACATGGGCTTTGGGTAGTGCAAGATATGCTGTGCTAAGTTACTCATTTCCTGGGTCTTACTAGCAGTGCCCTGAAGAACTACAGAAGCTTGGAGGACTGAGCAGCTAATGGGTTCCTTAAATGTATTTCATCAGACAGACCTACAGCCCCACTCACAGGTACTGCTGCCCTAAACCTCTCCTCAAGGTTAGGTGGTTGGCATTTCCCAGAGACTCTGGTGCTTCTTAACACTAAAGCCCAATGAAATCCTCTTCAGTGCCACCAAGATCTCACCTACAATTTCTGGACTTAACATACTGACCAAGGAAGTGGGAAATCCAGCCTTAATGAGGGACAGGAATGAATGCACACTTCTCTAGTAAGAAGATATTGATAAAAGAGTGTGGTGCTTCACTGAAGGTGCTAAGCAAAGAAATAGCCAGTCATGAGAGTAATGCTTGAATAAAATAAAATGACAGAGCGGATATAAGACATACATCCAGATCCTATCTTAGGCATTGGATTTATTTATTTTTTTTTTTAATTTATAAATATCTAAAAAGCTGGATGCTGTCTGCAGTTAACCCAAAATAATTCTACAGGTGGAAGAAAGCCCCTACCTGGCCTAAAGCCAGCAGAGGGAGCAGCAAAATGAGGGTGGTTTCTAGGAAATGAGTGAAGAGGAAGCACTCTGGGGAGGAGTGAGAAGTCCTTATTTTATCCTAACCCATGCCTAAAATATCTAGTGTGTGCTGTCAGTTAGTCCAGTAAGTCAAGGCACCTCTGAGGCTGGACTAGTGCCCAACCACTGAAATGCAACCCACCTCACTGAGCACCCCCCTGACTTCCCTCCCCTGTGGACAGTCACACTCAAAAGAAAGGAGATTTGAAGCTTTGCTTGGTGTGCTTGTTTTAACTATTGTGGAAAAAGCAAATCCTCAATCAAAGGGGAAAAAAAAAAAAAAGAGTTATGTGGAAGTTTAGTTCCATGTAAAGACACTGCAGCAATAAATGTAATCATCTCAAATCACATCAATATTTGGTACAACTGGCCTCGGTACGTAAACAAATATGCTCAAAGTTAATATCACTAAGTTAAACAATCATGAATAAAGTATTTTTATGTAAGTGGGCAGACCAAAATATTATTTTGCAGTTGCTCTGTACTAAGCCTGAAACCTTTTAGAAGAAAATACAAGTACAGTTATAACTGTACTTGTATTGCACAGGACTTTGCACTTGCACAGGACTTTGTACAAATACCTACATATGAACACCTACCTAAGCCATCAATTTGCAACATGTAATCTCTGTGCTGTAGGTGCCAGGTTCCTAATCAGTTTTAATAAATTAGTATAGCACAGTCTTCATATTAGACTTAGGAAGCTTTATTAATCATTATGTGGCACTATGAAGTACTTCAGTTTAAAAGATCTGAAAAATAAAGGTGAGATTTGTACTTGCTAATGTAGGAATCCAAAACACTGACATCCAAGGCCAGTTCCTCATCGCATCTTCCTTTATTACCAATGGGAATAAATGCACTCCCTGCAGAGAGCAATTAATTTCCTTCAAGACAGGCCACATGAATCACCCTACGAGGTTACCAGATCCCTTCTGAAATCTATAAAGACTAGTTTTGACTCACAGGTCTAACGTTAAGGTAATTAGATAAATTCAAAGGCAAGCAGTTACTGCATTCTGAATGACAGTTTTGTAGATAAGAAGCTTAAAGCAAATTAGACAACTGTTCTGTAGGCAACTTGGTTTTGGTTTTATATTTGGCAAAAATTCCGTCTGTAGGGTATCTGCTTGATAGTTAAAGGCACTGTAGGGAAAGCGTATGTTTTAGATACTGATGGTGTTACAGGTATAAATGCACTACAGAGTGCATCCAATTTGAAAAACAAACTCACCATGCCAGCATAAACAAGTTCAAGAGATTGACTGCAGCTCTAATCGTTTTAAGTGATTACCATCAAAAATGAAAGGCAAACATCTCCCAGTCTAAACCAAACTGTTGTCAGTATAAGCAAAACACAAATGGGATATTTTAGTTATTTTCCAGTGGAAGATAGGCAGGCTGTATGTAGCAGTCAGTGCTGAAGCACAGCAGAAGGGATTTATTTTGAAGTGTTTTGATAATAACGAACATTTCCACATGAACAGAGATTAAAACAAGTATGTCATCACTGAAAGATAATTTCTGTTGTAATTATGTATTTAGTAGATAAAGGTACATTGTGGAGATGGCAATACTAAGAGTATCTGAAGAGAATCTGTGCACGATTTCTTGATGCAGCATGTTCTCTCCGGAAGAGAGACATCTTGCACTCGCAGGAGGCGGGATGTGAGCACCCAGAACTGCGTGTTCTTCTTTTAGAAGGGTCCAGTTGACACTCTTGTTTCCCCTGGCACAGCTACAAGCTGTATTTCAGTTACCCAATCCAACCACAAGCTCTTAAAAATTCTGAGAACAGACAACAGGATATTTGAGCTACGTTGCAGTCATCTAGTTATTGTCACCAAGTCTGCATCAACACCCTAAAAGTGAATAGAACTTTGAGGTACCTTGGAAGAGAACAGATGACTATTTTCTGTCCCCTCTGAGTAAGTTTTCTTATTTTTGAGAACCTCTACAGTGAGATTCACCTTGCTTTACTTTAGCTGTGGGAAATCCAACAACACACAGCAACAATAAATACCTGCAGTAAGTGATTCCTTCTACTCTATGCCATGTGTGTGAATTAGATGGACTAGTATGTCCACAAGGCTTCTCTCTCTCTCCAGAAAGGAAGTCAACTGGCAACCAAATTTGTGGTGGCTAGGTGAAAAGAACCTGACCTTTGGTGCAAAAAATCCCATTTTTAGAGCTTTTTTCAAGATTTGTCAGTAAAAATGTTTTTGATGTAAACTGCTATATATAAATACACTGGCGGTGATCATAAATCAGACATGATATGACCTTGTATCTTCTGCTACAATCCTATCATCTGTTCCTCTGCTCAAAAAGTAAATTGGCCTGTTTTGATTATTATAATGAAAATTACAGTAGCAAATTGATGCATGAAATAAAATATTTATTAGCAAATACAAACTAAATTTAAAATATATTGATTTTTAGAAAAATCAAAAAAAGTTTAAATAGAGAAGACAATGAAACGTTCATTGGCAATAAATCTAGTGCTGTCTTCGAAGTCCAGTACTCTCAGGTCTGACACCAAACTGCTAATTCTGATAAAGACATCTGATTGCTAGGGAATATTGCATTCATCTCCAAAATAGAACCCTTTAGTATTCTTCCCCTGATTTAGAGCAGCACAGAAGGAACACACGCAAAATCTAGTCCATTACACTAATGAACACAAGACTGCATTGATTTTCCTAGGACTGCTAATTCCTGCGATGTGAGTGGGCACTTTGATTAAATGATGGTTAAAGTGAGAAATTTGAATTCTCAGTCGATCTCACATGGAGTCTACTGCAGGAAGGTCCTTACCGGCAGAATGCCCACATCTTGTAAGAAGTGGCAAAGCTCTCAGGCTAGGACAACTTGCCACCATACATTTTTTAGCTAGGTAAGAGTTGTAATCATTCTCCTCTCTTGCCTTATGGCCTGGGTTAATAACCATCCCCTCTACTTGTCCTTCAGTGAGAAAATCGTTAGCTCCTTGGCAGCTGCTGCCTCTCTCAGACAGACATGAGAACCAATCACCTGAACTGAAAAGTTACAAAGGTTTTAGGTAGTTATTGACAGTTTGCATAAGACTGTGTTTTGAAGAATCCTGTGTAAGGAAACTGGATTGCAGGAGTGGTAGCTGGCAAAATTCCAGAAGCAAAATCCAACAGGCAGCTTTAAGTTCATGCTATTTACAGGTTGTTTCAATGGCAGCACAGCAGCTTCATGTGTTTACCATGTGTATGCATAGTTTTTGTCAAAAATGCATGCTTTAGCCTGATTATAGCAACTACTTGTCCTGCATCTCGTTACTGCTCACTGGGCTTATTCAGCCTTCATGCTGTACTGCCACAGCCTCATCTGCACATCTGGGATTCAGTTAACCTAGCTTAAGAAAGTGGTTTTCTTGTCTTGAGTCTTGCTACATAGTTAGCAAGGAGAGATAGGCACCTCTGGAGGATGCTTGTTCTGCTAGGAAAGCAATGACAAAATACAGAGGGTGGCTCACTCTCTGCTTTTGCCTTCCTCCTTCCAGGAAAGGAAGAGAGAGACGCTACAGGTTCACTTCAATAGGTGGCAAATAGCTATTTCATGTCAGTTCAGGGTATCAGATGTAACCACAAAAGGCTGGCCTGTATGCTATAAGAGCTATAGGAGAGTGCTGTCTTCCTAGAGAGGCAGTTGGCAATCAGGGAAGATACCTTAAGCCAACTGAACTGTACCTCACATGATTAGCTGGTAGGAGGACTTGAGGACTCTAGTATCCGTGTGTCAGACAAATACTAATGGAAAACCAGCACATGCTGAGCTAGGACTGGAAGTGCTCAGGGGTACCACCACAGGGCTTGGCCACTCACTGACTGTCCCTGTATCAGTGGTGGAATGGGGGCCTTTGCCTCCTGGGGAAAGGCTGATTGCTTCTCAGGAGTTTTCAATGACACGTGAAAACTATCTCCAAAATAATCCCCTTGCCTCTGTCTCAGGAAGGATCAGTGAAAAAAAGAAATTAAAAAAAATCCCTTTCTCCACTCTCTACCAATTGCATAATATACCATATAATATTATTATCTGACCATTCAAATGGTTCACCTGACAGGCACAGGTACGTAAGAAGCTTTTCACATGGGTGTACTGAGCACAGGCTCAGTGGCCAAGCAATTGCAGAAGCTGTCATGGACTTCAGAAGTTAGGTTGGACACGTTCATACTCTTAGACATATGTAAAATTCACTCAAATTTAAGGAAGTCTTCCTGTACCACTTCAGCCCACATTTGCTGAAAAATAGCTTAGCTGTAAAAAAAAAAAAAAAAAAGTAGTTTTTATCCAAGTATTTTTTTCAGCTTTTGTCTCACACCAGNCCACATTTGCTGAAAAATAGCTTAGCTGTAAAAAAAAAAAAAAAAAAAGTAGTTTTTATCCAAGTATTTTTTTCAGCTTTTGTCTCACACCAGTCACTAGCTAAATTAGAAATAAGTGGTTGTAAAAATGTGGAAGATTTATTTTGAGAATTCAAAGCAAAACAGAAGTTTGAAGGAAATAATTAAAAAAAAAAATCAATCCACAAGAAAAACCTGCTATAATAAATAATTTTCATTTATTTGTTAGTTTAGTCTATATGACACACTAAAAACCTTTAATTTCTTTGAATACAGCAATTACATCTTATTTCCAGCTGCTCCTCTTTCCACCACTTCAAATTCTATTTGACTGAAAGCTAATGCACCTATGAAGGATTTCTGAATGGATATCTGTTACAAAAAGATTTTATTTGCTCAGTTTTCCTCTGTGTTCACAATATAAAACTATAATAATATGTATTTAGTCAGGTGAATTTGTTTTGCAGCCACAAATCACAGTAGATACAAGGATCCTGGCACCACTGTTGCTGGTGTTTTTACTAACCCTACACTACACTACTTGAAGTCAGAGTAAGGACAAGTCTATCTTTTATCTTCCTCAGTGGACTCAGGTCTCCTAAAAAAGCCAGTTGCTGGGATTTTGTTTGTTGTCCAAAACATGGGGATGCAAAAATTGATTTATAGACAACATTTTATCTTCAATCTGCTTTCAGTAGTTTAAAATATTATATTGGATAAAGAAAACCAAATATAACCCAACAATTTAGATCTGAATAGAAAAGCTAATGGTAAATCTGACACTCATAAAGCTATTAAGCATCTGAATAGAGCAATGATTCCTCTTGTCTGCTCTTTCTTAAAACAGGTTATAACAGAGTCTTTTCTTCATGCTTCTATGGTGCCTTTCTGTAAGACAAGTCATGGTGACTTAGTCATCATTTTCAAAAGGAATTCAGTCCCTTTTAGCACTGATTACCAGAATTACCAGAGGCAGGCAGAGATGCTACACAGGATTTTCCCTGTTGATTTTGCCTCCTCAGTTCAATGAATCACATCCCAGAAAAAGCTGACAGATTAAACAGTATCCTGGCATGGTGAGAAGTCTCAGGTGTTGGGAGGAGCCGTTGTGCCCATATTTACTTGTCATTTAAGTGAGGCAATATAAACAAACAAACAAAGGTGAAAGTTAATCCCTTAATAGCTTTTTCTTGGTGTGTGCTCCAATATATACTTGGTGGGCTCTCCACTCTGGAGTAATGCTAATCCACATTCGCCAAGAGCGGAGCCACATTGCTTGGGAGCTGGTATTTTCAGCAGGCATAGTCAAGAAGATAAAGCAAAATTATACCAGATATGCAGTGACCTCAACTGACTTAAATTTCAACTGGCAGCATTTGGCTTTAAATAAGATGAGATAAGAAGAAATGGAATTTCTTTCTGGAGCTATTTTAAGGGCAACGACTACTATATATAGAGTCAGAATAAGTGAGTGAAGTTGAATTTAAAAAACAGAAATATTTTTGTTTTGCTGTTTCCAAATACAGTCTCATCTGTTCCAATGTCTGTACAACAGAGGAAAAAGAAAAGCCATAGGAAAGAACCCCAACCTTGTACAAGCAAAACCAAGGTTCTTCAGTATAGAATACAACACCAAAGGAAAACCAAACTGTGCCATGAGTTTCAGCTGTTTTAATATTAAAGGACAAAGCCTATTTCTGAGTCTTGCCTGAAAGAAGGGTGTAAACTTAGGCCTTCTGTAAATCCAGAATTTCTGGTGTTCTAAGACAGTTGTAAAGCAGTCTCACTGTGGTACCTGTCTTCTCTGACTATACATAAAACTCTCGTTTATATGAAAGAGGTGAAATCATGGAAAAATCTGTATGCTCACATAATTAACCTTTATAAATTATCCAACTCTGGTCTTCAAAGAAAGTAATGTAAACCCTGAAACATACTGCATCACTGCAGTACAATCAAATTTGAAATTTCAAGTAGACTGGATGTTAAAGTGCTGTAATGCTGGCATTTACTTTAGTGTGTATATTTTGCAATAAACTATTTCCTATTCTGTATAGACTGTATTCTATAGGAAATCTATATGTGCAATGATTNAAAAAAAAAAAAAAAAAAAAAAAGGATTCCTTTCTTCTTTCTCAGGTGAAATCAAGATGCAATCTCTGGTTTATTATTTTTTTCATTCATTTTTTGAGGAGTATCCATTCTCCATGTGAAAAACACTGACCGGAAAGTGCTTTTATTTACTTCCACCTAAAAGGTGTTTTACTATTGGAAAAGCCAAGACATTGGCTTACAAGACATGCTTAGAGAAATATAAATTTCGGTTGCCATGCTAACAGGAAATCGCTCACTTGAGCCCAGTAAAACAAAAGTGCATAAACGACATTTGCTTGTAAAAACAGGGAACTATTAGATTAACAGGGCTGCAGGTTTTGCCAACTGCAGCGAATTTCACAGTTGTGCCCCTCTGCAGAATGCAATTTTCTGTCAACGTTTAAGCCTCCAGAGCATCAGCTGCTTCCTTCCAACAGGACTCTGGCATCTGTCCGATCCCCACAACAGTCAGGAACTCCCAAGTGTAAAACAGAAGCAGGGATGAATCCCACCGGCCACTTCATCTTCTGCACCAGCCGTCCCACGGCTGGTTTCACCCTGCCCTCCTCCCACCTCTCCACCTGCATTTCGCCCTGCCCGCAGCCCCGTCCGGGCCGGCAGCAGCCGCGGGTGGAAAGGGCGGCCCGGCGGGGATCCCACCTGCCACCGCCCTCGCTTTTCCCCGCAGCGGATGGCAGATGCGGAGCCTCCTCCTCCCCCTCCTCCTCCCCCGCTGTGCCGCCGGGGAGCGGTCCCCTGCCCGCTCGCTCCCCCGGCGGAGCCTCCACTGCCCCGCAAGTGTCACGCTTCACCCAACCGCCGAGGGATACCGCTCCCCACGGCGGGGTCTGCGGGGAAAAAACAACCCACATTTATTACGTACCAGGAACAGAAAGGGACTTTAATGCTCCTCTGGGCTGCGACCGAGGAGGTGCACGATGTCGCCCTATGTTTGTGTCGGCACAAAAGTTACTTCAGACCGTCCTAAGGACTTTTTTTTTTTGTTGCTGTTGTTGCTTTTGTAGAGAGCTAAGAAGGTAATGAAAGATTCAGTAAGAAAAATACTTCAGAGTTGAGGAGAACTTACTTGGTTTAGGTGCATGCGTTGGCAGCCGGCATCTTCCTTCACCAGTTTTAACAGGTCACATTTTCCCTTGGAAGTAGTGCCCCTTTCAATCCCTTTCGTAAATTAAATCCCTTTAAAAGGTGTTCGTTTTATTTCCCTGGCTCGCGTCCGTCTCAGCCACTTTCCCCCATTTTTACTTTATTTTCTTCATGTTTGCCACACCTTGCAGACGCTCTCGGACACACTGGGAGTCAGCGGGTGTCCGTCCCCTCCAGCCGGGGGGACCGCGCCTGCCGCCGGGCTCCGGTGCAACAGATGAGAGACAGATCCTGGCCCGTCTGCTCAGTGCGGCATCCCCCGATTCCCTCGGGGAGCCTCATGCTGGCTGCCAAAAGTAACAGCTCCTGCCGATACGACGGTTCCCTCCGGAGCGCGGGCTGCGCAGCATGGGGAG
>VZRU01009547.1:591138-625136 GCA_013398155.1 Pedionomus torquatus | reverse complement strand
GCTCGGGCTGGGCTGGTCCAGCGCGGGGGGGCTCCGTGCCCTTACGCTGCCCTAGCTTCCCCCGGTGTATCTGGGTCAGACCGGTCCGGACCCTACAGGGAGGCTATGAGGGACCGAGCCACAGCCAAGATTGACAATAGAGGAGCAGAGGGAATGAGGCCAGACACCATCTCCTTACTTTACTTTTCCTTTCTTTAAAAAATTAGAGCAGAACTTAAATGCATGAGCTTAGAAACGGTAAAATAAAGGCACAATGTGCAGAGACAGAGATGCTGAGAAGGCACAAGGCAGCCAGATCTCTCTTGTCCTCTCTTTTCTTTTTTTTTAATGTTTTTCCTTTTTTTTTTTTTTTTGTTTTCTTTTGAGACCCAATTGGACTCTGCCCCTTTTTGGGGTGCCCAGCACAGGCACCAAGTGTGGGGGCCACTTCCCCCTCGTATGCAGAGCCCACGATGTTCCAGACATGGGCGAGCATCCTCTTCAGTCCCCAGCCCCGCCTGCTCCACACCACCCCACTGAGAGGCTGACTCCCGCCTAAAACCAGTGGGCAGCACACCACCGGTGGCCCACTGGGACTGTCATGCTGGGTGAAGAGCTTCCACCTTCGGGTTCCCATGGGGCAGAAGGAGGAGAGTCTCAAATTAAGCACAGGGCCCTGAGAGGCACCCTGCCCCAGGGGTGGGTAGGGGTATGGGGGGATGTGCAAAAAAAATGCCAAGAGCTAGAGTATCTGTTGTGCTGAGCTTCCCCAGTGTCTCTGGGAGTGACTTCTGAGCGCTGAGCCATGAAGCGTTTGACGAAGCAGGCGAGCCTGAAAATGCCATTACAGCAAACGTTAAAGAACTGCCTGCTACACTGCTCTCGGTGGCAGCTGTTTGTGCAGGCACCAGACCTCCGCGGGTGGCAGAGGAGAAAGAAGCAGTGATGCAGCTACTCTGCCTTAAGTTGCAGCAGGAGCTGAGCAGGGGAAAATGCCAGGTTGATTCTGCTCTGGGACTTCCACAGTCGGATCATCGAGCCGCTGCATCTGACTGCTGTGTGAACCACTGGCATACATATTTCAGATGTGTCCCAAATTAGTTACTGTTAAGATTTCAGCAGAAGCAGAGTGTCTTTGGGGAGCAGCTCAGAAAACAGCCTGGTGCCCCTGAGCAGAGTGCAATACAGGCACGCTGTAACAGGTCTCTGCATCGCTCTACCTAAGAGATGTTAATTGAACTCATGAGATCTACTTGTGTTGTTTCAAATGCAGATCAAATGCCAAAAGCAGCTGTTTTGGGAAGCTGAGCCAGTCATTCTAGTACACACACATATGTGCCTGCATATGTGTATATCTACAGACACGGAGCCATGCAGACACATCTACACAAAAGCAAGGAGGGAGAACTGGGTAAGTAGAGGCACCCTAGCACAAAGAACCTTCCAATAAAGTATGGAAAAGGCTACACCATTAATCTGTTTTGAAACTGTTAATGTGAGCTGAGCTACCTATTGTTGCAGTATTTGTACCCCTTGTGCGTGCTTTTAGCAATACCAAGATTGCACAGCTTTACTACAGACAGACGAGACACAGTTTCAGAGGCAGCTGATGCTTACTCCCCAGAGCAGAGAGTGCTTTTTTTTCCCATACATTTCCTCACTAGATGTTGCGAAGCCAGGTTCTGGTTTGACTGTAATCTTTAATTTTTGACAAGTAAATATCTCTATAATTGCAGGTATTCCCTTTGTCTTTTTATGTGTATCATTGAGACATTTCTTTTCAGGGGTGAGTGCAACATGGCTCTATCAATGTGCTTTGCGCTTTCTGGCATTTTACATATGATAACCCATTAGCAGTCTCCTGTGGGTCTTGCCAATGCTCATAATTCCCAATTAAACTAATGTTCAGATAAAATCTCTGCGGTATTACTCAGATGAAAATGAAGTAAATAGCCTCTGATTCAGGACAGTGGGGTCTGGATCTTTGCAACGTTCTGAATGTATGCTAGTGTATTTCATTCCTAGCACGTAGCTAGCTGCCAAATGTTTCTCAGCAGTAAGTACTGTGGCAGGGAGAGAGAGTATAGGGGGGGAAATTAAACATTCTGTGAAACCCTCATAACATATGGAGGTTTTAGGGGTTCTATGGCACCAGACCGGGCCGCCCTTTAATCTGCTCACAGTGTCATAGCAAATTAGGTTCCCCTTGGGATCTTCTCCATTTCTACCCTCATGGTACACTGTTCTCCTCGGAACACCTACTGATGCATGCCCAGCAGCTGACCATTTGCAATTCAGCTAAATCTTATATATCCAAAACACCAAGCAGACTGAGGATTTTTTTCTCTTCACTCTGCAGTTTGTGTAAATATCACTAGGGTTTATCTCTTATTTTATTTCATGAACCATTACAAATAGGAAAACAAAGCCTAAAGGCAGCTTGAAAATAAGAGAAAGAGCATTTAGAAAATACTAATTGGTTTACCATTTTAATATTACTGGGTACAGGTAAGAACATCTGCAGCAGGTGTGAATCAGTGTAACTTTAACAAAATCAGTGAAGCTGAATTGACTTACCTGGAGAGATGGCTCATTATCTTTTAAGATGAAAGAAACAGCACTGCAGAAATTTTAACCAAATTTGCTCCGTGTTAGATAAAAGGTGCCATAATATTATTATGTCTCAGCATCTTTTCTTTTTGTATTAATTACAGCTTTTCTTACTAGTAGCATGGAAGTTTAAAAGATTAACAAATTTTCACTAAGATGGAGATTTACATTCATAAGAAAAAATTTAGAGCCATTATTAATTAAAACAAGAATTGTATTACTTTTTATTAATTTAGAATAATGAAGGAAGATTTCTTCAGGTTTTTATGATTTTCATGGAAATTCACATATGCTTCTATGGATCTATTACTCATTAGCAATGACGTAAGATGTGAAATCACACAGTACAATAGCATTTCTCATTGCAGGTTAGAATTTTTTCTGTTTGCTTTGAAACAACATTGTTACAAAGAGTAAGGATTATAATATTTTTCTCTATTTATCTTTTATATGAGATATGTAACAAGTTAATTCCATTAGTTCTATTGTTACAGGCCATGCATTTCTCCCAGCCAGAACTTTTTGCAAGCAGCAAATTGTTCTTGCCAGCCCACACCAGGCATTCCATACTATTAAGTCTTTCCTTCAACATAACTCAGCGTATTGCCATTTATGTACTTAAATAGCATTAGTCAAAACTCAAGTTTCCAAGACTGGAGAAAAAGAGATTCATTGAATGATTGAAGAGCATGAGGAACTTGTGAAAGAAGCAGGGGAAAAAAAAATGGCAGAAATCTTTCATTTTTAATGAAACGTTTATTGGCGGAGAAATAGTTCTTGTGAAGGTTCATCAGGGGAAAAGGGTCATTAGTGAAGAGAGAGAAAGGAACATGCAAGGGGAAGGAGAAGTAGAGGAAGAGACATTGATCCAGAGAAGTGAATAAATAGCTATGCTTTCCTTAAAGCCTGCAAGTACTGACCTCAGCTGTGGGACTCTTAGACACAGGCTCTTTTTCTATGCCAGGTCAACTAGAATCTTAGTGAACTACTGGAAAAAATTTCCAATACCAAATTTTGGTATTTGCTCAACCTTAATTTCAGTCACAACAAGCAGGTCCTTATCTGTCTTTCTCAAAATTTCCAAGTCATTCAGGTGAGAAGACATTTGGGATTTATATTTTAATAGAGGGGAGAAGATCCCCTAGCTTTATTGGCAGCCAAATTGCTATTTAATTTTACTTTTGCAGCTTGCATTAGAAGTATGCAGAATTCTAGATAGACTTCCCATTTTAATACTATTTAAATCCTAATATTTTTAGTGGCCAGCAAGCAATTAAACTTTCTTTAGCTACCCACATTTATCAGTTCTCCAGAATTCATATCTGTTATTTTTAATGACATGCTACAAACTCTTTCTCCTTTCTCCTCCTGCCCAGAGTTTTTGAATGATTCAAGTTCATTTTTTCTGACATCCAAAGGCGGAAATTAGTGCACTAAAGTTCACCGCTTTTTCTTTTTGCAATTTTTTTAAGGAATAGTAGAACAGGTATCCTTTAAATTTTTGTGTTTTTCAAAGTCGTTTCTTTTTTGTCATCCATGATTATTTTCAGATGTCTATGCTTCCCAGTAATCACTTACATACTTTCAGAATACCCAGCTGTTACATTTTTGAGATTTTTTTTCTGGCACAGTCTTGTAATACAAGGTTTTTAAGAAAGCACAGGTCTACCAGATCAAATTCAGTGCTGGAATGGGATTCAACCCCAGACTCAAGACATCTAAACTTAGGTGTATACATTTGAACTGCTGAGCGTCTTAAGCTCCCTTTAGAGTCAATGGAAATCTATTCAATCCAGCCAAGGGAGCTTAGAGAAAAGATCAGCTTTGCATGTGTGTTTTGAGTCCAGGATGAGGTAAATAGTCTCTAAGTACTGGCTGAAGGGGGAAAACACCAATGCAAACGTACCTCATGCGGCTTGAAGTTCCCAAGGCTACTCAAGACACACACAGAAGGCAAGCAGATAGGATTTGGCTTGTCTTGCCTTGTCAAGGAACTTATTTTATAGATCACCCTTAGCTCCCTGGGGATTAGGCCAGATACATTGTGGCATCTCAGAGGGCATTGGACACCTACGCACAGGCACTTAAATCCACATTAGATCCCTTTCAGCTCTAATAGGAGATCAGACCCCTGTCTCACATGGAAATGCCAGCATTGTAGACACACAAAATCAGATGTTTGAATCATGATCCTTAAAATTACATGGGAAAAGCATGGAGACAGCAATTGCAAAGCAGTTTGTTGAAGAAGAAGAAGAGAAGAACATTAAACCTAAGCAATGATCCCTTTCTCATTTTCTGAAAGAGCTGAAACCTTTGCCTGTGTTTATAAAGGTGGTAACCCGGTAAAAGATCTGAAAACTTGGAAACAAACGGGATCTTTCAATTGGGAGATAAAGGGAAAAAAGAGGCAGTATTCCAGGGCAAGCAGCCAGATGTTTTAGGTATCTCTAAGAGTATGTGGAATAAACAGAAAGAACAAGATGTCTTGCTACACAAACAAAGCTATAACTTAATTGGCAAGAGAAAGACCTTGTAGGGTAAATCAAAGGATTGAAGTGTTGATATAGAAGAGCACAGGCTGTTCAGGAAAGAAAGGCTGGGAAAAATAGAAGGCAACATTACATGACCAAGAATGTGTTTAGAACTTCTAAAAGAGAAGACAGATGGATCAACAGTCTCTCACAGACCTAAAAACTGGGTTTCAAAAGAGAGGGCTATTTCAAACCAATTTGGGAGAAGAGGTGGTTGAACATTTTAAACAAGTACTAAAGCTTAATAAATAAATAAATAAATAAGGTACATGGAATTGTCGAGATGCTGTTTTACATCCTCTACAGGTAGAATGTATAACTAGATTTTATTCTGTCTTAATGGGGCAGTACATCTGAAAACATAAAGGTGCAGGCCTCTCAGATCTGGTAAAAGCGAGCTTGAAATAAGAGGATTGATAACAGCACTTCAAAAAAAAAAGAAGGTGGTGACATACTTTGAAGGCTGGTAGGAAAAGTTTTGGAAGAACATACGCTCAGAGAGTCAGCCATGAGAAGCTGTTGCGAAAAAAAAAAGCAGTACTGGCAAGAAAGCAGTAGTCATTCAGAATGTATTATGAGAAGTGTAGCACATGAGAAATCATGGGTTTACTCTAGATAAGCAGCGTTTTACATCAGCTTTGGAGCTCATGTTTGACATTGGTGCAAAAATCCAAACCTGCAGGGAGTCTAGAGGTCAGCATCATAGGTAATAAGATAATGTGATCTTCCAGAAATATTTCACCTGGGC
This sequence comes from Pedionomus torquatus, assembly GCA_013398155.1. NCBI lineage: Eukaryota > Metazoa > Chordata > Aves > Charadriiformes > Pedionomidae > Pedionomus > Pedionomus torquatus. The sequence continues at coordinate 619,265 of VZRU01009547.1, read as the reverse complement.
TTGTTCCTAAGGAAAGGTACCATTATTCTACTGTATTATATAGTTTATAGTTGTGTAAAAGATAGTTGTAAAGAGACAGCTAATATATTTAACAGAAGTAGAAAAATTAATGAATTTTTGTCTTAGCAACAAAACCCTAAGCTATACATAAGTAAGATGTTTCTAACTATAAAAAGAGTTAAATACTGGAAGATTTCACATGAGAAAGTTGTGGAATCAATCTAGTTGAAACACGCAAACCTTTTCCTGTTTTAGAATTCCCTAAGTGGAATCCTAAAATCTACTCCTAAAATCCACTAATTTTTTATCCAAAACTTAGTGAACCCCTTTTCATAGATGATATTTTGGGAAACTGAGTTTTCATGCTTTGAAGACAGACATGCAGCCAAGCTGTTTGCACTCGCACATGCCATGTGAGCAGCGTGATTCGACTTTGGAAGCATATGCAGCTTAAGAGAGCAAATACAGTTTCTGTCCTGGCCTTTCCATTGGAAAATGGGGAATTCTTCCCTTTGCACAGGGTCCTGTAAGAGCCAGCAGGGTACTAGTGCACACAAGCACAGAAATTTGGTTCGAGCCCAATCTGATTTAAGACAATAGGACTTTAAATGAGGAATTTAATCACAGTTTAGATTCCTTGAAGTATCCCTGTCCAAGCAGGGCTATCAGATATAACCCCAGCCTGACAGCAGGTACTCACCCACCCAAAGGAGCAACTGGGATATCCGAATCCTGTCCTAAATGTGCTTTTTGGCAGTTTTATCACTTCCGTTGTTTTTTCAACTAGCATTTTAATAAAGCATACATATTTTTTCCTTGACTTCGATTTGGAACTCTGTTTTAAATGCAAATCACAGGCCAAGCCTTTTAAAAAACATAGTAATTCTCCTTCTCTCTCCACAAGACAAATAATGCTTTTAATGTGTGAGAAAGGGAGATGTTTTTTAAAATCTATGGCTTTTAAAGTATATTAATGATCAGTTTCCTACAGAATAACGGCAGTTCGGTTTGGTGGTAGGTTGTCTAGAGTGTGTAGAACCTGAGACATTATAAAATTAACTGATTTTGCAGAAGGACACTAGAACAAGTAAGGGATGGAATATACTCAGGCTTGAGACATCTGTTCTCCTTCTACCTTGCAAATATCTCTTCTGTGCTGTTTCTGAGACTCGATTTTCTTACTGATGATGTGGCAGTCACCTTAGGACTGTGCACTTACTATCTAGGAAGAAATCATAAATGCCTGTAAAACCTTTAAGTGCCCTGTAAGTAGTAACCATAAGAGATTTGTCTAGAATGGACGCTGCTCTGATTCTGCATTTTAGATAAAAATAGTTAGTCTTTATTTTAGATTATTTCTTGAATGTATAGTCCTGAAAGAAGATTATTTTTATGTACAAAGGATTGTTTATAACCAGTCTTGCTGTGCATATTGAGACTCATTAATAGTAAAATTAATGACTATATTTTTTATTTTTTTTTACGGCAAATCATGTTGATGAGAGGCAGAGTGTACAAGGAAGATATCAAAGGATTTTTCAAGATTGAAGTTGAATCCATTTAACAATTAGAAACAATTTCTTTTGCCAGATATTTTTGTGTATAGCTAATCAGAAATAAACTGTAAGAGAATTGACTCATGTTTTTATTATTATCATTTTAGAGTGCTTTTATATCTTTCTGATTATTTTTTTTTCTGTGTGTGACAGAACAATATGAAATTGGCTTCCTGGATTTCAAATGGCTTAATGCAGTTTTTAGCTACACTTTCAGTATTATATTCTCCAAGAGATGTTAAACTTGGAAGGGAATTTTCTTCACATTTGATTATCTGTAACTGCAAAGCAAAATAATTTGTTGCATAGATTTTCAGAACATTGCTTAATGAGCAATTCTGAGAGAGCGAGCTTTTATTTATCCTAAAATAAATGGATACTATTATATTCCCAGCCACTCTAATGTGTTGTGCCCGTAATTATTAGCTGATGAGAAGGGACAGAAGCTGGACAGGGTAGGAGGAGGAACAAGCATCAGGAGAATACGGCTGTATTACATCAGCCCTCAGAGGTATGGTTTCTAGGTGCGTATTTTCCCTACTTTGATTTACAGCCAAGGAATGACCGATAGATGGTGCTGTGGAGACAATTTGCAGTCATCGCACAGATGTGTAAACTGCACATCATTTTACTCATACACATCTGCACCAGCCATGAGATAGGCTCACATAAAGAATTAATTTTACTCTCCTCTCTTTTTTTTTTTTTTTCATCTAACACGCTTTTTAGAGTTTCATGCTCAATCCTGTTCCAAAGAACAAAAATCATGTATAAACTTATTGGAAAAAAAAATTGCACGTGTAAATTTGTAGGTATTTTTTCATTAAGGGAAAGAAGCTGGTCAATATTTTATTTCAACTTATTACTGCATAAGAGGGAGGGGAAACAGTTTTGCTCTGTCTGCTTCCTGCCTCTGGTCACTGCTGCCCTTGCTGTGGGAAGACTGATTTATACAGCAAGAGTTCATTTTTCCATCAGTGCTGTCATGGTGTCAGTACTGGGAGTCAAGAAAGTAGAGATCTATCACAGTCCAGCTGTCATCTCCTCAAGACCCCGAGGCCTCTGTGTCTTAGGATCGCTCCACACTTAATATGGTGCTCAGATCCTGCTTCTATGCTTTTCTAGTTTCTAGGAAGGCCCTAAGACATCCAGTGAGACTCACCTCACCAGATATTAAACAGCTACAGTACAGTATGTATGAGATACTTTCTTGCTATGCTGCAATCAGTGTAGACAAAATACTAAGACAATATATTTTCATAGAGGAGATGCGCCTTTTTCTCCTCGATGACTATAAAGACAGAACATGGCTTTTAGTCTTTGTATAAAAATCTGCAATGAATCTTATCCTCATGGCCCACAGAAACACAGCTGAACGTGGGCTGCTGAGAAAGGAAATATCAACAATATTACAACTTGGAAGGAGGAATTTAGAGACATCCTGTCCATAAGTGTATGGAGTAAGCTGAGTAACATCGTCTCAGCTTCATCCTTTTGGTAAAGATCAGGAGTGCTTGATAAGTTATGAGTCCTTTCATTTTCTAGGCATCATATAGTCTATGGAGTGTGTGTGGGGGATTGGTCTCTTCTGCAACACCCAAAAAACTGACACAACTAGACATGAGGATCTAGGCAGGCAACTACGATTTGTGTCTCCTGGGTCCATAACTCTTACTCAAATATTAGAGATAGAACTGCCAAAGATATTGACATAACTACTTCCTCACTTTGAAATGTATTTGCTCAAAATCAGTTCCTTAATGTTTCTCTACAATAATTCCAGTTCAAAACAATAAGATCAGTTTTGAGTATCTAGCTTTTATAAATGCCAATTGTCTTTTCTTATATTCACTTAATATCTGAAAATTCCTGACTATGAATACAATAGCTAGAATGGTTGTGGAGATAAGCACACAAAAGGACAAGATGCAGTTAATGTAAAAACATTTTTAATATGAGAATGAGAGATAATGAAGATGTGTTTCTAATAGTCATGCAACTTTACCCATGATGCTTCTCTAGAGGAGAGAAATACCTGAAACAGTTGCTCCAATAATGCAAGGTTGAGCATAAAGACTGTTTGTAATGCTACTGCTGTTATACATGTTGTTGCTTTAAAAAGATGCTGATAAATAAGCGTGCTCACTAAACAAAGGAGAATTAGTGCAACAGAATAGTCTGTGTTAGTGTAAACTAGCACAACACTGTTGAAAATAATGATTTGTAAAAGGTAACCCTGATTTTGTCCAGTGATACTTCATGGAAAAAGGACTTGAAGACATGGCAAAAATGATCTGAATTCAAAAATCCAAAAGCTTTATTGGTAACTGCCTTCTGGACATTGGTTTACATTATGTACTTTGTCAAATATACTGTAATGGTGGCATTTTCACTGAGATTTTATACTTTTCACCACTGCTACCCAAAGACTTTGCTTAAATGCATAATGTAGTATTTCACAACTTTCTAGAAATCTTTTTTTTTTTATTCTTTTTATTTTTCCCTCTTAGATAATTTTGTGGGTGGAATTACTTCTCTGTGTAATTGTATCGTTTGTGCAAGTGACTGTCAGGATTTTTAAGAACTTGCAGGTTTATTATGCATGTTTAAATTTATGAATAAAGAGATTGCTTGAACTATGGAAAAATTAAATTTTCTAATCACTGAGATCCTATGGCTGTTAGATCATTTCTTTCTTTGGAGTGGCTTTTGTAACAATTTTACATCGATAGAGACTTTTCCCTTTGCTAAAATATTTGTATTTGTCAGCATTTAAAGTTAAATCACTTCATAATTTAAGAACTGTTTCATCTGTCACCCTAGAAAAAAAAATCTTACGCAGTAGCAGCTTTCATACTTCCTATGTGAATAAAGAACAATTTTCATGCTTCATCTCATAAACAACGGGTTCCAAAACAGTCAATATCGACCATCTAAAATGCTAAATTTGAAAGTTATTTCACAAAGGTAATAATGACACCTTAACAGCTTGTTTCTAGGTGGAAAAACTGCTGAGGCCTGATGGCTCATGAAATCCGAAATCCATATATGTAATTTGGAGGCAATAAGTCTTTTAAAAGTAACCTTTTGCATATTAGTCTTAATAGAGTACCGTAAGTGAAAAGAAATGGCCCATGTAAAGTAAAAAGGAGGATATCACAGCATTTTCATTCAGTAAACAAAAAAATATGATGCAAAGAATGCGTGGTTAGATTGTTCTTGGCCTTTGGAGAAAGTCTTTAGGAGAAGAATGAGCTAGAAAATCTCTTCACAGAGCACTGTCTTTTGTTTTTCAGTTCTTTCTACCACTGTCACTGCCCCGTGAGAAGATAGCACTGGTGACAGATAGCACTGGTTTTGATTTGGGCTGTTGGAGAGGAAATAGGACTCTAATCATGGCCAAAAAGTGTCCTTAATTTTTTCCTGATGTGGGAGACTGCTCACTCTGTCACTGTGTTTCAGCCACCGGGGAGGGCTGCTGGCGCCAGAGAGAGCACAACAGCCCTGAGAGGGCACAGTGATGCTGGAGGAGATGGGAGGTGTGCTCAGGTCTGTTTTCAACTTCATCCGGCAAGGATGAAGGAATAAAACACAGCTACCAACAATTATGTGAATAATAATAAAAAAAAGAGACTATAAAAATGGCATGATATTCAGTTTCAGACTCTGCATTAGGACTGCTGTGAGTCCTGAAGCACATCAGGGTCTGTGACTACAGTGTCTCACTGGAAAGGGACTTTCTGAAGCTGCCAGGAGTAAGATTCAGGGAATCTAAAGTATCCTAAAGCAGAACTGGCCACCGCTGAACCGTGCCTGACAGATGTTTATGCAGCTCTATACGGTTTTTAAGCTAGAAAAGACCATAGTCCTGCCACCTAAAATAGTCTAGCACTCAATTCTCAGTGTTGATAGAAGCAAGTCCTGAAGTCTAGGCTAAGTCCCAAACTAAGTCCTCCTCAAGTCTAGACTAATTCCTCCTGTTGTAATTGCAGCAACTGCTGTATAAACTTAGTTGGACTGTTAGTAAACTGAGTTTTGCAGGAGTCATGACACTGAGGAGGAAGGAAGGAAGGTGAGGTCATGTAGGTGACAAAAGCTTGAGGAGAGCTTAGGACTGATAGTAGGTAGGGACTAAAACCAACTCAGTATCATGACATGTCGTCTTTCCCAATGACAATTTACCAACCTTATGTAAATAGATCACTTAACCCTTACTCCCAACTTCTTGTGTAGACCTGGCCTGCTTGCTGGTGGGGTGTTGTGGGAATCGGAAAAGGCTTTGAACACTATGTAAGCACTGCTCAGCAACAATGAAAATCAATGAAAACATCTCTGTATTATCAACACCGTTTTCAGCAGAAATCCAAAGCATAGCCTTATGCTAGTTACTGCAATGAAAATTTACTCTACCCCAGCCAAAACCAGCATGATGACCAAGTTGCACACTTCTATTACTCTTTTCAGCATCTGATAAGCCAATTAAATTATTTATTTCTATCTTTAAGGCTTTTTTGGTTTGTTTTGTTTTAACTTATGTTTCTCACACCGATATGCAGGCAATCTGAGATGTTCAAGAGACTTCTCTTTTATCTCCCTTTTATCTCTTGTTTGGAGTGACTCGGCATCAGCTTAATGGCACAAAGAGTAATAGCTCCACTGTCTTGGTAACTTCACCAAAATATCCAGTTATCATTGAAGTATCACACAGTGACAGTCAAAAGGCTGGATGGATCTGAAATATTTTTCGAATCCCTTTGGGTTCCTGTAAGGCAGTACGTACCCACAGGCACCATGCTAGCTCAGCTTCTCTCTCCACTGGCACCAGAATAGCTGCCTGCATCCCCCCATCCCTTCAGGAGCCCTTCTGTAACCCTATGGGTTACTGTACACTGGCACCTGCAGCTGAGTTGCTCTCTCCCTCTCCAGCATTCACAGCCAGCTCTCCTACCGACTACAGCAGAGGAAATATCTTTGTATAGATTTCATCCAAATTTCCCTCTTTTTCTCTCTTGTAATTCTAAAAAACCCATGCTCTGTGGGCAGTGGGTGCTGTACTGTAGTTATTTCTTTATTGGAAGAAGACAGAGAAAACTATTTTAGAAGCCCAAAACGTTTTATTAATAACCCTGTTAAGAGCACTAAATCACATATGCCTGAGCTTCCCTTGCTTTTTAATTCTGGATTCAAATATTTTATAGAGAACTATTTTCTTTTAAGGAATCAGATTTTTGTTTGTTTGTTTGTTTTTTTTGTTTGGCAGGGTTATCTACTCATAATTTAACTGGCTTGTACAAAAAGATCAAAAACTGCTTAGATGAGAAATTTTTTTCACCAGAAACAGAACCAGTAATTCTGAAAGTCAGTCTCAGCAGACCTTCCTAGGTATGTTCCAAAAATACTAGAATTTTGCACCTTTGTTTGACATGTTGCTTTGAAGTGTTATTTTCAGATGTATTTTCAGAAATGTTTTTCAAAGCTACTGAAGCTCACAGGAAGGTTTGGAGGAAATCAGCTTAATACAGAATTGCCTTGCCTGGAATGCTAGCCCTATACTGTACATGGATTTATAAAATATTTTATTTCTTGGCAACAAATGGTCTCAGTCACTGTCTGCTGCACCTTGCCAGTTTCATCTGAGAAATAAATCTTCTGTGATAGCAGGACATGATCCAAACTTTGAACGTTGGCAATTTTCTGTCTATCGCCTGTAAAAGTATGTGTCGAATAAAAAATAAATCCATCAGAAAAGGACAGAGAAGCCAAAGGGAAAAAATAGATAGTGTTCCTTCTGGTGATTAATGTCACTTTACATAACAAAGAGACAGTCTTCCAGTTCTGGCATTTTGTCCATGTCTTGGTGTCCCACCTGCAATATTCTAGTTAAAGATACAAATGAAAATACTTGCTGTTTTTCTACTTTCTGTTTTTCTTCATTAATCTTTATTAGGCAACCTCCAAACCATGATCTAGAAGGACCCAGACATTAATGAATGTGTTTTCCAGACTGCTATCCAATCTGTTTGAAGACAGGTCTGTGGGTGATGTTTTGTTCAATAAATAGTCCTATATTTATAATAGAGTTTGGTATGGTTTAATCTTTTGTCATTAATGATACACAGAGAACATTTACATTTTTAAACAGAGGACGTAATCACAGAACCTTTGCATGTATTGGCAAATGCAAACCGTAGTCATTGGATTTTAACTCCCTTGGGTTTCTTTTAGATCAGAGGGTTTTGGGAATCCCCTCTTCCCCCTTTTGAACAAAACAATCTCAGGGCTGCGCTGCAGTACTGTTTTTTATGGCAAGAAACAGAGATATAAAGTGAGCATCCAGAGGTGTGACGTGAAGTCATGGGTGGGTGCTTGGAGGTGCAGACCTTGATGGGATAGCATTAGCAAGGAGAGGAGGAAGCCAGAGCAGGAACCTCCACACCCATCCTACTGTGCTGAGTTTTGTTGTGAGAGGAACACTCAGAAAAGAAACTCCAACATAATATAATTTTAATACTATATGGACAATCTATGGACAATGGCCCAGGAGTACAATGAAGAGCTAAGTTTTTTGACAGTGCAAAAATATTCAGAGTTTCATAATTGAAAGCTACCATGTCTCTTCCTTCTACTGTTTTTAAAATAGTCATATATACAGTAGCATAATTAATATAATCATGGTGGAAAAGGTATTAAATAAAAGAAAGTCAGGACACTGGACTTCAACTATCCACACAGTTTAGGATTTTTTTGGACCTGTCTAATTAGCTGTAAAACAGACGACACCAAACGCTGCTTAGCATTTACCTACTCTCTCACACATTTAATTTTGTCGTCTATTTGCAGGAAATGCCTATTGTAAGAAGACTATATATATGTTGATTCATTACATCAATATGAGATGAATAAATGAATTTACTGTGTGTTAATGAGCATAGTTTGGCTATGTTAACTATGTTTATACACTTTACAGCATATATTTGGTGATACTCGTTTTCTGAAATGCATTTGTACTGTTCTTTTTTGGACTTGAGTATTACTGAGATTCCTTGAAGCAGATTATATTTGAGTTGTCTGTTGTGCTCATTTATTGAAATTCAGAGCAACTATATTGGTTGTTTATCTCTTCATGGATTTTTTTTTTTTATTTCTGTGGGGACAATTCTATTAGTCACTTGGCAAATATGCTCATAAATAAAGTCATGGAAATGGCTCATTATCCTAAGAATAAATGTTATAACACTTTAGACAGACAATAGTTGGCTTTATTTCTTTCATGCTGAAGTCACCAATATCCATTTGTGTGGATCTATTATTGCATAAGTAGTCTTTATTTGCATGAAAGTAGTTATGAAAATTTTAAATTTTATTTTAAATTTTAATTTTATTTTGATCTATCATTTACCGTGGTTTATATCCTACTTTGTATAGCTTAATGTAAAAATGTTGTACATTAGAAATAATTTATTTTTTTTTAAAATCATATTGCCATTAAAGTAATTCAGTCAGACTTTATATGGCTAATTCATATGGTATTGCATTGCCTGTATTTACATAGAATTGTGTTAATTCCTCATAAAGCTATCAAATGAATTTTAGCATTGTACAAGGAAACTATTTATCGAATTCTTTTCCATTTTTACATACTTTCTTTTCAATATTTCCTCATTACTGCTGTCTCCCTTAGACACTTGGTTTGAGAAACAATAAGCATACAAAACCATGCATACAGATACCAATTACAAACCTTCATGTTGCTTTATTTAGATACCAAGTCAATATTCCTATTTAAAATAAGAGATTTTTAAACCATGTCTTGGTGAAAAATAACAAACTTCAAACCTTTTTTTTTTTTTTCTTCCACTGAGAATACTTATGTTGACTGTATAAGCATATGTGTAGGAGACCATGCATGTGTGCAGGCATGCAAATGTCAGAATGAGCTGGGAATTATCTGTATCCTGTGCCAGTGCTGTTTAGAACTATAGAGTATGTGCTGTGTGTTAAAAAAAATATCCATCAGAGTATAGCTGGTGTCAAGTGGTGATGGAATGCCATTTGTGCACTGCAGTGACACCATAGTCATTAGCCCTGCCTTTTATGAAGAGCTATAGCTGTATGCCAGAAAATGCTGAAACCTACATGAAAAGTAAGGACTTATTTTGTATCTGGCAATCAGTTTCTGTCTGTTTGGGTGCAGACCTGTCTTGGGTGGCTCTATCAGCTTGCAACATGGGTAAGCAACATGGCTGTGAAGGAGGGATCAGTCTGGTGCTCCTGCCACGAGAATGCAACCTCCCCGGGGCCACCACCAAGGCCCTGTGCTGCCCTGAAGACCTTTGGACCTCATCACCTGTGAATGCAGGGAGTAATGCCAGTTTAAAAATATCAGTGAAAGACAGGGTCAGGAAATGGAATAGAAAGGCTGTGCAGGGACTTTCAGCATGTCAGCAATTTGGTGAAATAATAGCCTTACCAAGGACAGTGAGAAAGTTGACACAAGATCTCCTAACCACAAATATATACTTAATCGTGAAAGCCACACTGCCTAATCCTTGGGAATGCCTCCTGCTCTAAAGCCAGCTAAAACCTACAAACTTGTTTCTGACCAAATGTAATAGACGTATTCTTTGCTCATATTGAGTTAGTTGAAGGCCTTTCACTCAAATGCTGTAGAGAACACAATCCAGTAGCTCTTAATAGTTTATTTAGTTCAGCACAATCAGAGGACAAACATTATGACAGAAACTTGGAAAGAATCAGTGATCATCATCTGGCCTCAGGCAAAAATGTAAGGGGCAAAACAGGGCAGGGCTGTCTAGCAGACAATATCAGTCCTGAGGCTGTCTCAGGGAAACAGTATAAACTACAGTGAATAACATATTGAGAAAGAAAAAATGATCAGTGATAGCATGAAAAACCAAGAATGGATAAAAATTTTGCAGTTAATAGAAAATTTTTGGTTAAATGGGATTATATACCAATATAATGACATTCTTTTAAATTTATTTTTTTAAAGATTGTATTTTCTAATGGAATGAAAGGAAGTTTTCTCTCATCTGGGCAGCCAGGCAGCCTGCTCAAGGATAAAACAGTTATCAGCACTATGAAAAAGACTCCAAATATTGCAGCTGTGATGGTATCAGGAAGGAAATTTATTTTGTTTTCTAATATTTTTTTTGAAGTAAATTAGCTTGTGGTTCTGTAGAATTGCAAAGGACAGTTCTGTTTCCTTCTAGCAGTCAGCTTTTAAATGTTTCCTAGAGATAAAAATTCGGAGAACTGTTAGCAACAATTAAAGAAGTCTTTGTGTATAAAACACTGTTAACTACAGGAGCTGAGATAAGGTTAAGGTGCTGTTTTTTAAGACCCCCATTCACAGACAGGAATCCTCTTGTTCAAACATTTGTACATGCAAATGATCATCCAAAAATATGAACTATAAGCCCATGTGCAAATGTGAGACAGCATCATGTATTATCACATCACAGTTGCATGCAAAATATTAAGAATGAACACCAAATACCCTATATATATTTAGAATAAAATTTTTTTAAGGTAATGGAACAAACCTGCATGGAACATAAGAGAGAAAGTTGCTTCTCTCTAGGTAACTAATGACTAAATTTTTAGTGTTCTTCCACAGTGGCTTGTGCAACACCAGATATATTTGACTGGCCTGCCCTGACTGGCCTGCCCTTTGGGGATCAGGTTGTCTTCTGGTGGATGTGTTTTTGCAGTTGACCCAAGCATGGGTTCTGTTCTTAGGCTGTTGACTGATGAAGCACAATCCTTTTCGTTCTGACACAGGTACAGTTCTGCAATGAAAAAAAAAAACCACAAACCTATAGCCCTGACTAGTGAAGGTAAAAATCATATTTAAATAGTCTCTTCATGTCCATTTTACTAAAGAAGTCTGGAAATGCATTGTATTTCACAAGATGCTAGCACTACAGAGATGGCTGAGGGCAGAATCCCTGTAAAAATTGCTTTCTGGTTCCATGCCTTTTTGAAGGGAGAAAAGTAAAAGATCTTCTTACCACATCTATGACTGTAGCTCCTTTTTTTGGCCTCCTGGTCCTTTATGCCTAAAAGAAATATGGAAATAATGAGTGAAGGAAAACATTCACTTTGTAAGTGTGGTTTGCATCTTTCCTTTTGAAAGCAGTTGCTTATCTCCTTTCTTTTTACTGATTTAAATTATAAATATTACTGAACATAGAAATTATTATTTTTTATTTGGTAAAAAATTCCAGAATACAATAAAACAATTATAGTTAAAAAGTAAAAATCTCCTACATTTGCAAGGAAAAAATACGTGAAACAACACAATAACACGATACTCTATTTCAACTTCAAAAAAAAGTATTGCTCTCACATGTTAAAGAAATTCATGCTTCCAGGCTATTACTCACTAAGAGGAAACATTTCTTCCCAAAAATTACAGATATCTGTATTAAAAACAGGAGACAGAGGTAGTCATTAAACTGAAAACAGCAGCTATATGTGACAGACTAAGGTAGAATAATCTCACATTCAACTGAACCTCGAAGATATTTGTGACATTCAAAATGCAATTATTCAACACAATTTCCCACAAAGAATCATGTCTGTCATCCTGATGCAAATAGAATATGATACGCATATCAGTATCCGATTGGTGTTTTTGTAACAGTGCTTCCTGTTTCCGTGTTTTTTGTTTGTTTGTTTTTATTTGGTTGGTTTTTTCATTTTTTTTTGAACAGTGGTGTCTTCTTTCCACAATACATCAGGGATCAATTTCACATTAATGGGTGATCAGTTACAGATGTGAGAATCCTTTCCCTTTCTCTGATACTCCAAGGCAGTTGCTGAACTTTTGAAGGGGCCTGCTGGGAGATGAAATAAGTTGTGTGGCCATAGAAAAAAAATGTAAATCTGTACTTGTGAAGGTGATTTTGAGTTGTCCAAAAACCACTGGTGGTATTACCCAGTCGATAAAATGGTGAAGGCAGAATTGCTTTAATCACACTGTACAGTTTTCCTGAGCTGCAGTGCAATTGCCACAGTCCCAAAGATAAAGCAAATCCATATGACAGTCAGAGATGAGGGTATTCAAATTTTCACAATATAGGTTCTTTGCTAATGGGAGGAAATACAAAAGTCAATGAATCAAGATTCCTTGGGAATAAAAACTTCTCTAAGTTGACTTGGCTGAGTTTCTGAAGGACAAGTAGAACTGTGTCCAACAGAAAGAACACAGAAAACATGTGTAACCCCAAATATATTAACTAAAATTCCACCATCCTTTTTCTAACACTAATGAAACCAATGGCAAATACATGTGGACTGGCAGAAATTATTTCTGACCAAAGGTTTTGAAAACTTCATGTCCTGGTTTGAGGTAAAACAAACCAATTTTCCGTTTTACAGTTTTACTGTCTTAGCTAGGCCTCTTCTAACTAATTAAACTCTGAAATTAACAGCACATTGTTCAGAACTGTTTCATCTTGCAGTGATAAGACCTGATTATACCAAGAGATGGTATCCAGAGAGGCCCTTTCTTATGCTTATTGCCAGAACAAACAAGGTCAGGGAATTTTCATCGTTTGCCCCGTTGGAGGGTCAGAAACGGAAAAGCATAAAGGGGTCCCACCTGCAAGGAGGAACACGTAGGACAGATGACCCAAAATTGACCAACGGGGGTATTCCATCCCATCCACATCATGCCCCGTATAAAAGCTGAGGGATNCTAAACTCTTGAATCTCTTTAATTTCTTCCTCTCCTCTCTTTTTCCCAAAGGGGGCGAGGGGGAGACATCTGTCAATTAGGTTTTGGTAAATTTGGCTGAAACCACGACACTTCAGTAGTCATTAACAGAGCTGTGTGACAATCATCAAGTGGCTTGCTGAACTCCATGTAAGCTTTTTCTTTTGTTCCTTAGGCTCACTCTGGGAGTTCTGGCTTCATAAAACTCTTAACACTCAAAGCAAAACATAGGCTAATGTGTTATGTTCCCATGTAATACTACAGAGCTTTGTAAGGTTTCCAATGGAAACTACAATGCCTCCCCAGCATATCCTCCCCTGGCATCAGCAGGTGTCATGTTTTGTGAATTATTTAAATCACATTGGAAGGTTATAGTTAGGAGCCAGCATGAGTATAGAGAAAAGGAACAAAAGAGTTTCAGTAACTTATCAAAACCGCTATTTCAACATGCACAGAAAAGAAAAAAAAACAAAACAAAAACCCCACCTGAAGTCTCTCTGTAACCATTGGCAATTCAATGAGCTTAGTATAGATCAACAAAGCACACCTTGTTATATCCTGTCACTTCCTAACAAATACATTCTTACTATTTCTTCTTAATAATTATGATGACTTCATCTTACTGACCGTGGTGGATAATGTTAGATAGTCTATTCCTGACTTCACAGTGAAATGGTAGAAAAATGACTTTGAATTGGTGATAAAAGTATATCCCACTATTGCAGATAATGCCTTTGAAATCTCATGCTTTTCTAAATGTCATTATTTTAAAAATTAATTGAATTCAGGACTTCTCTACTGAGAAGTCTGCAGTGCTGAAGAAAGTTGGAAGTACAGATTGCAAAGCAGAGCTCTCAAAGAGTGAGCAAATATTTGATAAAGATTATAGAAGACAGGGGCTTACCTCTCTATACACAGAAACCTGTTATCATAGAGAAATAACCTGTTAGGCCACAAAAATCTGCTGGAAAGGAGGAGGAAGTTACCCATATATTTAGGAAACAATTTGTCAGAACTCGAGAAGGCTATCGATGCATTTACTGTGGGGAGCAAACTGTCTCAAGAGATTCCGTTTCTTGACGGTACCTGATATTTGTGTGTGATCACACGATTATGACCGATTACTATTTAGAGCCTGGGCTGGCTCGGAGTGCAACAAGATACATTAAAAAAAAAAAAACAAAAACAAAACCAAAAAACCACAACCCAGAGGGAAGTAACATGGCATATGAGAAAAAGACTGCAATTAATCTGGATTTTGATTGATCATTGAAAGGGCTGAAGGTGGAAGATGGGCAACTGTGAAATTCTTCACTGTTTCTCTCTGCCGTTGGCAAACAGCTTTTTGTTAATGGCTTTGCCAAATTCCTCACTGATGGGTAAAATGGCAAGTCTATTTACTTCTTACAAGCCAATATTTACCTGAAGACCTTGTGTTCTGTCACTAAAAAACATCACAGTTGCAAGCTGTTTGACACAGGAAGCCAAGAAAGGTTATTTCATACTTCAAGAAACAGAATAAGATTGTGTGATCTAGCGTTATACCATAAATATTTCTCAGTCGATATGAGGGAGAAAAAAGCAAACAAAAGAACAAATCCTAAAACACTGCAATGTTTATTTTATTCCTTAAAATGAAATTAGGTGTCATCTTCTTTTCACTCTGAGTACTGGGAATAGGGAATACAAATGTTCCTCAGATCTCCAAGAAGATGGACGTTTATATACTAGGAGAGAGTCAGAATAATCATAACACTGGGAAAGGAGTATATCTTTTGCATTTAATTAGGCACCAACACAGGTCAAAATTATGTTATTTTTCCTGCCCATGTAGTGTCTTATTAGGAACAACAACAGTTATCTAGCTGATTACATTAGCATGAATCAATGTAAATAATTTGACATTCAGGTCCTTATTTCCTAGCCTGTGAGAACAATTTGATATTGAAGCTCATTATATGCATAATATTAAAAATGGACAGCTAGGGAGAAATGCAAAAGGCTATGTAATTCATCCTATATTGTAAGACAGAATTAAGTATATCCTACACATGATGCACTTCCAAATATTTGCTTGTTTTTCCAGGTCACACAAATATGCAACCCATCCATGTTTTGTTCAGGTATCTTGTTTTCTTATCCTTCCTACTTTTCCCGTTCTGACTCCTAGCTTGCCTGCAGTTTTTGAAGTGTGGATTTCAACACCAAACATATGTACTCCCATCAAAGCATAACCATTTCTGTGGACTTTTCATGTCTTACAGGCAACATGCTTGCTAGTTTTGAATAACTACATCACACCAATGACTCGTTTTCCACCTGTGATCTAGTCCAAGCTGAGACCCATTTGTGTGGTAGTTTTATCTAGCCAGTTTTCCTCCTTTAGTATTCTTGCCTTTTAGTTTTATTCCTCCTCAATTTCCATGAAAACACCAGTCAAGGCCTGAGGGAAGAGGAGATTCAAAGCATGCTGTAGCCAACTCCTGTCCTGGCAATATGGAGGACCCAAATCCTTGACTTCAGGACCCCATTTTCCATAGTGTGTTCTCCAGAGGTAGCTTATGAAGTCCATTGACTTCAGTTTAGATGAAGTCTTTGACTGGTCTTTGAGTATATTCAGTTAGTACCTACCTTACAATATCACTGCATCCAGACCATAGTTCTCTGTATTGCTTACAAGAGTATAACATAGGACATGATAAAGCCTTACTCAACGTAAGTATTGTGTAGTCTACTGTCTCCTAGCTGGTGGTGTAAAAGTTAGGTTAAAGAAGAAAAATACATATAACTGCTGTAATAATTAATTGACAGTTCCCATTCTCACTTCTCTTATCATCAAGAATATTTCAATGCTTACAACTTTAACATTGCATGATAATTTGCAGGATCCTTTTTGAAACTGAACCTAGTCTGCCTGATCTATAAATTCCTAGATCCCTCATTTTACACTTCTTTAAAATAGCCCTTGTGTTTTCCCATTAAGGATCTTTGAGGTCTTACACTTCCTCTTGGGATTCCTGAAGACAATTGCTAAAGAGTGCTCTGCCAAACTCTGTCTAAATCCTGAGATATGCTTCTTGTGGTGTTGAAAACACTAAATATTACATATAATTTTTTCTGGTTTGACCTATGTTTCTGTTGTTAATTTTAACTATGCTCAATGTATGGCTATTGTTAACCTTTTTACAGAATCTTAAAACAACTTAGATAATAATAAAAAGAAAAGGCAAATTCATTCTTTTCAATATCAACAATTTATTGTTTGTCTTTATTATAGAGACCTATACTGCTTTAATGTATTCTACTCTTTCAAATGGATTTTTTGTATTTTTTAAATTTTTATATGCTTCTTCCTATATTTCATGTTCTTTATTTTTCCTTTATTTTCTTACAACAAACTTGTACCATGCTTTCCTATATATCCTTCGTACTCTGTACGTGAGCGCCTTTTTTATATGATTGTTAAGTAATTTCATGGTCATTAAAAGTCATTGCATAAAATCACAGAGGTCATTGCAGTACTATTTTGGTACTGCAATGGAAACATATAACAAAGTGGCAGTTTTCTCCTTCACATTTAATATGATCTCTCTTCAAAAACTGTTTGCTCACATATGAACTATGTTATACCCTGGAGCACCATTTCAGGAGCTGTCACCATTTTCCTTAGTTTTTGCAAAACTGTCCTTTGGGAGCTTCTTCCTCCTCATCTACAATCACAAACACTTAGGTTGGAACTGCTGTCATCCAAATTAAGTTCAATCTTCATCTTAGTTGCTTCCTCAGATCAGTTTTAAAACAGGAAATGCCAGCTTCATTTTACCAACTACTGGATAAAGGGTCACGTCCAAACCTTTCCTTAAGGTTTTGGCTTATTCTATCACAGGTATTGGTTGTCATGAATATTTTAGCTCCCTCATCATATCATATGTAACAGCTTGGCATAGCAAGTGATAGATGAAATAATTTAAAGATGGCATAGTACAATGTCTTGTTGAAGACTAACAATTCAAATCTAAACTTTAATAGGTTATGGTGATACCGAACACTGTACAGCAGATTGCTTGACTAAGTATGGCTTAAAGCAAGCAGTTCCAGAGGTTGAAGAAAACATGTTTTGAAATCTGTAGGCTTCACAAGGGTTACTAAAGGCATTTTAAAACACACCTTTGACACATGATTAAAATAAGATAGATATCTCCGGAAACAGTGAGAAAGAGAGACCTGTTGAAGGTCCAAGATTAAAAAGTGTTGGAAGTAAAATTATTATTTTTAAATATATTTGAAAGAGCTAACAAAAAATCAGCAAGAAAGGCAGTGGGGGAATTGCTTTCAAATCTTTGAATTTCCAAACTATAGAGGAAAATACTTTTGAAAGACTTTAAAAGTTCATATACTATCAACAACATCCTACCCTAAAAAAAATAAAATATATATTTTCAAAGATTTTGGTCAGAAAAATTTTATTATAATAAGCTTTTTTTCTATTACTTTTGTGCTAAGGAAATCTGCAATAACAGACTTTCTGCAGAGGCTAATACAAAGAACACTGACATTAATAGATTTTTTTACTGCCTTCTTTGTTTTTGGAGTAGATCCAGGAATACATTATAGGTCAACTTTTGCACTACTCTGTAAAAATCCTTGTATTGTATTAACTCTCGGAGAACAGAGTTTTTGAATTCAATATACTAACAGTCAGAGACATAAGCAACAAAGTAGTAAGAACTGTAGTTAGAAGAGCAGGAGAATCAAATATTTCTTTTGCACTCATTTCTTAAATAAATGTTAATTCCATAGTATCATCTTATAATAATACATTATAATTATAATTATAATATCATATCATATATTATACAATATCATATTATATTATATTATACTATATACTATATTATATAATATTATATCATAATATAATATTATAATTAATTATAACTATAACATAATTATAATTAATGTTAATTCCATAATATCATCTTAATATAATTATAATTAAATGGATTGATTTTTCAAATTATATCAAAATTAATGACATAAGAGTGTGGAAATTTGTCCTTATTAGTTGTCACAAGTCAATAGAACATAAAATTTTTTCAGTGTGATTCCAAAATACCTGCCTTAAATTGTTGCACTTTTTTTGTGTGTGTGTGAAAATAGAAGACATTGATATGGAAAGTCTTTTGCAGGCCTTTTAAAATAAATCTTAAGATTTTTTGTTTTGTTTTGCTTTGTTAATTTCTATTACATGGAAACTATGACCATGTGCAGCTAGAAGGTCCTGTCCTTCTCAGAATAGTGGAGAAGCTGAAGAAGCGATTTCACGTCCTTTAGGATTTGTGGGAGCCAAGCTGAGGATGTAGAGTGTTGGAAACTAATTACCATGGGAAGGGGATTTAGACATATGCAAAAAGGAACAGTTTATACTTGTTCTGACTCTGTAAAAGTAGTCTGTAGAGTACAGTAGCTTTTAAAGCAATTCTGCCATTTCTTCTCCTTGAATGCTGTATCTACACTTTGTAAAGAAAACTGAAAGAAAACAGTCAAAAGTCAAATTTTCCTTATGAAATCAAGTTTGATTAATTGTATTTTCCTCCAAAACAGACAGGCTTACATGAAAAATTTAAATTAAAAAATTGAAGAATTACACATAGTAATCTTGTATAATTCACTGGAAATATACACTTCCATTTAGAAATGCTTCTGCCACAGAAGTTACAGTGCGATTTCCTGCTATCACCACTTTCTCCTGGTTGTGTTTCCCAGTCAGACTCAGCCTTCAGTGATTCACTGAAAGATAGAAAAGTCCCAGGAGCAGGAGGCAATAGTGCATTACAGGAAAATGTATTCTAGCCAGTGAATCTGTCATATGGAGCACGGTAACAACAGAAAGCATTTGAAATACTTCTTGCTATCAGGCTGGGGTAAAAGCTGTCACAGTTTTTCCCTAGTAAAGAGTCTGTTTTCAAATTTTTGAATATTTTCATGACTTGATTTTCCAATGAAATATAAACAGGAATTATAGGAGGGGAGGAGGAAAGCTGTCATCCGTATCTACTTAAACAAAATATCTATATTTGAACGTTTCATCCATAAAGGAACGAATGAAGCCCAAATATATTGCAAGTATTCTAAGCTGGCTCTAATGATACTTTTCAGAAAGCATGAGAATATTTTTTAGATAGTATGCCATTGTCATCCAGGTTGAAATCTAAGCATTCCAAAATAGAATGTGGAAGCACACATTTCTGGAGGTAGCTGTGAGCTGATTTTTTCTCTTTTAATTAGCTCTTCATATTGATAGCCATGAGATTTTTAAGTCAGGAGGAAAAGTGTGCTGATTAGCTTGCCAAACTGTGCAATAGCTCTCATAAACCAAAACTGCAGCCAAAGAGCAAATGCAAAGAGCTTCTGAATGAACTTATGAAGCCAAAATGTTTGCCTATTTATAATAACATTGTGAACTATGAGTCTAATTTTGAATCTACATAAAATGGGAAGGATAAATGTTAAAACTTCATTGCAGTTAGAGAGAGTCTGTGGATATACTATAACCGAGGAGCTGTGTCTGAAACTGAAACACACCTGATAAAAAACAGGTCGTGGCAAAACTATTGGGGGGAAAGGATAGCCAGGATACAAAGGCTCTCTTGGACTTAGAATGGGGTATACTCTGAGTTTCTACTACATTTAGCATCATTTCAGCACTTTCATTATAAACCAAATATCTGTTTTATTTGTTGACCTCTGCAAAAGAGGATAATAATCATGAGGAACATCTTCAAGCAAAAGAAGAGCCTAATAACTTAAAATTGATGGAAAAGGATCATTAGCTGTATGTCTGTAAAGTTTAAGCAGCAAGCAGAAGAAAATGATAGATAGGTCTGTATATTTGCTTTTTTGTATGTCTGCACGCTATGGAATTTGCATGTTATCTACTGTTAGAATAACTGGAAAACAAACAACACATTTTATTTCCACTATTGCTTAAACAGATGCCATCCAGAAATTTCCCTGTTAGAGACAACACCAGGGGTTTCTGAAACTACTGACTATGTCATATCCAATAAAATGAAAAGCTGTACTGATAACTTGCATTTAGTCTTGAAGTGGGGCCCTCACAGTGGATTTATATTATTTCCATTCTTGCTTTCTTGTTAGATTGTATTATTGAGATTTTAAACTTCTTCACGTGCTGCTTAGTAGTAGCAGTAGCATTAGTAGTATGGTAATTCCTAGAAGTCAAAGCTAGATTCTCTGCAAATAGCTAAGGAAGAGATTATCTCTGTCTTGAAGGCTTAGAGACTTTATTCGCAGTGGAGCAGAACATAATTATATTGCATATTGTCATAACATTCTCAAATCAAAGATTTCACTCAAGCTTGTGGCATCATGTCTGTACTAAAGTTATCTGGATTATACCTTCCTGTCCACAGGTGGATAAATCAAATGGACAGGGAGAATACAAGAATAAATATTACGCCAGCAGCATCATGAATGTGATCATAGAAAACCCACTCACTAAATTTTCTCATTTTGGTAGACATCTTGGCAGAAGAGTATTTCAGGGAGGGACCTAGAAGGTTTATAATGTAATGTGATTGAATGCATCTGGAGCTGTTATTCAAACAAAGTCTTTTTGTGCAATGTGATGTTCCATAGGAGCCCTGTATACAACAACATACAAAAAAGAAAGATCACAAAAAAAGCTTAAATAATTGAGAACTGAGAAACTAATTTATTTTTGACAGTGAAGTTTCAAATTATATCTAAAGCAAGATATA
Source organism: Pedionomus torquatus (assembly GCA_013398155.1). NCBI lineage: Eukaryota > Metazoa > Chordata > Aves > Charadriiformes > Pedionomidae > Pedionomus > Pedionomus torquatus. The sequence goes on along the minus strand of VZRU01009547.1, from coordinate 598,182 downwards.
TTTTTCTGCCTATTAATAGCATACAGAATCAGTCCTCTCAGTGTGACACTTGCTTTTGCGCGGAGAATGAGAAGAAAACATACGCAATGCTTTAAAATCTTATTCTGGGCATACAATAGAACTAAGTGTACACTTCATTGCCAGCAAAGAAATGTCATGATTCACTGGCCCTCATCATTTCTGAGAAGTACAAATATAAGTCTGATCTCATCAGCTCCATCTCTGAATCCAACATATTGCTCCAGTCTCTGATGTTTTCCTTCTCTATATTCAGTTTCTTCTGAACCAGACTTACACAATTTGTTTCTACACTTTAACGAGTCTGAGTATAAAGAAATTCCTTTTTAAAATGCTTACAAATTTCCACTATCCCTTAGCAATAATCCATTGAATTACTCTTTCCACATCATGATACTTTGTTCTCCTAGTACTAGGGGGGTTTTTTATGTTTTACCCTAGGAACTGTCAAGCAGCCTATTGGAGAATTACCACATCAGTCATATGCACTGAAAAATAAATTTGGAGCATAAAGTTGGGGCTATCTTTTACTCATAGCAGGTGTTGGCTCACTAGCACTTTTAAATTTAGTCCCTCTTGACTATGAGAACAAAATGTTTCAAACTGGCCTGGTTCTGGCTCTGAAAGCGCTATTTACATCTGAGATGGGAGATAAAACCAAAGGATTTTATGACTTTAAAATAAAATGAATGGCTTTGAAAGGTTTCAGGATGATATCTTCTGAGACAATACTCATATGTCAATGGCACAGTGATGAACAAATTATTGAGCACAGACAGACAAATTTCACATCTCATTAAAACTTTTAAGACTTAAAAAGCATTCCCTTTTTTCATCCAGTTAAAAAAAAAAAATTAAAAATTAAAAAAAAATAAAAAGGGGGATATTTTTATCTCCAAGTTTTCCACAAAATAGTAGATACAAACTGAGACCCAAATGGTCAAAATTCTGTGGTAATTCCGTTCTGCATCCCACAGATTTCTTTTTATCATTGGATTAGTTGGTCTTCAAGGCTTCTCTGCCTGTCCTTCCCCTACAGCTTTAAACTTTTTCAGTGGAAATCCTCTTCACCCCAGAGTTGCAATCAGCCCCTGTTTTATCACCAGAAAACACTGAAAGAAGCCCCTGGCTGCATATATGTTTTAAAGCAAGCAGGGCTGGAGTGTGGGTCTGTGCATTGGCCGTAGGGGACCCTACCTGGGCAGGGGTCATCCTGCTCCCTAGCTGGACTAAACCTTGTACCAGGTAGTATTGTCTCAGTCTCAAGGTTTTGTCTGTTAACCCAGAATATTGATGATTTAGTCTGGGCAGTCTTCTGCCGATGGGGTGACTTGGGACCCCAGAAATCAAGTAAAGTCTTAGCCAAACAGGTTGGGGGAAAAATGTTATTCAAAGATGTCCTGTAAAAGCAGAACAGCTTTTCCACATGGATGCACTACAGAGATGAATTCAGATCACACTTTTTGTCATGCCTTTTTCACAACATGCAGGCTCATCTTTTTGAGTGTCACTCTAATTGAAAAGATAATTATTTGTTTCAGTGGGGCCAAAGTGATGATTTCATTAATCTTTGATTGGTTTCCTGGTCACCTACCTATCTACTGACAACATCTGCTTTGAGGAAGGAAAACTTAGTGATGCTTTCCCCCAGCACACATGTATTGCTATCTACCTGTTTAAATGCAAAGCCATTGATAAAAATTCCTCTCAGATGAGGAGTGAGGGAGCTGTAAGTATGGTAGGAAAGTGATGTCTCATTTCAGCCTCTGATTGGAAAACCTCAGAAGAAAAATAATTTAACATAGAAAAGCTGCTGAAGAGGCTCTTGGTGGATGAAACTGACATAATACCAGATATTAGCACCACTGTTGGTTTGCAGCAATGGGTTTAAACTGAGCCTTTATCTTTCTCCCTCTGTGCATCCCCAAATCTCTTTATTTCTGCCACTGACTTGTAAACAAGGGCACTCACACTCCTAAAAAACAGGAGAAATCTTTTAGGTAGATCTCAAAAGGGCAAAAGGCTCAACAGCTGTTCTGTAGGTTGGAAAGTTGCCTGTAAAAGACAAGCTGTGAAGTGGGCTAAAGACTTTTAGGTTTTTCTTCATTCTTTGGATATTTTTTTCACTGGCTGAAAGGAGTTTAAAAACTTGTTTAGATCCACTCTCCAAAGAGTGTAATGTATTCTAGTATATTGCCATATATTAACACTATGGTGCTGTTTCATACTATAAATGATAGTATATAGTATGATAGCTCTCGATATAGCTTATTCAAGAGTTTGAATTTTAAATGTCACTTATTCATATATTTTTCTATAATCTGTGGGAAGTTAATGTGATCTAGATTCCATGCTGAATTTGTCTTGAAAGCTGGTGTTATGTCAGAACATTAAGTTCTCCCACAAGGAAATAGAATATCTCCTGCTAGTCATATAGACTACATTTAAACTTACTAACTAGCGCATATTGTAACACACCGTGGAATCATCATCCCTGACTAAAATAAAAAATATGATGGCTCCTCAGCAGAGAATGAGATGTGAGATGCTAGCATCAACAGGGAAATTAGGAAAGGCCATCAGTTCTGTAATATAGTCATGACTAAAAAAAGCAATATTTTCAGGCTCATGCATATCTTGGACATAGCTTCAAATTGGATAATCTAGATTTACATTTATATTTAATTTATTTTTCAGATACTTAAAATGTTTTTAATTTAAATGTTAATACAAGGTATAAGAATGGCTAAAAAATATAAATCAGACTCCAAAATTTCAAAAACAAATATATGCACAGAAAAATGTATTGTTTTCACATTACGTAGTAATACAGACATATACACAAATAACAACTTACTACAAAATGAAGGATAAGGTTTTCAGTAAGGCTGAAAGGTTTAGTCTTGGAAGAGTCCCTTATAATCAATGGATTAACGTGAGGAAGGTCAGAAGCATGGAGTCCATGATCAAATTAGACTACGCTAGACTTAATAATGTTTCAAAAACCTTTTGAACACATGTGCTTTCTTCTTCTTAATGGACATTTGAAGTCAGTAGTTTAACACTATAATTACAGCATGTAACTAATTTGTTTCCAAATGTAATTATTGAACACTCAAACTGATTTTCATACATCTAACTTCATACAATCTGATTTTAAAGTTTGACCTATTTTTGTACCACAGATAAATTTAAGTTCAATTAAAAGTCTAAATATAAGTCTCCTTATATTTTATGCTACAGTATACTTTTTCTCTCAAATTTATGATATTGATGATTTTTAAAACTGTTTTTACTGGTAAATTCTTATGTACTAGAATAGAGACAAGCCACACTCCTAAAAGAAATACAAATGTGGCTTCTTTTGAATCATGCGAATAAAACAATTTCCCTAAGCTGAATAGTTTTCCAAACATGCAAGTAATTCAAATTATTCATGGTTTTATCAGATTTATTTTCTCACATTCTGGCAGAACAGACTAAGAAGGAGAACAATGATTTATCATTGTGAATAAATTTAACATCAGAAGATTTAACATCAGAAGATTTAACATCAGACTGTTTGAGCTTCAATTATACATGAAGGATTAAAAAAGAGTGACTCAGAATGCAGTTTATTCTTACAGAGCATAAAATCAAAACCTGCAATTTAGATGTATAGCAGATTGTCTTCATGTCTGAAAAAGAGGAATACAGCAACAATTATTTCTTGGAAAATGATAATTGATATCAGATCTAGTTAGTAATTAATATTTTGAATGCACTGTAGCACAAAATATTTAAAATTATAGGTAAAATTTTGGTAAATGGTACTACATCAGGATAGCTCAGTTAGTTATTTGTTATTTACTTGCATAAATGCAGTTTTGTTCCATATATCATCCATCAACACAAGACTTAAGAAAAGGGGTTTTTTATTAGACCAAATAATGTGGTGGATAGAAAAGCAAACAAGATTTTTCAGCATAAATACACTTCTTTGGTTTTGAAATGAGAAAAGTCCTTATATCAATGAAGATACACAGTTATCAAAAGTCTTCCATGTTGCTTTCTTCTATCCAAAGGAGTTTGTAGCAAGGTAGGTGTTGGTCTCTTCTAAGTAACAAGTAATAGACAGGAGGAAAAGGTCTCAAGTTGCACTGGAGGAGGTTTAGCTTGGATATTAGGAGAAAAATTTCTTCTCTGAAAGGGTTATCAAGTGTATGAAAAGTTAAATGGTTGAATAATCATACCTTGAGTTATTTAAAAGACACGTAGATGTGGTGCTTAGGGACTTGGCAGTGTTAGGTTAGACTCGATGATATTAAAGTTGCTTTCCAACCTAAATGATTCTATAATTCTATGTGTATTACACATAGAATTCTATGTGTATTACAACTTTCAACAATACATTTTCAAAAATAGTCTGTGTAGGTAGGAATGTTGTTCTGTGAGCTTTATTCACAGGGTAGTATAATATTCATAATGTTATGTGACTTCCTACCATATGTATTAAAAAGCAAAATCACTTCTAGCAATATGATACAGACTCCCTTTACTGTAAACTGTGTAATAGTATTCCTGAAAAAGAAAAGGGGAAAATCAGAGGCTATTCACTTTTGATATAAAAAATAAAGCTCTTTCCTGATGGTTCCACAGCATCTTAAATGCATTCAATCTCTGATTTAATCTCCTTCTTGCACATTCAGCCAGTTGAGAGAACAGACTTGGATGAGAGTTAATTCACTAAATTTACATAAATGTCCTTTTCAGAGTAAAAAATCCCACCTTTCTTATGTTAGGGTGAATTTAGTCCGCTCATGGAGGGGTTTACTTCCAGGTGAAGAACGGAGGTGTTCAGCTTGGAGTTCAGGCATGGCAGATGGCTGGAAGATCACCATCTCCAGTAGAACAATGTGATAAGTCACAGCCACAATGGGTCTTGAAATAGTCACGTATGCTCCTATGCTAAGGGCCACTTGTCAGCTTAGCCATACCATGAGTCTATGAGGGAAACATTGTGGGAGCAGTGGTAGATGTGTAAAAAGCAGCTTAGATATTTAAGCAAAACTGAATGAGCATAAAAATATCTCTCTTTTTTTTTTTCTTTTTTTTTTTTTTTTTTTAAATAATTGAAAAAGCACAGTGATTGAGGTTTGTTTTGAGTTGTAACATTCTCCCCACTGCCCAGAACGTGGTGGTTTCCTTCCAACAGCAGTCTTCCATTTCGCTTTTGTATTTGTTTTCTCTGGAGACCTTTCCTCCCCTAACTCAGCAAATAGGATACAAAAGACAGGACAAATTATTATCTTAGTTTAGACATCTTCACATAACTTGTCTTGTGACAAATAGGTTGCCAAAATGCCTAACCTTCCCCCTTGATTTATTGAAGGGAGTAAAGTCTACTTCAAAATCAAAGACTTGATTTAGTTTGTAGTTTTCTGTGAGAAGAGGTACATTTACTCATAGGAGCTCATAAAACTTATGAGTCTGATCAGAGTCCAGCTTTTATATCATACATTCTGAGATTGAATTTTTTTTTTGCTTATTCAAAATATTCTGACAGTCCCTCACATCTGTAGAATTTAGTTTAACCAGAGGCAAAACAGACAAAAAGGAAATGTGGTAACAAAATAAGCCTTACAGAGTATATCTCAAAAGAGGGAGCATAGTGAAAATATCTCCTATAGTATGAATTATTAGTGTCAAAACAGAAACTAAAAAATGATCCTGCAGAAAGCCAGATTTATGCAAACATGAAGGCTCAGAGAGGCTCCGGTTGATAGGAACTCCCACAAAGCACCATAATGAATATGCATTGAGTTGACAGTACTGTGTAAATTATGGCTACTCATTTTTATCTAAAGAAAATGCAAAGAAATTGATGCCTTTACTGACAGGATGCAACACCAGAATATATTGGTCAAAATATTTGGAATTTCCTCAGGTCTATGTATAGAAATCTTGAATAATCTCATTACCAGTATCAATCTAGAATTAAACTAGATCGACTGGAGTAATAGTCAATCTACTAAAATACAAACAGATTCATTAGGAAACAGATCAAACTTAAAGTATTCCTAATGGATCTAATTTTCTTGTTTCATTTATATGTCCAGTTGCTTTTGACTGTCTTACTGATTTCCACTGTCACAAAATGTAATTGCTTTACCATTTGCAATTGGACCAGTTGTCCTTCATTATTGGTGGTGTCTTTTATCTCATAGGCCTACAAAATAAATACTGCACTCTGCATTTGGCATCAGTAACATATTCTGTAACATTCTGTAGCCTTTTTGTTTCTCTTTAAATTGTGACTAAAGAAAGAAACATCATTTGGTTTTGTCTTCATTTACTATTGTCTGCTGATTAAGGCGAGTATCATGGCTTTTTCATTGAGTAACAGTCTGTGAAGTATTTGCCCTGGCAAGGTGAATGACAGTTTTTCTCTGACACTAATAAATTGCATTTGACTGTGACAGATAATGACTCTTAGGGGTAATGGATTATAGCTTGTAAAACCATTTTTTAATATATATTTAGGCATTTTATTTGAGTCTACACATACTCAAGAAACGTAACTATAGACTCTCTGTAAGCTTTAAACTCTTCAGTATTTTAAGAATAACAGAACTAAACACATAGGGTTTTATAGTCTTCTCTATGGAAGGAAAATAAACAAGACTCCATCTAGATCAGTATGGAAATCCAGGGATGAGCTGAATCCACTGCTCATGTTTTGCAGATCTCTCTTAGATAAGAGACATTCTTCTTTGCTTTCTAATGTCATCTGAGACTGTTTCAGCACAAGGCAAAGCAGCAGCCAGCTTCATACACAGCTTCACATAACCAGATTTTTTGTTGATTTTTTTTCTGGATCAGCCATTTTGCAGCAGGTATATTTAGGGGAATGGTCAAAGAACATTTTTCAGTCAAAGTCACAAGTGGTGGATGCTGTTCTAGTTATAATGATTCAGTTTACTGTTACCACAAGTAAGTGTTTTTCTTACTTCTTTATTGGGATACCAAGCCAGTTTTACACTCAAA
>VZRU01009547.1:521074-591112 GCA_013398155.1 Pedionomus torquatus | reverse complement strand
GGGGGAGGGAGGGGCAGGAAAGGGAGGGGAGTAAAGAGAAAGCACAAATTAAGCTCAGGATTTTATTGTTAGTATAATTAACATTTTAACAGTCTAATCTAAGTATCATTGTTAACCCAGGAATAATTGTTGCGGAAAGAATACATCTATGCAGAAAAAGATACAGTAATTAAATTAATTCAGTTAAATTTGTTGTACGCACACTTCTTATCTTCTGCCCCTTTTCCTGGTCTTCTGCTCACTCTTCATCTGCTCCCTAAGGTCTTAAATCTTCTGGGTTCATCCTGGTGCCAGTGGTGGGGATGTGACAGGAAGCTGTCAATGTCTGGAGTCTTTTGCTGGGAGCATTAGGATGCCTGTAGAATTATAGAATCGTCTAGGTTGGAATGAACCTTTAAGATTATTGAGTGCAACCATTAACCTCACACTGCCAAGTCCACCACTAAACCACGTCCCTCAGCACCACATCTACCAATCTCCTAAATACCTCCAGGCACGGTGATTCCACCACTTCCCTGGGTACCCTGTTCCAAAGCTTGATAACCTTTACTGTGAAGAATTTTTTCCTAATAGCTATCTTAAACCTTCCCTGTCAAGGCTTGACAGTTTTTTCTTCTTCACTCTAGGGTCTGTTCAGGGCCATTTTTGTATGTTTGCTAATTTTGGGTTTTTACACCATGATCTTTCATCCCTGATTCTTACCTGAATTTATAATGCATGTTGCCTGTTACATTTGTTAGATCCTACTACCTTGTTCTCTTTTCTAACCTCAGAACCCTTTTTGTCGAAATCCCATCCTGTGTTTCTATAACTGACCACTGGACAGATTTTTATAACCATCACGTCTCCAGCACCAGTCTTTGCCTCATCTCTTATTTTCCCATTTCTAGTCCCCCATGCCACATCCTGCACCTCCACGTCATTAGGCCCTTGTTGCTGTATCAGGCCTGTATTTCTCTGCACTGCCGATGAAAGCCTCAGTCCACAGAAGATCTGGGAAAACTCCAGCTGTGTATCACTGCTGATGCATTGCCGAATTGCAGCTTCATAGTTAAGTTATCCCCCTTAAAAGAACCCTGGCACGGTGCTGGTCTGTCATGATGAGAGGCAGTAGTAGTAGGTCCCCACAACTTGCATGACCCCAGGAGTTCCTTCCATTCAAGGAAAGGGATGAGGAGAAGGGGAACTCTGTCATCGAAAATCAGAATTACAGGCGTGTAATTTCAGTTGCAGAATTACAGCCCCAGCCTCCTCTTCCAGCATGCACTGGTATAAAGAAGCCAGGTGATGACTGCGATGTGGAGCTGAGGACTGGGACAGATCAAACAAGGAGGTCACTGTGAAACAGCCCTGCACAGTAGCGCACCTTGAATTGAGATTTTACTGTTTCCACAGCCTGAAATTCAGAAGAAACTACTCCACAGAGTTTAAAAAAAAAGACAGGGATCCTAAAGGCAAAAGCTTTGCATGCCTTGTTTCCTTGGAGAAGACAGGAGAGATTAAAGAAGATATCATGAAGTGATGCAATATAAAAACGGTGAAAACCTTTTTTTCTGGAAAAATTCACATTGTCAGTTATTGTGTACAGAGGACACAATACACTGTAACTTACTGACAAGCTTGTGAACCTGATTCTTGTTATGAAGGATTTGTATTTCAAAGATTAAAAGATCAGAGTAAAGCAAACACAAAATATTCTGAGTATTTCAGCTAGGAAACACTGAGTTAAGATGTGTTAAAGGCAGCTAAGTAGTGGTGAAAAATTGCCAGGAAAAGCATGAGTTTGTTGTTGTGAGGCTGTTAGATTAATATAAACTGAGAATTGGAAAACACTTGTTTCTTCACTTCAGGTCATTCTGTAGAAAGCAAAGCAGCCTCAAGAAGGGTGAAAAGCTTTGATTTGCACACCAGGTATAGCAGCAAAAGTAAGACTGGGTGTAGCTGAATATTTTAGAAAGAGTTGCTGGAAATTTTTGTTTATTCTTTAACCTTCCCTTTTGCTCTTCTTTTTCCTGCCTTCTTTCCGTCCTTGTTCCCAAAGGATCTTTATTCTTTGTCAGCAATGTGAATTAGGCAAAATTCACCGTGAATCACTGGGTGGTAGGAGCCAAGCATTATGAAAGATTCAGACTGGGACAGGGTTTTTAAAAGTTTATTTTGGAGTAAGAAAATTTAAGTGAGGAAAAAACACTCATCAGCCCAAACTGAGGACTTTTAGTTTTTCCATCAGAATTTTCTTTCTGTAAGTAAGATATGCTGACTTGTTTGGTCTTCTTCCAGTGTGGAAGAAAAAACTAATCCAATTGAGTAATTTCCCACTAAGCCAGGAATCCAGTTCTCTCCCATTTCTCCCTTAGGTTTCATTTATATCAATCTAAAACCTAGAAAATCATCAGCTTAAAAGTAGCATTTGTACTCAAGAAGCCTTTTTATTTTTTAGCACACCAAGAAGTATGATAACTATTTTGTTCCAGACACTTTTACTCCTTGGTTCATTATTTGTATTCTGTTGGATTTATGAGGGTTTTTTTTTAGTTAATTAAATTTCTAAAAGCATCTGAGCAAAACCAATTGCAGCCTAAACAGATTTTTGAGTCCACAGGAATTTAATTTTTAAAAATAATATTATTTGAAATTTGAAATAAAGAACTCTATGATTCCCATGCCTTCTCAATTTGGTTGCTTTTCAATGCAAAGCTTGCATTGACCGAGTTTAATTTAAAACTGCTGTCTTAAAAGTTGGTTACAACCAATGTTGTTTCTGGGGAGTGCAGGAGAGCTTCCCACAGTATTTGTGTTTTATTTTCAAAAATTCAAATTCTTCTTTTTTCTCTCTATTTAGATTTTGTGGGGTTTTCTACTAGTCTTTAAAAGTTCACGGGGAAGGTTTAAGCCCAGTATATTTTTCATTGTAATCTATATGAATGCAGACTTCTAAAACAGCATAAAATTTGGGAGCAGAGTTTCAACTTGTTTTATCAATCAATTACAAATTTGAATGGCATTTAAAGTATAACAATGTGTTAGTTTTTCTAACTGTTTTAGCAAAAAAAAATTTTTCATTTTCACAGTCAAAGAGTTTCATATTCTCATTTCAAAATAGCACATTATTTTAGAAATTTACTTATATATCATTAGAAAATACAATGGAAAATATCCTAAAACACACTTCATGTGTAAGTTTTGCTTCTTACTGGAGAAAACACTCTGTTTTGGTTGAGGATACTGAAAATGTGGTCAACACATTGAAACATTACATGTTTGAAGATGTTTCTTGGTGTGTTTTCTCATTATAGCCTGCTGGTGGATGCAGAGTAGTTAAGTGCCTCCTTGGCCAGTCAAAAGGGGCTTGACAGCCTCTACAGCAGTTCATCTTTGAGGAAAAGTCTTGAAAACATGCCTCTAAGTTTGATCATCACCATGTGCATATTAGTTTGTCCACAGGGTCACTCTTTATTGGCATGCTAAATGTAAAAATAACATATGCTTTATGGATAATGAGCTGCCAAATGATACTGGAACAACATTTACGCTGCCCACCATCACAGAAGGGCCATCAAATGAAAGAGGCACACCCAGACCATGGAGAAAAACTGTTGTGAAGACCAAGTATCAACCCTGTGCCTGGAGAACAGTATCTGTCCAGACTGATGGGCCACCTGCCTGCTGTAGCCAGCACATGCAGCCAGCTGGGGTGATTGTTGGCAAGCCTGAGGAATGCTGACCAGGGCAGCCTGTGCCAAGCTTGGTGATGTTTATAAGAACAATACTTAGCAGAAAATAGAGGAATATTTATAAAAAGCCACATATTTACAGAAATATTTTGATTTTTCACAAATCATAATTTTCTGGACTAAAGCACATTATAAAACTTTATGCCCCTTTGTAACGATAAATACCTTTCTGGCAGTACTCAGCATGGCATGTCAGAAATGGAAGCTTTCTTTGAAATGTTTGTTTCCATTTTTGTTTATTTTTAGATTCATTAATAAGAGTTCAGCTGTCCTCTAGTGTAACAGGAATAGTTCAAACTTTAAAATCTTCCTAGACTCAATTTTAAGCAACCAAAACTTATAAACTCTGTAATAAATGATCTTTTAATTGTAAATTAAAGTTTTTTACAGGATATAAAATATCAAGCCATAGAAAATTGCATTAAAAAATTATCATTAAAATTATAGAAAATTATTGTTAAAAAAAAAAAAAAAGGAAACTCAGAGTACCATTCTGAGGATTCAAACATCAGAATAGCATATCTCTATATTATTTATCTTCATATTTACTGAAATTCCAACCAACATGACCCATTGTAGTGAAAGCCAGTAATCTGGGTCTGTGCTAATTGATATAAAAAGTAACTAGGAAAAAAAAAGCTTGCAGATGTTCAACCTAGGTTTTAGTAAAGGTATTGCTATCATCCTTTGAAATGGACTTTCCTTGTCCAAGTGTTTAAATTCCTAACACCTTTTTGCCCTTTTTATTCATAGGCAACTTTTTTATACTCTCAAGTACAAAATCCTTCCCTGTGAACATTTTCCCAAAAAGCTTTTGGGAAAACTCTCTTTTGTAGGTGAGAATGATTTATAATAATAGAGCAACTTAAAGTTACTTTGGTCATTTGAGCCTGTTTTGAGCCATGACAACTGAAAGTGTTGGCATCTAACAGTCCACACATTCCCCTTTTCCAAGTTCTTTCCTTAAGCTGCTTTTTATTTTTATGAGGAATTTAATTAATCATGTAGGCAGTGGCAGGTGCGCCAGTCAACAATTTTAACTGATAAATATCTGTTGGGTATACCATTTCCAAACCAAATAAAAAATCTCAAATGCTGAGATAAAAATGGCCACTGAGACATGGGAGGACGTGAGTCATACTGAAACCATCCAGAGGCTTCATCAGCCTAAAATAAAAAAGAAGAGCCAAGTCCCAATTTCATTACTTTCCAATGGGTGATTGTACTAAGGTAAATGACACTTTCAGAGTACTGTAGCTGTTGAGATAATCTGGGAATAAAAACCTGCTCTTTAACAATATAAGGATAGGGCAGAGATTCAGTGCGCCGTGTTCCTAGGCTGAATACCAGAACAGAATGCAATGATCTCGTTAAGACCACTCATGCTCTGGCTTTTGAAGAGCGGGGATTGCTGACAGTGGGACAGCTGAACAGCTTCACTCCTCAGATCCCCTCCTTGCCCCAGCTTTGCTGCTCAAGTCTTGTGAAATGGCTCCTCAAATGCCACAGTCTGGAGTTTCAAAATGTATGCTGTTCAGCTTTAAAAACGGACTGCAAAATTCCACAGCAGAGGAACAGTTTCAGTAACGATTCGACTGTCTTTGCTTGGGTGGTAGAAGGTCAGGTTACAAACCCAGAATAAGTCATCGTTGCTGCTGTGTCGGACCGGTTCTCATGTATCTTATGAGTTAGGGACTGTACATTTTGCACTGTTATTTTTGTATGTAGCTTATTATATGGCTGACTTTCTTCTAATCTTCAGAAAGTGTATGCAGGGCTTTGGATCATGTACAGTATACAGTAACATGAAAAATTATGTTCATTAGGAGATTTGGCACACATTGAGGATGCTTTGAAGTCTGGTTCTGTAACTAATCTTACATAAGCTCTCTTGTTCAGATGGTCGTTGCTTATTAGTGGTTCTTTTCTGTAATAGAGATGTGCAATATTCCAGTTTGGATGATGTCTTACCATAAAGAAGATGTTTAAACAACAATTACTGTTCACTCCATGTCACAGGGTTTTCAGACATAGCAGAAAATAAACCCCAAAACCATTTCAGGGGAAACAGATACAATTGTCAAAAGTTAAGAATGTAGAAAATAAACACTGTATAGGGAAAATAAAACCTAGTGATTTGTTGCCTCAGCTACTAAAATCTTATTTTAAATATCTATTTACAAGATACATATTGTCCACTGGGACAGACATCCCAATAAATTGACAGCCCTGCAAAAGTGCCCCTAGCTGACCATATCAGTGTAGTGGATTTGTTCAATGATTATGACTTACAAAGTTAGAGACAGTTGGGAAGAATTCAACTAATCTATTTTGGCAGAAAATTCTAGTTCATTGAGCCTGAAATGTTTACTTTCTAATATGTCAGGTTGGACGCATTTTTATGTGGATGCCTGATGAACTACTCTACCAACAAGTTTGTGTTTTCAGTGCTCCTAGGTCTGGGTTAAGCAATTTGGCACGTTTGCTTTGGAAATTAAAAGTAATTGCTTTGAGATCCTGGAAGCAGCATGTTCCTAAACCTACAACAGTCTGACAGCATGACAGGTTTTGTGACACTGGGCTAGCTTTGGATTATTCTGGGACTGACAGTTTTAGGATACTGAAACATGAAGTTGCTCACCCAAAAACCCATGTCAGAGCTGAGGGCTGAGCTCCAGCCTTATCTAAGGACAGAGCCTTCAAGCACCAGGCATCCTGGGAGTGCATCAGGCTTGTTTCAATGCTGCTCTTCTTATCTCTTAAAGGTCTTCGGTGGATGTGGGCTGCACATCAAGCTGTGCTTTAGGAATGGAGCAAAGGCAAATGCTATGTGGCACTTCTGTCATCCTTTTTCTTACCTGGTAAAATAAGACAAAACCAAAAATAAGATAACACCTTCCATGATTGCAATCTTTGATCTCCTTACCCAGTGCTACTTTTCCGGATAAATATGTCTGTGAAAGAACAAAATAGCCACTATTTCACACAGCATACTGTGCTTCCTAGGATGTGATTGCAAAGAGGTCCTGATGCTCTAAAGAGGGGCTGACACAGTCTTTGGGTAACAAAACTTCCAAAACATTAAAGATGACATTTCTGGATGCACAGCCTTGGCCCCTGGTTGAACTGAATGAATTTGGATCACTTGAAAGCATTCCTTCGACTAATACTCTGAAGAAGAAACATCCTTAACAAGCAGTATGGACTGGCATAAACTCTGCGATGTGCTGTTCACAGTCTGTCTCCTGCATTGTAAATAATATCCCCAGATCCCAAAACATCTGATATCTTCCATAATGCTTTTGTAATATAACAGGTTAGATTGCATAAACTAAACTAAGCCAGTAAATTTTGATTATACTGTGCTAGACTGAAATACTGAACCACAAGCCCTAAATTATGAAAGCCCTCCTGATCACAATCAAAATTGCTCAGTGGATTGGATATAGGATAGAGAAAAATAAGGACCTTTCTTTTGCATATTACCCAGTTTGGCTTGCAGGCTGGCTGACACATGAATTCTCATTTCTCCAGCTTCCTTGTCAAGAAAGGCTGTGAGTGAGCGGTTCTGATTTGAGCCCACATTTATGGGGGAGGAAACACCCATGCTATCAAATATTTGGGATGTTTTGAGGTAATGTTTCAATGTGCTGAGCAATTATATTGGCACCACATGAAGAAAGAAATTGAGTAACCCTTTCTTGCTAGATTACTACATACCTACCAGATCCCAGCCACCTACACCTTTACTGATACACAGGATTAGAATTTTTAATATGCCTGAAAAATATGGTGCTATCACACTTTTCTCTTTTTTTCACTGTGTCTTCTTGCCTAACTACTTGTTAGGAAGTTAGGATAAATCCCTCAGACATCCACAACAGGTGACTTAAATTATCTTTTTGGTTTTCATGCATGTTAAATTAGGGGAAATGGCTCATTTTTTTAACAAACAGCAAAAGAATAAAGCTGAGATAGAACAAGTGTGCTACAAAGCTCCTGTAAAATTCGTTATTGTATCTGGGCAGATAGATAATTAGGTTGTATGAGACATTATTTTTTTGAACATCTGAAGTGTAGGTGGACTTGAGGAAACAAAGCATTAAAGCTCAATTTTACATGTATTTTGTTGTCTTTGCATACTTGTCTCTGTTTCCTGTGGTGCCAGCCATCTGTCCAAGTACCATGCCCAATAGGACATGTTGTGGTGTACCACAAGAATCTTGGGTACCATTGTGTTTAGTCCAAATTTCAAATTCTGATTTCTGCACATAATTCTCTTTTATATTTGTCTTATGCCTGGGTGTGAGTTCAAGCCAAATATGAACCATCAAGGCATACTATCCTTCAAGGAATGACATTCTGTCATATTTAAATTGAAGAAAGAGATACCATCATGGTGCCAAGCATTCAGCTTAAAGAAAGAAATTATATATTAAAGTAGACAGTGATTCTCCATGAGGTTTCATGGGCCATTTTGAACACTGAGATGATGACTCTTGGTATAGTAAAGGATTATTTGTATAAGAAGCACTAGGTAGAGACTGTATTTCACAAAAGAGGGTGACCACCATGGCAAGAGGTCTTAGCAAGTCTGTAGCAAAACTCAAAGCTGTAAAGTATGCAAACTAAGGATTTTGAAGTTAGGTGTAAGTAATTAATTTGAGGTAATAACATCCTCAATCCCATCTAAGTGAGTTAGCCATATCATCCGTAGCATTCAGTGTGGACTGAATTTTGCTTTATCAGCTTACAAGTTATTTGAAAAGGAATCAGAAGTGAAAGCTTTTGCAACTGCATTTGTATTTCTGTTGCCTATTTTCAACACTCAACATTTTTGGAATGGGTACACTGCTGGATCTGAATGATCCCCAAGTGATGAGAAAGAATATATTGAGAGCACTGGAGATCACAACTCCGTGTCTGATTCTGTTGCACACACCTTGTGTGACCTTGGGCAAGTTAGTGAACAACTTTGGATGTTACATTTTCAAAACTAAATTTATCTGCATCTATTAGGTCAATTTTATTGATTCACTGGTTTTTAATAAACTCAACTGAGAGTTCCCAGAAGAAAGCAGTCTGGCTGTGTATAACAAGAAGCATGGTATTTCATCAGATTTTTAGTTTAATTACACTTTTAAAAATGAGTATTGCATGCTAGTTTTACACATTCAGGGTCAGGAGTATGAACTGGGAGCCATTGTAAATTTTCTCAGTGAGTAATTAGTCTGAAAGCTGTAAAAAAATAATTTTTGTTTTAGTCTTAATTTGTCTAATCCAACTTCCAGTACAAATTGGATCTTGTTATAACTTTGATAGCTGGATTGAAGTACCTGCTCTCTATGTTTTACTCTCAATATAGGCACTTAAGGGAAGTCTTTCTCACTCTGGAGTTTTTGATAAATTAAATAACCTCATCTTCCAGGATACCATTGCAAGACAAGACTTTTGATTTCTTAGTTTCCAGTCAATCAACAACCCTCATAAATTGTGACCAGCATGTATGAATGTGGTGATGGTTACAGGTCTGTTAGTACAAAGGAAATGTAGCCACACAAGTCCTACTTTGGACTACTTTGGAGTTGCTGGAAAGCAGCTCTGCAGAGAGGGATCTGGGAGTCCTGGTGGACAACAGGATAACCGTGAGCCAGCAATGTGCCCTTGTGGCAAAGACCAATGGCATCCCAGGGTGAATTAAGAAAAGTATGGCCAGAAGGTTGAGAGAAATCATCCACCCCCTCTTCTCTGTCCTGATATAGCTACATCTGGAGTACTGTGTCCAGTTCTGGGCTTCCCAGTTCAAGAAGGACAGCGAACCATTGGAAATAGTCCAGTGGAGGGCTATGAAGATGAAGGAATGGAGCACCTTTTTAATGAGGAAAGGCTGAGAGACTTTGGTCTGTTTAGCCTGGAGAAGACTGAGAGATGACCTTATCAATGCTTATAAATATCTAAGTGGTGGGTGTCAAAAGGATAGGGACAGACTCTTTTCAGTGATACCCAGTGGCAGAACAAGAGGCAACAGGCTAAACTGGAATACAGTAAAATCTGTATCAAATAAGGAAAAACTTTACTTTGAGGGTGACAAAGCACTGGAACAGGCTACCCAGAGAGGTTGTGGAGTCTCCTTCTCTGAAGATATTCAAAACCTCCCTAGATGATTCCAGTCCAGCCTGCTCTAGGTGCATCTGCTTTGACAGGGGGATTGGATTAGATGATCTCCAAAAGTCCTTTTCAATCCTTACCATTCTGTGATTCTGTACACTGATCTTACAGATATTCTGTAAGAGATTCAGCTGTCATTTCTCCATCACTCCAGAGTCCTCTCCAGGAGCATTGTCAACCAGTAGAAATTTTCCTGTACTCTCAATAACACCTATTTTCCAGACATTTAACTTCTCTGACAGAATTTTTAAAAAAAGTGTCTGCTTCCATTCAGCAGAGAAAGAAAATTTTTTCAAACCTAGGGAACTTGTCCTCTCCCTTTGTACCTACTATTTTCCAAAAATATATGCCATCAGCAAACTTTACCAGTGACTTTACTTATTTTAAGCTATTGAAAATAATTTCATATTTCATAAAGCAAAGAACAAACTCCTGCAGATCCTTCTGCTCTCACAGAAGCACACTGGCTGATTCTCTAATTTTCTTTGAGATCTGTCATGCCTATTTTTAATGCATGCATTTGGTGCATCATGTTAATTTCAGATCATTTTACTTCTTCATCAAAATGTCAAGCAAAATTGGATCATGATCACTATGGAAGTGAAGGTATGTTGCACCACCATCCATTACTTTTATTAACCAAACTGAGATCATTAAAAGAGCAAGCTACTTGGAAAAGATCTAATGGTTTTCAATAAATCATTAATCATTCTCTTAATTGTTCATTAACAGAGTGTCAGCCATTCCTGTATGTATTGATGCTGGTCAGATTGGTCTGTTTTTAATTACTTACTTTGGGCAACACTGTGAATGCAACATTAACTTTTTTCAGTCTTCAGGAATCTTCATGCTATTGCAAGAATTATTGGAAATCAGTATTTAGTTGCAAGAGAACTCCTTAATCAGCTCTTTAAAAATTCTTAGGTGGAAGCCTAAGATGTTTTTACTAGTTGATTTTTTACATCGTATTGAGTTACATATGGCATTTCTGGAAACATTCTGGAAACATTTTTTATTTTTTTTTTAAAGAAAATTGCTGGAAAAGTTAGTCATTTATCAGCTTAAAGAAAGGCCAGAGAGAATGAAAAAAGCACAACAATGAATAATTCTCTCTTATTATATGAACAATATAACTGATGTCAGTAGAACTGCCCTGTAAGTAAAGATGTATGTAGGCGAAGTATATTTAGAACTTGTTGAGGATTAAAGTTAAAACTACAGCATGAATCCAGTGGTGAAACTGTAGTTCTATGAAGCACTGAGTCATGCTAAGACAAAGACTGGAGTATGTGTAGCAGAATATCAGCTATGTAAAATTTAGGCTTCTATTCTAAACAAGCCACTTCTACCTTCTTTATAATTACTGGGAAAACGTAAGGTGATCTGGAGTACAATTCATCTGATAGATGCTGAACAGTGAAGATGGCTCAGCTGTCTTTTGTGGGTGCCCATCTGTCTCCAGGCAACCCAGGGAAATTAGATTAAAGTAGATGACTAACACTTATCTGGCTAAAGACAGGTGAGATGAAGTCCATCCCAACACGACTGATCTGAAAAGATCTGTAGTGGAAATAATCCCACACCACTCCTCCCTTCTTGCACAGAAATATAATCATTACGCGGTTCTTTCCAACTGAGAGCAGAGTTTATTGAAATAGAATAAAAGTGTCAGTTTAAATGCAATTTTCATCTCAGACTTAAGATTTTTATTGCCTTTTCATAGAAAGCAACCCTCAGAGAAAATGGCAATTATTGTACAGTACTTCTATCTAGTTGGGAGCAAATCATCTCTCCTAAATAAAATATGGATACATTTATAATCATTGTATGACTGTTTGATTGTATGACTGGATGTCAGCCCTTTTATTAACAGCAGAGCAGTACTCATTTAAAATTGTTAACTGAATGTATTAGGTATATTTGACTTCTGTCTGATACTTTGTTCCCACAGAATGCAAGAATTTCCAGTTTAGATTTGAGCTTTTGCCTGCTCAGTCAGAGAGACATTGTCCCTCAGAAAAAAGCCTCCACCCTTGAACAGCAGAGTCCTGTTCCTCCCTGCTCCATGGCAAAATGGAAAGTGCAGTCCTGCTTCCCAGGCTGACTTGCTTTCTTCCTCCTTTCTCTCATCAAACCAAGTGGACTATCTAGCATTCTGAGATGGGAGAAAAATGCAAGACTGTACCCCGTTCCCATCCAGCAAAGAGGAGATGGAAGGTGGCATGCTTCATCACTGTCTCCATGTTGCTATCAACAATATAAAACATCTGTGGAGAGAAGCTGAGTACCACTTTGTGCCTCTCACTTAATGCACAGATTCGCTTCATTATGATTCAGAATATGGTCTGTGATGAGTAATGAGTAATATTCAGTAATGATGAGTGAATTACTCCTTAGCCAAATGTTATCTGTTGACAAAAAAAAAAAAAAAAAAAAAAAAAAAGTTTTTTCGGTCAAAAGAAAACTAGAAACCGGNTAAAAAAAAAAAAAAAAAAAAAAGCTTTTCTGGCACAGAAGAAACTGAGAAACTGTGGATCTTTAAACAGGCTACCCAGAGAGGTTGTGTTAGACTTCAGTGTTATTAAAAATCTTAGACTTTAGCAAGTGATTGACAATATTTCAACAACAGGGAAATGGTGACTGAGAACTCATCTGTGAAAACAGATGGTTCTTGACACTTTTCTGGAAGAACCAGTCAGCCCTATTAGGAGACCAGGTCCTATTAGAAGACCAGTTTAGTACTTTCAGTTACCATTCACCCTGTTTCCGCTTGTGGCTTGCTCACTTAACAAAGTGTATGAAGAGACATAGCACATGTAAAAAATCCAACAACCTTTGGTGTTTGAGCCTCTGAGCGAAAGATCCTCAAGTATATTTTTACTTTTACTTTGCACTTTTACAATGGGAAGTGAATGACAAGTTCTTAAAAGCCACTGTAGAAAACCAGACTTGACACCTTCTAAGAAAATAACCCTTGCTTTATTAAGAATATATATACAACTTTCTAAGGAAGCACATAAAAAAAAAAATGCAAGGACCACTATGTACTATGCTATAGTTCTGCAGCTGTGGGACTTCATATCACACTATATCACAGAGTAAAAAGAGAGTCATCTGGTGCAGTATTTCGCTATCGAAACAGTACTGCTTTTCGCTGTATTTTACCAAAAAAAAGAAAAAAAAAAAAAGAATCTCTGCTATTATGAATTTCCAAAAATAGTCTTTCAAATTATTTTACTTAAATACTCAGAGATTGATCTTTCCCAACAGTTTGGTCTGATGTATCCTACCTACTAAGCATGTTCATTATGCTCTGAAACCTAGATATTTCTGCATACTGTTCCATGTTATCACATTGTCTGAATTACACAGGCAGGAATGCATTGTGTCCCTGTCTGCAACTCTTTGTTGGTTTTTGTTTTCTTTACTATAATAACATAATTGACAACCTTGCCATGGAAGTTTCCATAGGATCATTTCTTAATCTACAGTTCTAAGAGTAACTTTATTTTTTAGGAGTAACCTAGCCAGTCTACAGCTAAAAGATGGAAGACTGAGACATGGGAATATTCCTAGAACTGAGGGGTAGGTTTGGGCCATTTTGTGTCTTAAAATTTGGGATGAGAACTAGACATGTACTACGTGCTTCCTATGCCTTGTCTTCCATGAGTTGTGAACTCTGAATTTGAAGTGTCAGTTGAACCACTTCAGCAGTAGACCAAACTTTTGTCTTGACTGTAATTTAAGAAAAGTGTTTCTACATTCACCATTGTCAGAGTTCAGTACTCAGTTAGGAGGCTTTAATGTTTTTTATCAAATTTATTTTTTTGGTTTATTTGGGATTTTTATTTAGCAGAGTGATGAGGCTCTGATGTACTGAAATCACAATAAAAAAATAGCATACCACTTGTAATATACTGGTTGAATCACAGTACACACATGTTTCTCATTACCCATCTCTGAATGCTCACTTGTCAAGATGCTGGGCCTCCCCTGTCCCTAGGAAGACATACATGCAGGGGTTGAAGCCAGATCAAGCTCTCTTCCAAATTTATTCTGTTACTTAGCCAGATTTTACGTTTTCTATCGGCCTGAGCCCTGTATTTGCCCCACCAGCCCTGGCACGCTAGTCTGGGTAGTTCAGGAAGACATTATTCCATGTTAATTATCTCAGGGAACCTGATGATTCAATGATGCAGCTCTCTTATCTTAAACCAATGTTACCTTTCGGACTCCCTGGTCTTGAGATTACTTTAACCTTTTTTATGATACATTCTTCCCTGAGCTCATTGAGGTTTTTTGCCCTTCTCCTCTGAACTCTCCTCCACTGTGGAGGTGTGCTGATTTGTCACAGCCACTGGACGGCTGCTTTCTCCTACATGTAAATTCACAATATATTTTCCCAACACATGCATTGCATGCAGTAGAAATATTACACCTCAGGGGTTTCTTCTGGAACAAAAGTTCACAGAAGATGGGAAAAGGCTAGCACAATAGAAACTGTAGAACACAGCACCTACTCTTACCTGCTGACTCCTTTTATTGAGTATGATTGTAGCAATTTATTAGTTATAATTTACCTTCTGAAAAATCTGCTGATTTTGTTTTTTATTTATTGAGGATTATATTCTTCTTTGAAACACAACAATCTATATACTATGAGAAAGTAGATACATAAGAACTCCTCATCCCCCTTATGCTTAGATTAATATTGAAGCCAGACAGGGAGTAGGTACAGATATTTTGCATGGAAAAAACTTACAAGAATTGATGCTTTTGCATAGCTGAGTCACATACTGCAGAAAATCCTGCAGAGAGGTGATTGCTCAGGTGAAACAAAGAACTGAGCATAAAAATTATTACTCTTCTCTTTTGACCCTCAGTTCAAACTTTTTATTCTTTCTTTTTTAAGTTGTGGGTGGGAAGAATACAGAAAGTATTGGTTTTCTAGTCTTGTTTTCTCAATAAATCTTTTCCAAGGAAAGCATGAAATATGAGAATGCAGCATTCTGAACAGACCAGTTCTACAAATTATTTTTTAATTCATACACATATTATAGTTCAGGTTATGAGATAAGTTATAAGATTACTTCTGTGGAGGTATCACTAGATTTAACCAAAGCATGTGTCTGGGTTTGCCTTTATGTGGAAGACAATAGCACTGCATATTTGGTGTAATGCATAGCATACAAAAGTACAAACAAAATTCCAGAGGAATGAAGGGACTCACTCAAATACAGATCACAGGAGAAGTCCATACAAGTAACTTCAATATGTGAGAATATTTCCAGGCAAACCAATATTTATTAGAATTTATTCATTCACAGATTGGACAGTAGAGATAGATGTAGAACAGATTTCTTTAGACTCACAGTTGCTCAGGATACTAACCTGGAACTGTATGTAGATCATATTGCTGAACTTCTGTTTTGACTCTAAGGCTAAACTCCATGGCTTTCACCTCACCCAGCTCTTGAAATGCCTTCAAAAAATTTCCTTCATGGATAAGTAAAGTGGATATCTTGCAAGTATCTGTCCTCCCCAGTTCCTTTCAAAACACATCTATGGCAGTTTTCAGATAGTTCAGAGGAAACTAATAACCATTACAGAGGAACTGAGTCTGAACCACAAAATCATCTTCCACCTGCTCACTGTCTGCCGAGGGACTGCTAATGGCATGATGTGTATTTTGGTTCTGGCTCATTACTGGTGGATCTTTCAAAGCCATTAAATTGACCTTCTGTTGCCACCAAAAAGGCAGAATTGGACTGGTAATAGCAATGAAAAGTACTTCATGAAGATTTCCTTTCCTTTCATTAACTAAAGAAAATATGTTTGTTGTCACACTGTT
Source organism: Pedionomus torquatus (assembly GCA_013398155.1). NCBI lineage: Eukaryota > Metazoa > Chordata > Aves > Charadriiformes > Pedionomidae > Pedionomus > Pedionomus torquatus. Next base: position 575,359 of record VZRU01009547.1, on the reverse strand, counting down.
TTAAATTATTCAAACTTCATTTTTATATATTAATATTCTTAATTTTCAGCCTAAAGAGGAGGCAGTGTTATGCTTTTATGTGAGAAATGACAATGACTGACACACCTTGAGGAGAGCTGTATCTTTCCAACAATTCTCTGGTCTTTCCTGGATTTCCATAGTTTATTTAATTGTAAGAGAAATCAGATCTACCCGGGTTGACTGCTCTGTTTATTATTTTCTCCTTTTAAATTCTGGAATATGTTTGACCTACTTCTCCAATTAGATAACCTAAATTCATTGCTTCTCCTTTCTTTTTGGATGACTGGTGAGTCCCTTAGATTTATTTTTCAATTAGTAAAACTAGGGAGGTGGAGGTTTTTTTACACATATACTCTGATGGTAGCAGAGGTGTCTTCAGATAGTATTGTATGTCTATACTAAATGTAACATGCCAGCTTGGACTGTTAGACCTCACAGAAATACCTGTAACTGTGTGATCATGGTATACAACAGTGTGTGAAAACTGGGGTTTATTTGTCCTGCCCTGTTCAAGATGCAGAGATCTAGAGCTGGGCTAATCCTCCTATCAATATCCATATTTAAAAGAAACAGGCAGTTCTTAGAAATTATTCATCTGGCCAATTTTAAATATCTGCTTTAGAAGATTAATTTTGCCCTGATTGCGCTTATTTCTCTCCAATGTGGAGTGGCAACGTGGCTGTATTACTTCATACAGGCTTCTGTATGGTAGACCTAGTCATTATATCACACTCTTACTTCATATTATTTCTTAGCTAGAATTACAATGTATATGTACATTGTACAAGCCTGAGGTACCAGTAGCTCCCTAAGCAGGTTCTACCGTTTGTGTCCAAACTTGTGAAAAACTTCGTGATTTTTAGTGGGAGATGTCCCTGTTTATGACAGGGGTGTTGGAACTAGTTCTTTAGGGTCCCTTCCAACTCTAACATTTCCATGATTCTATGTTTCTATGATTGGTCTCTTGGCTGTGCAAGCAAAGATGAAATAGAATGTGAGCCACTGAAAACAGAGAATTACCCTTTCCAGATTACATGTGTAACTAATGACTGTCTTGTCTCTATTTTGAAGTCTTTTGTCTGTCTTTATTGCTACAGGCTTTTGTAAATACACTCTCTAAAAGTGAATATTACTTGACTCCATATACTCTATTTCAAAGTCTCTCTGAGCCTTGTGCACTGCGAAAATACCTGAGTCTCCAAAGAGCAAGAAAGATAAAAGCCATAATTGTAACGTTTCAAGTCAGACTCCATGAACTATACCTCAAAGAAAGGTGAGAAAAAGGTAAAAACTTGCTGCTTGGAGATACCTTTTTACAGATTTGTTCTGACCAAGGTAACAGTTAGTTTCAGAGAGACTTGTTCTGTTATCAACAGTCTGTAAAAAGAACGAGCAACTAGACAGCTGTGTGTACAACAGCACAACAAACTCCAGTGAATAACTCCAGAGAAAATGCTGGTCTGTATTTCTATATTAATCATTGAGGCAGGTAAAAGAATGGCAGGGAAATGGTAAGAAAGACCATAAGAAAGACCAGGAGAGTTGCATCTGGATTTCCATCCTCTGCTGACTCCTCTACCATCACTGCAAGACCTGCAGATCAGACATGTGATTTCTTTCCCCTGTTGTGGCTGGTACTTGTTTTTTTCCTTCTGAAAGGACCTTGCCCCCATGACACATCGTACAGAGCTCAACCAACTCTAGAGGCTCTTGAATTCTTTGGAGCTTTGCGAAAACTGGTTCAAACCCCTGGCTCTGACTGGCAGAAAAGGGGATACTTCCTTCAGTCTGGAGAGTGCTGATCTGTAGGAAAAGAAGCTAGAAAGGAATGCTGCGTGTAGCTCATTAACCTCATGGAAGCTGCAAGCTAGTCATGGCTGAGCCAAAATGATAAGAAGGGGTATTCTGCTGTGTGCTGTGTATGAGCAATGGGAGCTCCCTTCCTGTGTTGAGCACTCGCTTCATCATCTATCCATCAAAAGTGAGTAGTTGTAAAGAAAACCGGGAAGGTTTTGTAGTGCAGCACATGGTGCCTGGCATAAATGTTGTCCCTCATGTCCCTCCCAGATGAGAGGAACCACCATGCGTAAAACGCTTCTGAGGAAGTTCACATGCCAACTCCCTGGCTAGGGAGATCTATCATCTGGTGGGCATTTGTTCATGGAGCTGGTGAGTGAGGCAGCAAGGTCTCCTGCGAGGGGTGGCATGGGTCTCAGGGCTGCTCCAACTTAGTGCTTGTCCTGGTTGGAGGAAAAGCAGAACCCACTTTCCGTCATTTGACTTTGCCTCTTCTAAGTAATGCACTATCTGAAATTAACAACATATTTTTCAGTGTCCACTTCTAGCAGATAAGGTCCAAAGTTTCTGGTGAATGGCAAGACATGGTATGCAGAGAAGCTCCTGCTTGTACTTATTGCTGGAAGAACCAGGGCCAGCTCACTTTGTCATGCAGAAATTTGGGGGATGGGAAGTGGAAGACCTTGTCAGGGTAACACCTGCAGGGAGGAGCAGACATGGCAGGTGACCCAAAACTGACCAGCAGGATATTCTGTCCCATCTTGCTCACTCTAAAAGTTGAGGTGTTAAAACAGTCAATCTTGTTCTTCAATGGCCAGTGTCCAAGGAGGACTCTGTCTGCCTTTGATGCTGATCCGTGTGTCCCTGAACCTAGAGGTGGAAATCAGTTCCTGTCCACCACTGAGTCCAGTGTGGGACTGTCCCATCACCTGTGGGTGACATGGTCATCATCCTGGAAGCTCAATATGGGTCATATTTGTTGTATCTATTTCATTATTTCATTATTAATATTCTTTCTATTATTGCTAAAAATCTTTATGGTATTGCTAATATTCCATAAAAGCAGTTGAAAGTCTTTCAACTTGTAAGTCTCTCTCTCTCTTTTCTCTTCTTTTCTCTACCTCCTTCTCAGAAAAGAAGAGAGGTTAGAGAGGGCATCTGTTGTTTGGTTTAGTGCCCAGCCCACACTGAACAGCAGTGTGCAAGTGAAATCTGCTGTCCAGAGCAGAAGGGCATGGGTGCGTCTCTCCTTGTCTCCACTGAGGTGGGATTTGCCCAGGCATCAGAGTTCATCTAAGGAATCCAATCACAGGAGACAGCCCTCCTTGGCAGCGACTACGATGTTGCTTTGCCCCCTTCTCAACACATGATACCCTCAGGGCATGGCAAATTGACAGAGATGTGCCAGTGTCCCTTGGCCAGTGGTAGGATGGCCAGCTGCCAGGCCAGGCACCAGAGTTCAGCCAGGGAATCCAAGTGGGGAAAAGAAATTGGCACCTACAAGGACAGAGTCAGAAAGTACTGATGAAACCTTGGAGGCAGGGAAAGGCGTGACATTGTCTGCTGTTTCTGGGTAGTCCCTGGCACAGGAGAAAGCTTTGGCCCCTTCTCAACATGTGCACTACCCCAAGGGTATGGCAAGTGGACAGAGATGTGCAGTGCCCCTTTGCCAAGCAGTAGGGCTGGGTTGGGAGCTCCCCAAGGAGATGTGATGGGGTCCTTTCCAACACCTGAGTAGGAGCATCCCTTACTGTCCCTAGCTTGAAACCCAGGTCTGAAGGCAAAACATGCTCTTTTTATATTGCTTGTTGGTGTTTCTCTTCCTTTAACTGTCTCTGATGAAATGGGAGCTTTTGAAGCAGTGCCAGTATCTCAGTGTCTACAGCTGCTTGGCACAACTCCTGGCAATGTCTTTGGGATTCAGACACCACCACCCTGTGCTAGGATTGCCAGCTGATAGGAAGAGAAAGGTGAGGGACTTTGCCCCTCTCTGCAGGTAGCGGGTCAAAGAACAACAAATTGTGAGTCTTGTGACCTTGCTGGGGGTATCTGCTCAGCCTTGCACATGCAGAGCTTCAACAAGGGACAAATGAAAACTGCCAAAGTTGGAGTGGTCTGTTTCCCCTGACATGCACCTTCTCCCAGGGGCAGGTACATGCTTCCTCTCTAAGGCCATCTCTTGGCATTGCAGAACTATTTCCAATACTCAGAGCAGTGCTCAGAGCTTTGGAAGATGGGCAGCACATGGCACCTGCTATACATCTGCATACCTCATTCTTCTGGCCTGCTTGGAGTTCCTCACTTGCCCGAACTGTTTAGGTTTCAACGTGTTTAAACAGTTAAACTGACTGGATGATGGACAGGAATCTCTTTCTATTGTACATCAGCTTCCCATGTGAGCACTGAAATACTGCAAGTGCTAGTATTTAATTAAATTGTTTATTATGAAGATATCTCTATAAATATCTTGTCTTCAGTCTGATAGATATTTCATTTATTTCAAAATCTTTGTTTTCACTTTGCAAAATAGTTTTCTTCTTTTCAAGGATTAATTGAATAAGAATGAAACCCCCTCCTTTTGTTTTCTAGTGAAAGCATATTGTTGATAATGTTTTTAATTCATGTTTTATAATTAGACTATTGCTATCAACAGATATAAAAGCACAGAAATTCTAAAGCAATTTCTGAGTCATGAAATTCAACCATATGTCTCAGACAAACTGAACAATCTCACCTATAAATCCATTAAAAACAAGCTGTATTGAGTACTTTGTATTACACTTGTTTAAAAGAAGGAGTAAAACCTCACTTTTGGACTGCCAGAAGTGTCCATTTTCTAATTTCACAGGTAAATTTAGTCTACTGATGTGTTGCATATTGCATTAAAGTTCTTCCTGACATTTAGTAGATATTCTACTTGCCATACGTTTGCCTTTCTACTGGATTTACAGCGAGTACTTCTGTGTCTGTATTGCATTTATGTGTCAAGGTTTTGGGAGAGGAGGGCTGTTGGGGTGGCTTCTGTGAGAAGACACAGGAGCTGCCCATGTCATACAAAATCAGTTCCAGCCAGCTCCAGGGCCACTGTAAAAGTAATGTTGGTATCACATCTGTGATAATATATTTAAGAAGGGGAAAAAAATGTTGGGAGAGAGAAGTGAGAAAATGTGGGAGAAACAACTGCAGACACCAAGGTCAGTGAAGAAGGAAGGGAAGGAAGTGCTCCAGGTGCCAGGGTGAAGATTCTCCTGCAGCCCATGGTGAAGACTATGGTGATGCAGGTTGTCCCCCTGAAGCCCATTGAGGACTACAGTGGAGTGGATATCCACACTGCAGCTTGTGCTGAACCCAATGTGGAGCAGGTGGGTGTGTTCTGAAGAAAGCTGTAGGCCATGGAGAGCTCACATTGGAGTGGTAAGAGGTGTAATTCCATGGGTACAAACACTGGGGGACTTAATTCCTGAAAAACTGTGTCCCATGGAAAGGACCCATGCGGGAGTAGTTCTTGAAAAACTGTAGCCTTAGGAAGGACCCACATTGGAGCAGTTCAGGAAGAGCTGTATCCCCTGGAAGGGACCCTAACTTTGAAGCAGGTGAAGAGTCTGAGAAGCTAGGTGCAGCAGAGACAAAATGTTATGAACTGACCCCAATCTTCACTCCTGGTCCCTCTGCACCTCTCAAGGGAAGGAAGTAGAGGATCTGAGAGTGAAGCTGAATCTGGAAACAAGGGAAGGGTGGGGATAAGGTGGTTTTAGATTTGTTTATATGTCTCATTTTCTATTTCTATATTCTATTCTATTTCATTGGCAATATATTAATTTAATTTTGCTGAGTTCAGTCNCCTGCCCTTTTTTTTAATGTGTAGGTTTTTTTTTTTTTTTTTTTTTTTCTCCCCCTGTTGTGTTGATTGTGGGGGAGTGACAGAGTGGCTTGGTGGCCAGCCAAGGTCAACCCACCATAGTCCTTTGTGGTGCCCCAAGTGGGGCTCTTTGGAATTTGAGATTAGTATTGCAATTGGGAGAAGTAATGGGCAATCCACTCTTATTTTATCCTTTTTTTTTTTTTAGATTACTAGCCAGTTCAGTCCATCTATTGAATGTAGATTTATCATCATCACAGCAGTATTTTTTAAATTTTAAGTATTTCTTCTTCAGAAAAAGCTGAAAGTTTACACCACTAACTTCACATGAAGCACTTCACTTGAAGGATCTGTTTTCCTCCCATTAATTAGTTCTTAATTACAGACATGATTGGAAAACAGAGTACATTATGAAAACTCAAACTGTAGGTATCAATTAGGTGTTCCTAAGATGTTAAAGTTCAAGCCAAGGTCTCTGCATACATATCAATAAATAAATAATTAAAAATACTTTAAAAGCCAACAAAGTATTTTTCCCATCATCAAGGTTAAATACCATAACCAATATTTGTTTCTATTCCTTTCTCTTGGCCACACCAAAATTCTGCTGGAACAATTTTTTTTACAGTTGTCTTTTGTGCAGCTTCCCTCTTTTTCAGTTTTCCTTAAGGGCAATAACTACCTATTAATATTTTTTTCTCAGCTCTTACTGACATTTTATCTTTATTCTCAACTTGGTCCCAACACTCCCATGGCACCTGCAGTGTTAGTGCTTTATTGTCATGCAGAATTCCATCTGAATGACTGGAGTCCTGCCTAGAAACTGTTTTCAATCATGTGAAACAAGCTGTAAAACTTGGAGTCCTAGTGTATAAGTAAATTAAAAGGTGCCAAGCAAAATTACTTGACTGTAGAAGAATAAATTTGACCTCTGCCATCCAGCCAGCTCTCTCAGACAACACCTGGGAATAGTCTGGGACTTAGAGCAGACCAGGGACAAATTCTAGAAGCCAATTGCCATTTTTTGGACAGTAGGGAAGTTTTAGAATATGGAGACAACTGTTCCATGCCAATTGACATCAGTGTTGGAAACCATTTTGAGTATGTTTAATTTACTTTATAGACATATTCCTAATGTCTCATAGCATGGTCTCCACTGTTGAAGTACCTAAAAATTAAGTGCAATCCAAGGGCATATGGAGTGATAACCAAAATCTTGTGCTAGCATTAGTACTCAATGAGAATATGGGTGAGAGTTGTGCTAACTGCATACTGCTGGTCTTGTCTTGGCTCCTTGTTCTCTGCAGTGTATCACCACCGGTGGCTACAGGTGCCTTATCTTACAGAGACATTCATACCACAGTGCTCTAGATACACAGTACAGAAATAGTCCATCTCAGCAAGCTGCTTTGATACATGAAATAAACAAGACGGAGATTCTTATTGCACAAGCATAAGCAACATTTTTTCACAAAGATGTGAATGTGGTAATGTCAGTAGAAAAATCTTTCACATAGCAGTATCTGAGGTCAAATCTACATGTTCATCCATACTCCAGGTCATGTTCATCATCCCTCCTTTCTACTCTGTGAAAACCTTCTACTGTCATCAGCTACCATTTCATCAGCTCATACCATGACTGTTTTCTGATCCCTTTTCTAGTTCTCCTGTGAGGAGGACCTCTCAACAGCCATCTTATGCTTTGATTCTCCTGTAACATCATGTGGTAACTTCACCAGAAAGCAAAATATGGATTGTTTCAACCAGCCTGTAGACACTACTTGGACAATAAAAACGTACATCGGAAAACTGGAAAAAATCTATGCTGTAATTTTAATCAAGGTGAGCAGGAATCTGAGAATGGAGACCCAAAGGTCTTCTATAATCTATTGTGCTATATTTGCAGTAGCTTCATATTCACTGTGCACACAGAAGAACAAAAGGCTTTCCTTCTTAATGCAGCTAGAGAAATTACTTTGTCATGATGAAAATCTAGAGGAAGATAAACAGATACATTTTATTTCAGCTTCAGTGGAAGCTGGCTAGTTTGGCTAGAAGTGGAATTGTCAGCTGAAAAATGAGGACACTGATTTTTTCAGCACAGCATACCATACTGGATATTCTGCATTGAAAAAGCAATGGGAAACCCATGAAAATGTATTTTCAGCATCTGGTTGCACCCATTAGGAAAAGTATTTAGTTCTGTAGCTATAATTTTACAGGTGAGATTAACTGCTGGTACACAAATTAAATATATTTAAAAATGTTGACAGACTGGATAAGCAGGTGCCTGTCATTTCTGTAGCTTGTTTAGTTCTCATGGCCAGCCTCTTCCTAAGTCTCGCACAGAAGCAAGTTTTCTGGCAGGAACTGTTGTCCATGGGGGACCCCACAGTGAAGGAATTTGTGAAGGACTGTGTCTCGAAGAAGGGACTCCATGCTGAAGAAGGGGAAAAGTGTGAGGAGGAAAGACCAGGGTAGAGGAACTGTTAGGGACTGACCACAGCCACCATTCCTCATCCCCCTGTGCCATTCTAGTTGGGAAGCAGAAGACTTGGGAATGAAAGAGTGAAGTTGAGCCTGGGAAAGGGGGGAAACAGGGGAGGGGAAAGAGTTTTCAGTTTTGTCTCTGCTTCTCACCATCCTACACTATTTTAAACTGGCAATAAATTAAATTAATCTTCCCAAAGTTGAGTCTGTTTTCCCCATTATGGTAATTGGTAAATGATCTTCCTCTCTTTATTTCAACCCACTAGCTTTTTTTCATCTCCTTTTCTCTCCCCTTCCTGTTGAGGAGGTGGAGTGATAGAGTGGCTGGGTGGGCATCTGGCAGCAAGCCAAGTTACACACAGCAAATTATGAGTTAGTAGAACAAATAAACTTGGATCACTTCCCCCTTTTCAGGAAACATTGCTGTAATTTGTTTGCTATCACCCACTGCTCAGACCTATGCATTTACAGAGACAGAGTGAGTAGCCCACTTAGGAAATGCTGAGGGTTTCCAAAGAAGAGAAAGTTTCTTGTCACTGTGATCGTTCAAAGACAGCTGTCTAAACTGTGACATCTGTCAAGAATGCTTGGATTACTGCTTAAGGACAATTTATAATGGTACAGAAAATAGGGCAGCTACTAGCTGCATAGCTGTAGTATCTGAAGTGCTGGTTATATGCCACTAGGAGAGAAGTTAAATTCTCCATGTTACTTGGGCCGGGGGCAGTTTTGAAGTGTGATCTTGGACAGAAGTGCTGGCATAAGGCAAATTTTACAAGTAGAACTGTAAGACTAACTCTCACTCATGGTGAATGTAATATCAAAGCGAACAAACCTGGAGAAATAAGTAGAAATGTAGATTAAAATAAAGAAAAAAACACATTATCTTCTATTCCATACCTCTTATCACTCCTGTCACTGAAGAAATATAAGAAACCTTACATCTCACATGCACTAACACTGATGAACTTTTAGGAGTCTTGCCAGGAAGACGTCTACTCCTTTCTGAACATAGCCAAAGTAAGGGTCCTTGGCTTTTTCCTGCTTATCACTTAATTCCCAGCTGAGTTTATCTCTTGCCTACTCTGACTGCAGAAGTCCTTACAGCTCCAGCATGAGAAGAGTCATACTTCCCCCTGCTTGTAAAGGGTGGGCAAAAGCTTGTCAACAGCACATAACAGCAAACCAGCAAACATTTTCACTATCTTTTCAACAGATTTTGTACACATTTAAATGTTTCCAAATGCAAAGCAAATAAGAATGAAAAGTACCTAACCGAAATGTTTGCAACAGTTAGGTTTTCATTTCTGCTGGTTTGCAGCAAAAATGAGTCCTTGTTACCTCACAGCTACTTTGATTGAAGTGTCTGCAACCTTTAGTAAGTTTGCAAAGGACGAGCAGTTGGGTGGGAGTGTTGATCTACTTAAGGGTAGGAAGGCTCTACAGAGGAACATGGACAGGCTGGATCAGTGAGCCAGGGCCAGTGGTATGAGGTTCTAAAAGGCTAATATAAGTGCTGGGTCCTGCACGTGGATCACAAGCACCCCATGCAGCCCTACAGGCTTGGGGAAGAGTGGCTGGAAAGCTGCTGGGTGAAAAAGGACCTGGGGATATTGGCCAACTGCTGGCTGAATATGAGCCAGCAGTGTACCCAGGTGGCCAAGACAACCAATATCATCCTGGTTTGTATCAGGAATAGTATGGTGAGCAGGACTAGGGACGTGGTTGTCCCCCTGTACTCAAAACCGGTGAGGCTGTACCTTGAATACTGTGTTCAGTTTTGGGCCTCTCACTACAAGAAAGACAATGAGATTCTAGAGCATGTCCAGAGAAGGGCAACAAAGCTCGCGAGGGGTCTTGAGAGTCTAGAGAACAAGTCTTATGAGGAGCAGCTGATGGAGCTGGGGCTGTTTAGCCTGGAGAGAAGGAGTCTGAAGGGAGACCTTATCGCTCTCTGCAGCTACCTGAAAGGAGGTTGTAGAGTCATGAGGATAGATCTCTTCTCCCAAGCAACAAGTGACAGGACAAGAGGAAATGGTCTCAGGTTGTGCCAGGGGCGGTGTAGGGTTGATAACGGAAAAAAATATTCACAGAAAGGGTTATCAAACATCAGAACAGGCTTCCCAGGGAAGTGGTTGAGTCACCACCCCTGGAGGTATTTCAAAGATGTGTGGACATGGTCTAGTGGTGGTTTTTGGCAGTGTAAGGTTAATGGTTGGACTCAATGATTTTAAAGGTCCCATCCAATCTAGGAAATTCTATGATTCAATTATTCTATTTTTCCCCAGATCTTCCTGTGAAAAGTTGCTTCTCATAAGGTAGATCCTAAAGGAGAGAATTGAATCTTTGTGATTCCTCATCCACAGCTTCTCTGACTGACAAATTAAATAATTAACCAGAAAACCACTATTTTAATAGCTTGTTCCTGCCCAAGTGTTTTTGACAGGTCTGTCATTCATGGAAGAACTATTGCCCTTGTAGTAAAGAAGGCTAACAGTATCCCAAGTTTCATTTGGCAAAGCATTGCCAGCAAATTGAGGGAGGTGATCCTTTCCTTTCCTCAGCACTAAGTGAGGCCACACCTAGAGTACTGTGTCCAGTTCTGGGATCTTCAAAACAAAAGAGAAATGGAGTTACAGGAGAGGGTTCAGCAAAGGGCCATTAAGATGATGGAGGGACTGAAGCATCTATCACCTCAGAAGACAGGCAAAGAGATCTGGGACAGCTCAGCCTAAGGAAGAGAAGGCTTAGGGTAAGGTTCTCATCAACTGATGGAAGGGTGTAGTGAAGAGGGAGCCAGTCTTATTTCATTTCCAGAGGCAGTGGGCATAAACTGAAACACAGAAGGTTCCCTCTGAACATTGGGAAATGCTTTTTACTGTGAAGATGACCGAGTGTTGGCACAGGTTACCCAGAAAGGTTGTGGAGTCTCCATCCTTGGAGATCTTTGTCTGAACAAAATCCTGGGCCAAGTGGTACTGCTTGAGCAGTTGGGTTGGACCAGATGACCTCCAGAAGCTCCTTCCAACCTCAATCATTCTGTGATTCTGTGAACTGCTCAGTGCTTGAAAGATGTTGAGCTGCTGGATAGGTACTACTCCTATATCACTGCTATGTGATTATTGAAAATATGGAAGTAACTGGTAAGTAGTGACAGACTATTCTTTATTAAGAGAATCCTGGAACACAGATCTCTGAGCCCTGGGTTTCTCTCTGTGTATTTCCCACTGCTGATGTGTGTTTCATCTCCACTTTCAGGACATTTTTCAAGATAGGTAAACTGATTTTTGTATAATAGCAGCTTCATATTTACCAGTGCTTCAATGTGAATAATCTTTTCATTGAAAACTCAAATTTTCAATGATTTGAAAATCATGTGAAGAAAATCATCATAAGCTAGTCAAATTGTTTGCTCATTTTTTCTCCTATTTTGACCACAGCAATAGCTCTTTCTTTCCCAGTCAGAACTGTAGTTCTGCTTCATTAGAGAAAAACGCTTCCCTATTGCCATTATGGGAGCTGTTCTTATTACCTGAATACATAAACTGTGCATAAGTAATCATAATTCTAGCCATTACTATTGCTTACCTCTAACCAGGGGAGTCCTGAACCACCTGCTTTAATATTCACAAGTAATGATTTTGTTTTTCTCTACAACTGTTGAAGTCACCCATCCCAGTTTTATTATTTTGTGGAAATTAACTTTTTTTTTTTGATGTGTTCATGAAAACTAAACATCAATTTTTATAGATGAGTAAAATGAACATTTCTGTAAACTCATACAAATAAGAAACTTTGGGATAATCCATTAAAGAAATCCAAGGAAGTTTATCCATATATTAGAAATCATTGGACTGTTGGAAAAAGAACATTTCATTTTTGTTGGGTATAATTTCCAGCCAGCTTTCAAGCCTATGAATTCACTACTGTTGGAAACAGCACTTTTAGGATGCTCTCAGATCACCAGGGATTAGAAAGAGTGTCATTACAGTGTATTCACAGTACTGACTAATTAGAAATCAATGATTAACTGAATAAAATGCTCCCCCATCAGACGCAGACTGAGTTGGTTCAGTTGGCTGAGTGATGTTTGAAGAAGGTAGAGACAAAGAAGTAACAGCTTCCCTAGGGGTCTTTCTGGCCTGTCTGGTAGGAATGGAGCACCTAAACCTGGCTGAACATGGTTTGCTATACTGTCACTTCACTGGATTGCTCTGAGTACACTGGCCATGCATGATCTTTTCTCTTTTTCTGGAGGAAAGCAGGACAAGAAGGTTCTTTCTACAGACACTATGGGATTTACCACTGAAGTATTATTTTTTTTTTAAATAATGAAAAACGACAAAATCTTTTAAGTTCAGCTTTGTGTCTTTTTCATGGCACTTTTCCTTATTTTGGTATTCGGTTTGGCCACTGATATCAGAATCCTGCTTATCTCGTGCATCTATCATATTGTCAGACAGAGAATACCAATAGGAGTGCACTGATCTTTCTCTTCATCCTCTCCTTGGAGAAAGAGGTCAGGGAGAGCATCTGTCATCTATCTCGTTGTCCAGTCTAGTCTTTCTCCTTGTAACATTTGGATTTATCTCTGTGACAAGTTTTTACTGGAATGTACCAGTTATACTTAATGTCTTGACATGAGAACTTTGTAGATTAAGGTGCTAAAACAGAAGAGTGAATCTGATCCTGCCCTCTAATTAGTTCATTTGTACAGGTTATGGAAGACCCAGGCTTTTTTAAGTGCATAGTCAGACTGATCTAGACCAAGGGTTTAACCTTGCATTATATTATTCCTCAAGCCAGCATTCTCATCAAGAAGTATAACAAAATGATAGGCTGCTACTTCTCTGTTTTCATGATTCCCTGAAAGAGACTGGTTTTGTCACAGTGGAAAAGTGTGATTTTATATTTCTCAACTTGAAGTCTTCTCAAGAAAATAAACCATTTTTCTTTCTAATTCTCCTGGACTTTTCTGACTCAGAAAGCCTGCCTGGGGAAAAAAAGTCAGCTGTTCCCAGCACAGACCTCATTTTGATATAACCACCTAATTTGCAAACGTATCCTCTCAAAAACTGCTCAAACATCTAAACTTTTTCTGACTCTTTGCAATCCCCATGCACAACAGTGTGGTAACTGGAATACACTGGCAAGGTGCCTTTCAAGAGCAAAATAATTTTTCAAAGGTTTGTCCAAAACTGCTAAGCATGAGTGGGATTCACAAACTAACTGCCCACAGTGAACACAAAGGCAAAGTGTGGTTAGCTCCTTATTTTTGTGTCTGATGAGTACAGAGATGCTGAACACGTGGCTGAACTTAATTGTTTTCAACATCATGTGACTGGTATTTCTGTGTCTGCAGACATGCTAAAGAATAACAACATTCTTTGAGGCTACTGCAACCTCAACTACATTTTTAATACAGAAGGTAAAAGCTGGACTTTCAGTAAATTTCCCACTGCTGCTTCCTATTCTGCTGCCAGTATAACCCCAAAGCTCCTGAAATTATCCATATGAGTCATTAATTTATGCAGCTGCTTTTATTTGGCCATTGTGACAAAATGTGGAGCACAATGGCTTGTTACCAGTTAGCATTTGTATTGAGGGCCTTGAAGATCAAGGAAGAGAGAGTGTCATAAGGATCCAGACTTCACATATTGCAAATAATGTACAGGGATGGCTTAAAAACCTGTGTACCTATAGAAGAGAAACACTTAGCACGTGTACTGAACACACTGGATTGCCATATAAAACATTGTTTATTTCATATCTCAAATTGTTACCCGCCTTCTGTGTTCAATTTATTTCTGATCAATAATCCACTTGAGTAATTAGCTTTCAATCTTGACTATATTGGTATAAGAACATTGGCTAAGCTACAAGGTGAACGGTTTATGAGAAGTTTGAGCTTAAATGAGTAAGAGAAGTACCATTAGAGTAAAAAAGCTGAACGTGGCCATGCATATCTGATGAGAAGCCCATGAAGGTCAGCTAATGAGCAGACAAGTGTTATTCCTTGTGGGAGACTAGAAATGTCATCAGATTTGCTACTTGATTTTGCATATATAATCTCAACTCAAAATAGATAATTTTGAAATATCACTGGGACTCTAGAGAATTAATTTAATATCTTTCCAGCATGTGATATAACAATACGTACAATTTCCACTCTTCTTAGAAAGTTGCTACAGTTGTATACTAGCTAGGCAGATCTACAAAAAGCTTTTGAGGAGTTTATTTGCATTTCCAAACAGATCATATCTATCTATGTCTTCTTCCTATCTATGTCTTTAGAATATCTCAGCATAAGAGTGAGGGGAATTGGGTATGGCAGCTACAGTAGTTGCTTGATAATTTACTTTATGTGTAAATGTTTGCAAAACCAGGCAGACACCAGTGCTAAGGGAATATGGGAGATTCTCTCTTTGCTATGATTTTATAAAATCAATCTCAAACACTAAGTGCTAAAGGCCTTCATGATATCAAACACAATGAAAAATAGCAATTCTGTTTTCTCTATAGCCTGTTTACCCATGTGGATTTCAGCCCTCCAAGTGCACAACTGCTCTTAAGAGCTCTGCACAGAGGTCTGCAGGCATCCTAAGTGGTTTCCTTAGCAACAGGAGCCCTGTGCAGGCTATCTGAATTGCTCTTCCTACACCAGGTTTCCTTGGCAGCAAGGAAAATGTTTAGAAAGGGAAAAAAGGAGGCAGACCAATTCCAATACAGGAGTGAATTTCAGCAGTTCACCCATGCATCCCAAGCTGAAAAAAAAAAAATAAAAAAAAATGTTACACTCATTGAAATAAGTTTTTTTAAACATTGGTTATGGACTTGGGCTTTCTCCTGCTGAGGATGACAGAGAAGGCACAGGAATGGTCATCCGTGCCTGGCCCAGACTAGTGTCACACTGTCCCAGCTGTCTGCACACCATAGTGTGGTCCCTAGAGATTTACATATCTGCAATAACAGCATCTTCCCCTGCAGGTCAGGTGGACATAGTGGCCCTGGGGAAGCAGCTTGTACCTAGTCATGCAGAGCTGGGTGCTGCCAATAAGAGCAGGACAGCCTGGCAATTTTTGAAGGGTATCACTTAGCTTAGCAAAGTTTCTCTTGCAGGAGGTGACCTTCACTGCCAACAACTTGAACAATTTCATCACAAACCAATCTGTGCTCCCCACTTGTTTGCAAAATTAGGAAGGAAAAAGTATACACACAGACCACAGCTGTTCACTGGCTATAAACTCATCCACAATTTCAGGGTGCAGGCTCACATACAGGCCTCATGTAAATAATGAGGTAAGTTCCACTCCTTGGCAAAGCAGATTAACCCCTGGATTGTTGTATAGTACAGACAATCAGGAAGAGATGTACCAAGCCAGTTAGCCTAAAACATTTGGGTATTTCTATACAGAACTGCATCTCAAATGCAAGCTGCTTCAGAGGTATTTTTCACTTTGTGATTTGTACATTACACTTTCAATTTAATTAAAATGTAAAATACATACATTGCATTATCTAGCTATCAGGTAAAGACATTTCATGTTTCATTTCTCAAGTAAAACATGAAATAGAAAGTGTGTTCTTTATATTCTGACTTAGGACAATGACACTGTCTGAAACATCACATGATGAGGTACCCTGGAAGAAAAAATAACGGAACACAGCTTGATGACTTAGGACTTATGAGTTTTCTGACAAAGTTTCTTGCATCTGTACAGAAGTTCAGTGGCCTTAGGGACTTATTCTGAGCCACATATTTTTATAAATGAATGAAAATGGATTATGCATATCTATAATGTATATTTATATATCTACAAACACATAATGCTCAAATGATCAATGACATATATTAGAAAGAGAACATTAACTTGAAAACAAAGTGAGCTTAGAAAACCATGTAAACAAACCCATATATTCTAATAATCATGAGATCATTCTGACTAACTTTTCATAAGCCACAGAAGTTTGGTAGGAGTTCTTACTGATGTTTTTTGATGAACTTGAATCTGTTCCCACTGAATTTAGGGGACATCGTGAGATCATTAGTTCCCTCAGACTTACACCGGTGGTTTCTGTGACAGCCGGTCTAGATTTTCTGTTGTCTCCTTAATAATGAATGTCTGTCCTAGACTATTTCAACCCTCTTCCTAAGCACTTAAGATTGCTCAAAGCTCCAGGAAAATTTCTAATGTTTACAAGACGCCTGAGGCAAGCAGCTGCAGAAGCAGTATTGTTAATCAGAGATGGCAGTGCTTAGCTGCAACAACTGAGGTCCTCCTTCAGTCAGTACAGCTGCCTGAACAAGCTGGGTGCCACAGTCCATAAAAAGGCACATTCTTTGTCACATTCATTCATAAAATTGCCTTTAAAAACAACTTTTTATATGCACATGTACTGTCTGTCGAAATACACCTTCTTGTGTCAGATTTTTGTTGTCCTAAATTGTTGCATGATACTAATAATGATTTTTATATACCCATGTGGGGGTTGATGCATTTCAGGGTCCTGTCAAAGTCCTGGTGATATCAGACAGCTATATTGGGAAGCCTCTTTACAACAAAGCTTTTAAAATCCTTTCAGAAGCTCTCACAAAAATGTACTAAGGAAAAAAGTTAATACATTTTCTTATTAGACTAAGCAACTCCTGCTTAGTTGTCTCTAACATTATTTGCTCCAACATTTTATCTTTTTGAAAACTAATAGGAAGGCAGCACTGGAGGCACAAATAGCTATTTGTCTTCAGGGTTCTATGATTGCAGAAGCATATTTTATAGGCACCCTGACGTGTAAGGATTTTTATTTTGATCACCGAGAGAACTAATGAGTGGGACTTTGAACATACTGTTACTCAGACTGAACTATAAAATTGCAAATAAGTGATAGAATTTCTCTGGCACAGAAGAATGATAACTAAAGATAAGACTTCTGCAGTAAAGTTATGATCTCTGAAAACATCCCTTCAGTCGAGAACATCTTTGATTACCAAGCAGACTCAGCTATTTACTTCTTGCAGAATATTTCAAACTACTGCAAAAACTGTCTTGACAGCCTTGCACTAATGGTGGAAGGGGGATGTGATAATGCCTAAACCCACAGACTGCAATCTTTAAATATATGTTAATGTTCCTAAGTACTAAAATGGCATTCTAGAGAGAAGGATGAGTAAAGAACAAAATCCTTTAGACACCACGTATTCTTAAAGGAAATGTTAAGATGAACACAGTCAACAGACATATTTTCAATATTATTCATATTTTGAATATTAAAAGGTTTTTGAAATACAACCTTTTGGTCCTTTTTGTTTTAAGTCACAATGTTTGGGGTGAAACTGGGAGTACCACCACAAGGAACAATTCCAAGATTATCCAATTGCACTCCTTTGGAAACCAAGTGTTACAAAGCTATTCCTTATCACTGACTTTTTTGTCTTTCCAGGAGAATAAAGTAATTACAGTAGTGTTTCCCTGCCTAGTGGGTGACTGCTGAACAAGCTTCCTTTCCTAGTTTTCTAGGGCTTTCCTAGTAAACCTCAAAAATTCTCATGATAACTTTGATGGAATTTTCTTCTCCCACTATTATAACATTAAATGTTGGCTAGCAGCTTTGTGATATGGTTTTACTGTGGGCAGTAACAGGAAAATAAACAGGGATTTATGGAAGAACTGAGGTAATAATCTATGGCACTCCAATTTAAGATTTATCACTGTTCTTGTAGTCCTACTCAAATGCTCTGCTTAGGGCATTTGGCCAGCAAACTGCAAAGCAAACGGAAACATAGGACTACACTAAGTATAGAGTGTCTGAGCAGACTCCTTGAGGGTTTTTTTGTGAGAAGAGCACCCCATTAGTAGGACAGGTTTTTAGAGACAATTTTCTCTGCGTGAGCTTATTACTAAAAACAACACCAGTTAACCCAGTTCATGTTTTCTCCTTCAATATGTCTCTGCTGCAACATATCAAGTGGATTTACTATGGATGAGTATTTCTGGGTATCTTCGCTACACTTAAAGAGTAGGATTTTTTTAATCTATTTATTAGTATTAGTTGTCATGAGGTTCTCAAGACTGAATGCAGTCCTTATATAAATAAAGCACATGCTTTGGCACTCTTACCAGCCTCCTGAGATGCTTCATCAAATCTTTAATCAGGCAGAGAGCAGCCTGTGCCCTCCTGTGCAGATTAGGATGAGTCTCACTGGCAATAACCAGCCACACTCAAAACTGTTGTTTCCCTTTGCTACCAGCTGAACTGATTGGTCTTCACCTTTATGATAATAAGTGTTTCTGCATTCTTCATAGGCACCAAATCATCTACGTGTCTTCTGTATTTTATTTTGATGGGCTTGGATGGGTATATGCTTCTCCCCTTAATAGATGATGAGGCCGACTGAAGGCTGTTAGTAAGACCATGGAGACAGCTTTAAACAAGCTAGCAAGGGTGTGGGTAGGAGTGCAGGGACAATATCATGAACACATTTATCCTGCTCACTTCAGGTAGGAACAAGAAAGAAGGGCTAAGGGCTGGAATACAGGACAGGAATGTACTATCCATCTTTCACATATAAAGAATATTGACAGTGAACACATAATGCTAGGTCCTTCTGTAGATTATTTCTGCACCTTCCTCTTCTCCCCAGTTATACCTCTCAAATATAAAAGTCAGGCTTAGCTGGACGTTGTGGTGATCTACTTTTTTTAGTCATAGTTGAAGTGCTAATAGTAGCACCATCTATGATGTAGCGAATGAACAAGATTTCTCCAAAGCTGTTTTGGCACGTTTGCACCACACTAATGTCACAGTAACATCAGGTCTTAATTTTTCCTGGAGTAAGACTCCCTTGTTATTTCTGTTCCTACAGGGGAAGAATTAAGTGTTTCTATAGAGACACTGGAATAGACTTCATATCCTACCTGTTAATGTTAAAAATCAACTACTGTTACCTCCCCATGCAGATCAAAAAAATAAAGGGGTCACTTATTAGAAATACCTGCGTTTTCACAGCAGTGCACTCACAGAACAGAACATGATCACTAAGTTTCATGTAAGTATAAGAGCCGGGAGCCTAGAGTTAGGTTTGAAAGGAAATGTGGCTGGTTTTAAGAATGCTATTTAAATATTTGTCATTTGTACTATCCTAAATCTTGAGTTTCTTAAGACAAACCTATGTAGGCTTACACTTACTGATAGCATCGGGGAGATGCTTAGTACCACTCATTAATAAGACTTTCAGATGTTTATTACTGGCAATTTTCTATTGTAAGTAAGAATAAACCATTTGGATTTATATTTCTGGGCTGAGTGTATTGTGCTGATATTTTCTGCCAGAAGTCTCAGTTATTCTGAAAATAAACACATTTAATACAGGAACACTGTACAGGAGGGAACCTTGACTTCAACTCTGCTGTCTCAGGCAAATATATCACAGAGTTCTAATTTTTTATTAGATTTTTTTTTCCTTTCTCATCCCTTAATTCAATAATTGGAAAACCTTTAAAGTTCTTGCAACCCAGGTAAACCTGGTCTTCACCCTCAGGTTTTTTCCCTGTCTGTGCCAATATTTTCCTTAGCTTAAACAGATCTCTCTCCTCTGGTGTTTACTTTCTTGGTGTATTTACAGAGAGCAGTCATATCATTTTCAGCCTCCATTTCACTCTGATAAACGTTAAGCTTTTTTTGTCTTCTTTGAAATTGAACACTCATGATCAAAAAAATTATGAACAAGCATTTAAAAATAATTCATAACAAAATTAATAATTACTTTTAAAGCACTGATTTGTGGAAACAAGTAAAAAAATGTTATTAATTTTATAACATTATGTTTAATCTAGCAAATGTGGAATCACTTCCAAGTCCCAGACCACAGTCCCAGTCCCATACTGTAACCCACAACAGTATGTCAGAGTGACACTGGGGCCAGACCATGGTACAACCAACCACAGAAATGAACCACTCCAACCACTCCATCCCTGGAAAGATGATGGAACGACTCATTCTGGGCACCATCTCAAAGCATCTGGAAGAATAGAAGGCTATCAGAAATACTCAACAGGGATTCACCAAGGGGAAATCATGTCTGACTAACCGGATAGCCTTCTATGATGGCATAACTGAATGGATAGATGAGGGGAGGGTGGTGGACGTTGTCTACCAGCAAGGCATTTGACAGAGTCTCCCACAGCATCTTCATAAGTAAGTTTAGGAAGTGTGGATTAGATGAATGGACGATCAGGTGGATTAAAAACTGGGTGAAAGACAGAGCTTGGAGGGCTGTGATCGGTGGCACAGAATCTAGTTGGAGGTTTGTAACAAGTGGGGTCCCCAAAGGGTCAGTACTGGGCCCAGTCTTCTTCAATATTTTCATCAATGACCTGGATGAAGGGATGGAATGTACCCTCAGCAAGCTTGCCAATGGCACAGAACTGAGGCATGGCTGATACATCAGAAGGCTGTGTCACCATCCAGTGAGACCTGGACAGGCTGGAGATTCAGGTAGAAAAGAACCTGATGAAATTCAGCAAGGGCAAGTGTAGGGTCCTGCACCTGGGGAGGAATAACCCCCTGCACCAGTACAGATTGGGGGGCTTACCTGCTGGAGAGTAGCTCTGAGGACAAAGAGGATGACCACGAGCCAGCAATGTGCCCTTGTGTCCAAGAAGGCAAATGACATCCTGGGGTGCATCAAGAAGAGTGTGACCAGCAGGTTGAGGGAGGTTATCCTGCCCCTCTACTCTGTCCTGGTGAGGCCCCATCTGGAGTACTGTGTCCAGTTCTGGGCTCCCCAGTTCAGGAAAGACAGAGAGCTGGAGAGGGTACAGCAGAGGAACACCAAGACGATTAGAGGCCCGGAGCATCTCTGTTATAAGGAAAGATTGAGGAAATTGGGTCTTTTTAATCTGGAGAAGAGAAAGCTGAGGGGGAATCTAATCAACACCTATAAATCCTTAAGGGTTGAGTGTGACAAGGAATGAGCCAGTCTTTTTCAGTGTTGCCCAGCAAGAGGACAAGAGGAAATGAGCACAAACTTGAACATAAGAAGTTCTATCTAAACATGAGAAGGAACTTTTTCCATTTGACAGCAACAGAGGACCCAAACAGGCTGCCCAGAGAGATGGTGGATTCTCTGTCTCTGGAGACATTCAAAACCCACTTGGACAAGTTCCTGTGCAACCTGCTCTAGGAGGATCTGCTTTGGCAGGGGGGTTTGATTAGATGGTCTTCAGAAGTCCCCACCAACTCCATGTAATTCTGTGATTCTGTGAAATGCGTCTATCAAGTCCTACATGTAGTGATGGAAAGAAACGTGTCACTATCCTGTGGAAATGAAGCCTGAATCAGCCAGGGATATCTTACAAAATACTGTACAAAAGTATAAAATCAAATATTGTATCTAAATTAGCACTGGCATACAAGAAATTTTGGAAGAGCATTCCTCTTTGCTGAGCTCTGAATGTTTCTTTCAAAACATATCTGGCTCATTAAGCTTTACCCAAAGATCTCAAATGGAAATAGTCAAGAATGTCAGTTGCTTGTTTCTGCTTGGTAGAAAAACATAGGGAAAAACCCTTTTGATCTGATTTGAATCTGAACTACATTTCAGAAGACAGCATCTCCTGTGTACCAGAAATGTGGCTGTGATCACAGAGCATGCAAACGTAACAAAGAACTGATTCCAGACTCCACAAAAAATTCTACTTCACTCTTTTAATTTATAATGTTCAATTTTCAGTGTTTTTTTTATCACAGTCATAAGCATGCAAGTACAGCTGAATTCATCTCACTGTTCTGGCAAACAAGATGCAGTCCCTGTTGTTCTCATTTTTGTACAGATAAAACACTGGAAGAATTTCAGTGAAAGAGGAAGGAAGCAGTGAAGATATTTAGGTAGAGCATTGTACTTCCAGCACCTGTTTGTTCCAAAGATTGATGTGTTTACACGGGGTCAGGAAAGCAAAGACATAGAGCCCCATGCCTTCCAAACCTCCACTCTTCCTGCTATCAGTGGATTCAAGTAACACCTTTATACTGATTATCAAGTGAAAAGAAATGAGACATTTCCCAGTAGGCAGTCTGAATATTATCATAGTGAATTTCTTAACACCCGTGCTTCATAAAAACTGCTTGTTTTACAGAAGGTTCAGGCAGACTCCCACCCTGACTTCTGTTTCCAGGCCAGTCAATGACTTTTTCTTATATCTGGAAACACAAACAGAAGAGGTGTCAAGGGCATAATTGGTGATGGGAGTGGGAATGCTTTTCAGTTGTGCTTCTCAGGGCTTCAGGATCACTCCCTGATGTGCCAGTTACTGAAGGAAAGACAGAAGAAATGGCGTCTATCTATCTGCTCACACTTTCCTTCTTAAAAGAGAGTGTCTTGGGAGGTGCCCCAATAGAAAGTGCTCTAAATTATGTATATGAGAGTGGGTTCAAATTTGGATCTGTAGGATGTCCTTCCAGTAAAACCGATACAGTTCCTTCCTCCAGTTTCATAATTTTTCTCATTCATAGACTAGTTCCTTTTAACAATCCAAGGGTGTCAAAGTCTCAGAAACATTAAACAAAAGACTGTAAGAGTAATAGATGTGATGGGAATGAAAAGCAGCCTAAGCCACATCTATCAATAAAAGTTCCAGCTATCTTAGAATATCTTCTTGCTAGCTCACAGTCTGGCAGATTTGTGGGACTTCAGCAGTTTTGTAGAAGAGTCGTCATGATGGGGGTGGGAAGACATAGCAAGCATCTTGGTAGATGCATGGTATGTTGCTGTTGGTTTGTTATTTGTTTTCAAGCAAAAAGATGACTGACAGCAAAAAATATGAACTCATTCCTCTGCTCATTTCTGGTAGCTTTGTTACTGCGTTTTAGCCTACTTCAGGTTGTCTCCAGAGAAGCTGCTGGTATCAAGGCTTGAACTTCAGTCTGGCCCTGTGCTGAAGGACTGGGCTCAGCTGTGTAAGCCAGGCAGAAGAGAGAGTGCACCTGTGAGAGGATGTGGGTCTGACCCTTGATCAATAATGCTGCTACTGGTCTGGCAGCAGAAAAGGGACGTATAGGAAACAGTGCTCAGCCATAGCCTCTGCCATATCCAGAGCAATGTGGACTGAGTTAAAAGCAACAGAACTGTGATGTGCCACTCATGGTTCAGCTCCCACATAGGGATTTTTGTAGGGGACAGAGCAGTAAAGAAGCGAAGTTTTAGTTTGGCTGAAATCATCACAGCATCTATTGTCTATTTCAAAGGGAATAATTAGAGTGTAAGGACATCTGCTTTCCAGGGTTTACAAAGACATGACTACAGAGGTATCAGGACAAGTACAGAATGAGCTGAGCTAGAGGATACAGAGGATCTGCTGGCACCTCTGAGGACTATGCAGTCCCTGCACAGACTCACAATACTTATAACAAGGACATTTAAGACTAATATTTCTTGTTCTGAGGTGTCTAAATCAAATCCTTGGGTAAAAAAAGCAGAAAAAATGGATTTTCAAAAAGGGTTCAAATTATTTCTAGGCTTTACAGGAGAATGACAACAAAGAAACAAGAGACTGCAGCAGGAGAAGTAGACAGTATTTGTATTTCAATTATTTGTTCTAATTATAGCATGAAAGGGAATGTGGGAGGTGTGCTCCACTCCTGGTAGAAGCAGGTGGGCAGAAAGGAGGATTTTTCATTTCTGTGTCTGTAAAATGATGGCTTAAAACAGGAATTGGGGTGGGCAAGCACCCCTGGAGAGGACAAAAAGGGAGCAGTTTTTTGTAAAGTAGCTTTAAAACATGATCATTGTCTTCACGGTATTTTGGAGTGGCAAACTTATCAAGAGAGAACAAATGACTTGACTCAAACTCCCTGTGCTTTTTTGAATGCAAAGATTTATTCTAAGGAAAAGTAATACATCTATGGAGCTGCCTCAGACTGCTGAGCACTCCTTTTAATTGTGTTAATTCAGTAGGCCCATAATTGTTTTGTAATGGAGTAGACATTACAGAGAAGGGTTTATTTTCCAAAGTTTCTTGAGCATTATCATAGAATTATCTTGCAGATATGTATTCTTTGTGGCTTATTGGATGCCAAAGGGCCAACAACAAAATGTTCACTGATAATAGACATCTACAAAATATATATATAATATTTATATAAATATATAAAATATATAAATGTATAATTTTGATGCATTTTTATGGGTTTATTTTTATTACTGGGGAGGTTTTGACCCCTCAATATTCTCTATTTGTTTTGGTAAGAATCCGTATGCAATAACAACGTATTTTTATACAGCAATATAGAATTCAGAGGTATGTGGATTTTCAGGAGCTCTCAGAAGAATATAATTCTACTTATTTAAGAAAAAGTTTCTTAAAGAAAACTTAATAAAAATGTTTCTATTCAGTTAAGTAAGAATCTCACAGTGAGCTGTGCTCTTGGTAACTGACAACTTGCGAGCGTGTGGAAAGAAGGATTGAAACATAAGGGAGACCTTTGAAGGAAGAATTGAGAAGGGAGCCAGTGCAAACACTGGTGGCAGGTGATATAACTCTCTCTGTAGTACTCTTAATCAGTTTTCTTCATAAAGATGTGCTCAGGTTTGTAGTCTTGAGTCCTTCTATACTTCTTGAAAGTCAGTACATGGTATAACCAAGGAAGTCCAGAATGTGGGGAACAAAGGACAGAGGAATGATTCACTTGTAAAAAAGGTGACATTGGGAAAGACAGGTGTTCTATGGATGCAACCATTCATTCATATATTTCTCCTGCAGTAGAATCAGACTTAAAATTGTACATGTATAAAGGCATTTTTGCATTTCACTTTAAATGTCTAGGAACCTTTGCTTGCTAGTATAAGGTTAACTTCGGAAAGAAAATGGTTTCCCTGAAAAGTTTTAAGTGACTGAAACTCTCCATAGAAATGTGAGTTACTTCCCCAGCAGAATGTTCCTCTTCAGAGAGCAGTCAATAATTTTATAGCATATCAGCAATACCATTTTCTGAATTTTGAGGTTTGACAAGGCAAATTCCCACCTAAGGAACCTTCCCTTTTCCTAGGCAGTAAGGCACATGAAGCAGGGCCTGATCTATAATGCTTTTTAGGTGCTAGGTTTCCCTGTTCTTTTGAAAAGAAAGCCAGATTTTTCTTGCTTTCTGGTAAAAGAGGTGGAATCAGTTCAAGGATAAAGTTATATTTTTCTTTTCCTGTAGATTGCAACTGGTGATAAATATTAGCAAAGAAATGATGACCATGAGGACATCCACTTCACTTCTGAATAGGTATATAGGTATGCAATGTGTACGTAGAATCAACGTGCTATGCTCCATGGGCTGTGGTTTATAGAGGAAAAGATGCTATCAGGAATTAGTGCTTGGTTATACAGGAAGCTCCATTACTTTTTTTGCATTAGAGACCATGCCAGTTCCTCTAAAGCATCCATTCAACCACTATTCAATATAAGCAGAATAAACAAGGAAAACAGATTTTGACTGCAAGGTGTACTTAGTTAAGGAAAACAAACTTGCAGCAACTATTTGCTACAACTTCTATATTGCTGCCAGGCAGAGTGGAGCTATGCTTTACATTTTGCCAAGTAAATATGGAATACAATAGATTCAGTAGGTGTCTCAACACACAGACATGGCTTCCCCAAAAACCTGGTTGAGGTCTGACTGGAATAGAATTAACTTTCCCCCTCACAGCCCATATTGTGCTGTGGTTTTTACTTATAACTAAGACGTTGTTGATAGTACACAAATGTTTTGAGCTACTGCTGTGCCCACATAGTGTCAAGGCTGTCTCTCCAACTCACCACCCAAAAGTCCAGGAGGCTGGGGGTAGGCAAGATCTTGGGAGGGCACACAGCTGGGACAGCTGACCCAAACTGACTGTCCTGGTTTGAGGTAAAATGCACCATTTTTCTGTTTTACAGTTTTACTTTCTTAGCTAGGCCTCTTCTAACTAACTAAAATCTGAAACTAACAGCACATTGTTCAGAACTGTTATGTCTCACAGTGATAAGACCTGATTTTACCAAGGGATGGTATGCAGAGAGGCCTTTGCTTATACTTATTGCCAGAAAAACCAAGGTCAGGGAATTTTCATCATTTACCCTGTTGGAGAGTTGGAAACAGAAAAACGTAAGGGGGTCCCACCTGCAAGGAGGAGCAGACAGGACAGGTGACCCAAAACTGACCAACAGGGGTATTCCATCCCATCTGCATCATGCTCCATATAAAAGCTGAGAGATGAAAAGGTCAACTCTACTTCTTTGATGGCCAATGTCCAAGGAGAACCCTGCCTGTTTGTCTGCCTTTGATCCTGACCTGAGCATTCCTGACTCCAGATCTGGAATCCAGCTCCTGTTGATCACCAAGTCCAGTTTGGTACTTTTCCTGAAGCCTGCTGGTGACGTGATTGTCATCCTGGAAGCTTGTATATACAGTTTTGTATATACTGTATGCTTCTTTTTCCCTTTTTCCTAAATTTCCTTTTTGTTATTTATTATATTATTATTATTTATATTTTTCATTAAAGTAGTTAAGTTTTTTTCTAAACTCTTGAATCTCTTTAATTTCTTCCTCTCCTCTCTTTTTCCCAAAGTGGGGAGAGGGGGACATCTGTCAATCCGATTTTGGTAAATTTGGCTGAAACCACGACACTAACCAACGGGATGTTCCATACCATATAACATCATGCTCAGCAGTAAAACCTAAGAGAAAGGAGGTTGGTGGCAGGCGGCATTTGTCATTAAGGTATTTGTCTTCTGAAGCAACTGCTATGGGTACTGAGGCCCTACTGTGAAGCAGCTGGACATCACCTGCTGATTGGAGATAGCAAACAAATAATTTTTTTTCCTTTGCTTCACCCCTCTCCCCCCACCCCATTACACTGCTTTTGTCTTGATTTGTGAGATTTCATCTTATTTTCTTCTGTTCTGCTGAACAGGTGGAGAAAAAGAGCAGCTTGGGTGGGTACCTGGAACCCAGCAAAAGTCAACCCAATCTCAGGCTTCCTGATAAAGGATTGATTGACCTCCGCTGAAGCACGGATTCAGTATGAATAATGCTAAAATCCTAGGAAAATGGCTTATCTAATCTATTTAATCAGCAGGCTTTATATAATGTAACTTACAGGTACTGAGCTCATTCATTAGCAAACACTCCCCTTTGTATTTCCTTTAGTTCTGCTTCAAATTTCTATGAAAATTCAATTCTATGAATTGAATACTAAAATGAAGCGAAATTTTATTCACCTTGGTGGGTTCCATCTAGCTTTTCTTTTTAATGCTTCAGCAATTCCATTAAGAGACTATGTACCCTACAAGGAAATTTTTTACAGATGCTGAAAAGTTCCTCAGGTCTGAATCCTTGGTAGCAGATAGATCCAGATGGCAGAGCTCAGCACGAGTCAGACACTTAGTCTGATTCTCGGATCTTTCTGTGTATAACTTTTCAGTGCTACAACAGAAAGTAATGATCACTCGCTGAAATTTAATACTGTGGCAGAACAGAAAGAAAAGTAAAATAATATCTGTCCTGACATTAATGCTAGCTAGTCTTCTGAGTTTTCATGGATAGTTAATATAGGCAGTGGTGTTTGTTTTCTTTTCATTTTTACAAAGGCATAGACGAAAATATTGGGAAGATAAATATTCATTCACTTGTTTCACTCCTGTGTTTGTACTGGGTTTTTTTGACTTATTACCTATCTTAGATGTATTGGCGTAACACTTAAGCATTTGTAAGAGAAATTTTACTTTCTATTCCAGACAATATCTCCCAGAAGAACAAATTCTTGCAGATCCAAACCTGGAACATCCATCTGGAAGACACACTTTTTTTTTTTTTTTTTTTGTCAGGTGCACAAACGAAGAGAAATGTTCAGCCTAGAAAACTCTATGAAATTAAATTTGTTTTCTCTGAAGGTTCAAGATATATCTCATACATCTCTGAAACTGTAATGATTAAAAGCTTTCCATATCCAGAGTTCACCTAAGAAGCCTATTTCTAGAGATACCACTACAAAGTTTCAAAAGCCGATAGCCTTGCATACTGGCATAGTTCTTTCATTGCATCTCAAATGTCCTCTTAGACCACTAGCAGGAATGCTTTTATAAATTATAAACTGCATTTTAACTGAAAAGATGAAATCTAGAGTCTTTAATATCTTGATTGAGTCTGATCATTAATTTTATGTGCATATTATGCTTCTTCAAATCCTAGATATTCATTAAAGTCCAGTTTGTGCCAAACATCTTAGCATTCAGACAGTCAAGAAGAAATGGAAAGAAATCCAAATTTTGTAGAAAAAATGATTTGGGGGTGTAAGATGAAGGACTTTATCAAGGAAGGGTCATAGTTCAAGAGTAAAGAGTGAAACATAGATTAATTTCTTTTATTGTTAGACACTCTACAGAGATATCATATTTAGTCATCTGCTTGCTATTTGGGCTCTAAATAGTGAATATGAAAAAGTAAGAAGGTACAGACAGCTGTCAAGAAATTTGTTATTTAAATGTTTGTGTATCAATAAGATTAGATCAGAAACATAACTGGGTGAAATAGCTGCCAGGTATTGGGAGAGGACCTCAAAATGATTGATAGTACTTAGATACATTTGTGAAAATATGCAGGATTTGGTAGCATTGCTCTTAGCATCTCTGGTGTTTTCTGTTTGAAAAGGTTCTTTGGAATATTGCGTGACTGTTATGTGTCCTGGTCTGTGCTGTGAAGATAATTACTTTTTCAGTTCAGTGGCCCGTGTGGTATCAGGCCTTTTTCAGTCCCTCAGCTGAAGCAACCACCCACCCCTTATTAAATTTCAAGAGGTTATCTATTATGTCTAGTCATTCCCTGCTGCCAGCCTCCATTGCCTATGCATTGAATTTTGCAGACCCACCTTGTGGTCTTTTGCTATTTCTTGTCCTCACTTCCTATGTTAATATCTGCAAATTTATCTCAGTCTGAGGAAGAAGTTATGAGGCTGTTCCAAATGAGCCAACAGGATTTTAAATATCTTACTTCTTTACCTTTTTACAATTGTCTGTGGGAACTGAGGATTTTCCAGTCTTGCCTGAAGGAATGGTTTGATTTTGACTAAGCTTCACTCTGTGCCAAGCTTCAAGGAGAATGTTCTTTCTTTGTTAAAGAAGAAAAGAGGCTGGTTGGCTTTTACTCAGGGTATCTTTGTCCAGTTCTGACATGCGTTAGACCAGCCTGGGTTGTTAGATTGACAACTCTCTACTACCTCAAACTACCTAGAAGTCTCTGCTCTCTGTACATTTTCTTTCCCTGCCTAATAAACAGGAACTGGGTTTTGTGGGATGGTGCAAAACCTGTACCGATTTCAGAGAGATTATGTAAAAGCTTATTCTTCCACTGCAGATTGCATGTGTTACAACATCTCTTTGCCCTGTGAAGATT
The DNA here is from genome assembly GCA_013398155.1 of Pedionomus torquatus. Lineage (NCBI taxonomy): Eukaryota > Metazoa > Chordata > Aves > Charadriiformes > Pedionomidae > Pedionomus > Pedionomus torquatus. Next base: position 545,784 of record VZRU01009547.1, on the reverse strand, counting down.
TGTAGTACTTTAAAGTTGTGGTTGGTTTGAAACTTCTGCAGAGGGCTTACCTAAGTCTAAATAGCATGAAGATAAATGTCTCTGAGGGTGCATTTTCAGTATGATAGGAGAAGTAATCATTCTGATCCTATTAACACCTAACAGGATTGTTTATAAAACCTTTCCTGTATCTACCACGTACTTTAAAGCTGCCTAAAGGGCTGCCCTTAAAAATTGGGAGACTTAATCCTATTCCCAGACAAATGAAGCAGGATCCTAGCCATAGTCTGGAAGCAGAACAGTCTAGTTTATGGAGGTGACATATATGTATGAGGGAAATATTTGGCTGTGTTGTCAAAATTAATCTAAATGTGGAAATCCTTAGTATTTCTGTCACTTGAACTCACCTGACCAATTTTGTATCTCATAAAGAGAACCACTCAATGGGGTACCACCAGGACTAAAAGAATTATTTTGTTTAAGGATTATTAAATATTTAATTTTTTAAATTTTTTTTTTTACCCTATGTATTTAGAGTAAAATATAGCCCTCAGGATAGGTTGTCACAATTGAGAGCCCTTGATGGCATTAATTTCAGAGTTTACTGAACATTTACTCATATTACTACTCTCTCTATTTGAGCCCTTTTTTGTTTGTTTGTTTGGTTGATCAGGGTTTTTTTTCTCCTTTTGCACAGGTTTACAAAAAAATGCCTTAAGATAAAATTTCATTCATTTTACATTTAGACAGCTTTAAGACACTGTAAAATGAGGCTCATTTGCCCCCTTCTGTTGCATAATGCATCAGTATCTTGTATTTCATCTTTTGAAGTAATTCTTTTGAACAGAAGTTTTTAAGATGTCTTTTTATCTGCATGCAAATACTTTGTGAATTTTAACTCCACTCAACCTGTTTCTTACTGAACTTGTAATAAATCTAATCCCTTCAACACACCAGACAATCTGATTCTAGGTTCTGGTTCCAAATTACAAAAGGATATTGCACGATGGGTTAAAAAGAGCCATAAATACTACATTTAGGTTGGAAAATTACATTAGGACTCTTAAAGACCTTAAGCTATTTAGTTTAGAGGACCAAGAATTTACTTGATTACAGCATGTAAACATTTTAGAAGAAAAAATTACCTTTTGCTCAGCTATTTAATCCATTAGAGAGAGGCATATGACATCAAAACAGAGAACCAGGCAAATGCCAAGTAGAAATTAAATGTGAGTGTTTTTTAATAGCATGGTATTAATCACAGCAAAAAGAGATATTTATCTCAGGAATAAAGTAGATTCATCATATCTCTTGTCTTGAAATCAAAGTTAGATGGCTTTTCAGAAGCTGTACTTCAGTAAACCACAGAAATGGTTCAGTGAAATGGAGTGGTCTCTGCTCTGCAAACTACTGTTCATCCATTACAAAGTCTCTCATCTGAAATTAATCTCATCAAATATAAATGACAATATAGATTATATAGGAGGTATCTACATCTGTGTTAGCTTTCCATGGTCCTTTTTAGTTATAGCTGCTGGGAAGAATAAGCACTTCCATAGTGGAATCTTCTGTTCCTAAAGACATATGTCTTTGGTCACAGGAATGACACTCTAAACCAGCTTGTTTCTCTCCACTGGCTGTAAAGAGAAGCTCGACTGACTGGTTCAATCTAAAGTTAGGTGATATAAGCGCAGTTTCTGTCTTCAGTGGTAATAATTGTGATTGTCATTGGAGGCTAGCATTGAAATGCTAGAAATGTCATTCAGAGGACTTCCTATCTCATCTGAGGACTTCCTATCTCATCTGTACAAAACACAGGATAATATGCTGTCAAAATCAGTTCTAAATCTTCAAGAAGTGGAATCAGATCAAAGCCAGCCTATACTACTACATTCTTCTCTTGGCTGGGGATCCTTCAGACTGTGTTCTCTGATTTTTTATGTCATGAATCCAGCTACGGTGCACGTTAACAATCCCAAATAAACAATTAGAGTATACAGAGTATACACTGTATTTCTGATACAGCTTCAATGTTGAGTAGTTGTTGGAACCATGTTCTGTAACTCCTCTTTCTTGACACCACGTGACATTTTGTCATTCTTGACTCCCTACTGTTAGAAAGCATTAGCAGCTGCTAGGTACCTTTGGAGCTGTTTCTTGAAATGCACATAAATTTCTCTTCCTTTGATAAGCTAAAGGAATGAGCCAGCTCCCCACCTTGTGTAGATGTAACATGTTTTTCCAATGTCACTCAAAGCTATATGATATGATGAAAGATTTTGTAATCCTTATACATCATTACTCTCATGAGTCATCTCAAAGGCTTCAACAGATGCATGAGTGTTGGGTTTTGGCCAGATCGACCAATCAGAATGAATGATCGCTCCTCCTCCCCCCTATAAGAAAAAGAAGGGAGAGGAAGTGATAAAGAGATTTTATGAGTTTAGGAAAAACTAAACTACTTGAATAAAAATAGCAATAAATAATGAAATAATAAATAATAAAAAGAAAATTAAAAAAGGGAATGACATCAACTTCTTCCTCCAACCCCAACTACAGCCATGTTTGTGTTCAGGCTACTCAGCAGTGCTCAGAATTGAGACCATACATAAATTTAAATTGTTACTCTTTTAGTTCAGTGGCAAAAACCTTCTTCAACACATTTTAAAAATAAGGTGATGAAAACAACAAAATCTGTTGCTCACAAATTTAGATCACTTAGAGTGTTCACAAATACCCAGAATCCTGTTCAAAGCCTCAAGGCACTTTTTCCTTTCTAATATATATAACCTTTAAGAAATACTGACATCTGCTGTCAATATGGGACTGGAATTAGCCTGGTATGAGCTTTTGGCTAAATTACTACTGTTTCCACTGTAGATGACTCAAAGAGTTTCCCTGTGCTTCAGAATATCTATGATATTATTCCTTCCTGAAATAAAACATGCAAGCTGTTAGTAGTGTGATTTTGGGAACTGTTTGGAACAGTTTCCTTTGTTGTCATTGGTGTAGGACTAGAGGAGAGTTGATAATGGTCAGATATGATTTTGTTGTGGTTAATGGCACTTATAAAGAGCTTTTGCCCTTTGGATTTTGCAGTCTCTTTCTAGTCTAAAGTAACTGTCTGCTCCACCAAACCAATAACATAAAGTTATGACTAGGAAACAAGAACAGAATTAAAAAAAAAAAAAAAAAAGACAATAAATAAAATAAAATTTGAGGATATTGTTAGGACTCTGCTTTGAAAGCCTCCATTGCTACTGATCAAAAAGGTACAGATTAAATTACTTACACAAAGGTAAAAACCACCTTGAATCTTCTTGTGTAGTGTAACTGCTCTTTATTTGCTTACCAAGCTTTAGTGTAGGATTCATCTTTGAACAGTTCAGTTAAGAATCTAATCAAAGGTCATCTAGCATTTCCTAATAATTAGTGAGGTAAGATGTACTGCCTTAGAAAGCATCTTAAGAGTTGTCCTTGGTAGAACTGAGAATGTCTTGCTGGATATGCCTACGGTTTTCTCATTTGCTCTGTGCTGGCAATGACTAAAACTAAGTGAAATGAGTTTTGAATAAAAATTTTGTGGCTTAGGCAATCTGAACATCTAACACTATCCAGAAGTTGGAAACAGCTTACTCTTTAGGATTGGACGGCTAAATATCTCATCTAGAGAAATACTTCTGGTTGACTACTGCTTTGCTTATAATTTAGACATTATACTTTTCTTCTACTAAAAAATAGTCCTGAAAAGGTTCAGTTTTCTAAAAGATAAGTTTTTCCAGGTTGTTTGACAGCTCTTTGTGTACTCATGTCAAATATAACTGTAGCCTTGACATGTGCAATGGATTTCACTCTAGAAAGACAATCACATGAGAGCAGATTCAGGTGCACTGGCAGTGGGGAGGCCAATAATTCTTATTATAATATTATACATTATTATTATTCCAGATAATTTCTGTAAGATCACAGAAGGGTAGCACAGATGTCAAATACATATGCAACAGTTGTGGAGTATTTTTAAGGATCTTTTCATGATGAACATCTATGTGATTGGCTTTCATTTTTTTCTACTGTTGGAAAAATACCACATCTTATAACTTCACCGTGACTTTCGGCTAAAGAAATTCCAGGTCCACCTTAGGTAAAAAAAAGTACAAGAGTTATGCAAGATATAAAGGTACAGAACAAAAATATACAACCACTGAGTTATATTCATCCCTTCATTCATTCTTGCAATAATAAATACAATAAATCATTTGAAAAGTATTTGAATTGTAGTTTGATGCACACTACTAATATATGTGATGTTATTTATGTTATACTATTTTTCTTGACAAAAGAAAAGTTATACTGAAAAATAAATAAATCAATGAATCAGAGGTGACTGCAGCATTTTGTGGCATGTAGAGTGGAATAAAAAGCGTGTCTCAGTCATTTTGAGAAAAAGGTAACGTGTTATAGTTTAAAAAGCCAGGTTGTGACCTGCCTTTGTTATTCCTAAAATAAGAATGCCGCAGGTCACAAAACACTGATTCTGGAATAAATTCTTGACTGGTGTTGACAGAACACCAAAGAGATAAAAAACTTAGCAGACGAATGTGCTGGAAATTGCTACTACTCTACCAACAGCATGACATTGTCTGACTTTCTGTCTCCTGTCTTCTGTCTATTGCATGCCTCCATATAGAAAGTCTAATATGAAGTTCAACCAAACCAAGTGCAGGGTCCTGCACCTGGGACGTGGCAATCCCAGGCACAAATACAGGTTGGGCAGAGAATGNGGGGAGATTTAGATTGGATATTAGGAAGAAATTCTTTCCTGTAAGGGTGGTGAGGCATTGGAACAGGTTGCCCAGGGAAGTTGTGGATGCCCCATCATTCCTGGAACTCTTTAAGGCTTGATGGGGCTTTGAGCAACCTGGTCTAGTGGGAGGTGTCCCTGCCCATGGCAGAGGGGTTGGAACTCAATGATCTTCAAGGTCCCTTCCAACTGTAACCATTCTATGATTCTATGATTCTGTGATTCTAATTCTGGCCCATAAACTTCCACCTGAAGACAAGGATTTCTATATGTGCTTCCAGCCCAGAAAGCCAATTGTATCCTGGGCTGCAGTTAAAAAAAAAATTTCTAGTAAGTCTAAGGAGGTGATTCTGCCACTCTACTATGCTCTGGTGAGAACACACCTGGAGTACTATGTCCAGATTTGGAGTCCTCAGCAGAAGTATATGGATATGTTGGAACAAGTCCAGGCCATAGAGATGATCAGAGGGATGGAGCACCTCTCCTATGAAGACAGGCTAAGAGAGCTGGGGTTTGTTCAGTCTGAAGAAGAGAAGGTTCTGGAAAAACCTTATTGCAGATTCTTAATGTATAAAGGGCATTTATAATATCGATAGAGGCTTTTCACAAGGGCCTGTAGTGAAAGGACAAAGGACAATAATTTTAAACTGGAAGAAGATAGGTTTAGATTGGACAAAAGAATTTTTTTCTTTTGAGGGTGGTGAGGCACTGGAACATGTTGCTCAGAGAAGTTGTGGATGCCCCATCCCTGGAAATGTACAAAGTGAGTTTGGATGGGGCTTTGAACAACCTGATGTTGGGCCCATGACAGGGGAATTTGGATGTCCCTTCTGAGCCAAAGAATTCCATGATTCTATTAATATCTTGATAGGAAGATGGAGGAAAAGTAGGCTAGGAAGATAATTTTGCATTGTGAAAATAGCCACAACAACCTGGAGAGGTGGGCACAACTCTACACAGGTGTTAGCACAGTAAGAATATGCCAGTGCTGTGGAGTCTTTGGCATTAGGTCACTGAGGAAAGATGGGAATTTTTCATAACAGACTTGTTTCACCACCTCAGAAAGGTGTTTTCCATTAGATTTTTCTCTATTTTTTTTTATGAAGTCCTTATCTTCTATGATATAGGCAGCTAGTATAATTCCATAACATATATATCCCTCTTCTTCAATTTTGCATCTGAATTGCTGATGGCTAAGATAAAGAAATGGCCAGCAATGTTGAAGATAAGCATAGAGAAGATGAAAATGGAAGAGTAACCTCTTCTCTCTAGGCTGGGGAGAAAAAATGTAGAAAGAGGTGACGAAAGAATCATATGTATGTGGGAGTACAGTTAAGAGTTTCATATGGCTGAAAAGTGATCTGACAGGAAAGGTGAGAAGAGATAAGGACTTACATATGAAGAGCACTGTAGGGAAAAAAGATTAGTGTTAGGAGCTGGAGGAGACAAAGCTGTGAGCATTAGTAGAACAGAAATAAGTTTACATAGAAAAATTGAGGATAGAAGAGGAAAATAAATGCAAGTGAGTAGTTATCACAGCCAGAGAATCCCATGGTCTTCTATGGCTGCACATCTACTATTAAATTAAACAGCGTCTAGAAACTTTCCTGGCTGCTAGCAATAATACTATATAGTTTAAAATTATTTGAATGATTCTTGAAATGGCTTTCATGCATTTCCACAGTAGCTTAGAATGCAGCAAGTAGGGTTCCCAGTAGACTGTCTTCATGCACACACCCTGTTTCAGAGACAAAATGTTTCATTGGGTACGTATGAGATACTTTGTTCTAGATGTAGTCCTGAGCACATTTCTTTTACCAGTGTAGATATACTCAATCCCATCTTGTTACAAAAAGCAGCAGTGGCTAAAAGTATTTCTTTCAAAGCCCTGAAACATTTTTATCATCCACAGGTGGACACATAAGAATGTGAAATGGTTCAGCAGAGAAGTTCCCCGAGAAGCAACCAAATAGTCATTGCAAGCACAAAGCAATGTGCTTTGAGAAACAGCATAAAAAAAGATCTGCAGCATAAAAAAGGGTTGCAGTTTCTCACGAGTCAGAGGGAAATAATGCAACTGCACTAGTGTAAAACTATGCTGCTGTTTAAGCAGTTGGAATAGATAATTGTTGTACCTCCTATCCAACTGAACTATTCTATTCTATTCTATTCTATTCTATTCTATTCTATTCTATTCTATTCTATTCTATTCTATTCTATTCTAATGGACACTGAAGAGGTAGTCCTAGAGACATGGAAAAATCATCTTTCACCATAAGAAAATAAAATATGGTTATCTTTTCTGCTTATCATTGCAGAACTTAATTTCTTTATAGCCCTCAAATTTTATCACTGTAGGTAATCTCCCATGCTGTGTGTACATTAGAGCTTTAGGAATATGGGAATATGCATGAGACCACTTTTTGTTTTATTCTTTCCTACTAGACTTCACCTGCAGTTTTCAGCAGCTCTTTCACATACTCATAAAGGGAGGCTGAGTCAAAGAATTAAATGCATTTCATTCTTCACAGCATGTAAAGCATCAGATTAGACAGAAAAGGGCCTATTTGAGGTCACAGATTGCAGAGGAAAATAGCATTTACTCTCAGCCCACAAAAGGTCTTGATTTTGATTGACTTAATTTGAACCCCTAAGGTTCTGGGGGATAAAGAATTTTCAGCTTCCTTTGTTTTGTTTTGGGGTTTTTTTAAAGACCTAGTTCCCACAGAGTAATTTTAAGCATTACAGAGAAAAAGTTAAAAAGCCTTTTTCAAAGACTCTATTTGTTCCATAACGAAAACATTTTAGCATTCAAAGTTCAATCAGTTCTACATTTTAAAAGTATTTTCTAAAGGCAATATTTACAAGAACTAAAGAAGCATGCTTCTCTTTCTATATACACCAGCATTATCCTATTCACTTCAGGGAATTTACTCCCTAGGTATGTCGGAATAAATGAGAGGAGAATTTGAATTTACTTTTTTACCCTAGATTACAAAATTCTATGTTGCACAGACTCTGACATCTCCCCATATCTATAATACAGGACAAATAGGCACATGCTTATGGTGTTATGTAGTGCCCAGAAGAAAGTCAGGCAAGGAGCCCAATATACTTTTAACCTTATAAGTGCAGAATCAAATAGATTGACTTAGAACAGTTAATGCTGTGTTAGACAAGACAACATTTGTGTTGGGAGCAAATGAAGAAAAAAACAACTTTGCTCACAAATCTCAAGACTTTATAGTCATCTTTTCCCTAAGAGTCATCTTTCCCATCATTCAGAAACATAGCCCCTTAGAACACCCATTCAATCAGTCAGCTAAATTATCTTACTTAGGCAATACAACAATCGGTAAATGCTGGGACATTACAGATGAGATGACAATATGTACTGGAGCATGGCCTCCCCTTGGGATCTTGCTCCCTTTTAATACATTCACCCTGCACAAACAACATCACATCCTTACCTTCCACAGCTGCACGTATTACAGCTTGTGGCATCTAGCTCTTTCAAACCAGAAATAATGAGGTTTTGTCAGTTTATTTCTCTGCTCACTCACACTCAAGTCTCTCTGCAAGCTAAATTGTTAGTTTACGAACCCGGATTACACAGTGAAGTTGTACATCTTCCTTTTTCTTTTATCTAAATTTACCTGACTTCACACCTCCAGTCAGCTGGGTTCAGACATGCACCCCGCACGGTGAGACATGCTCCGCAGTATGTTTTTCTGTTTGGTCTGTGAGATACCTACAAATCTATGCACTGGGATTTTTCTCAGCATTTATTTATTACATTCCCAAAGCATATTAAATACTGTAATGAAACAGAGAAAGTGACATCTCTGTAAGACACAATTTTAGACAAGAAGAAAAAAACAGTCTAGGAGACTGAATGTATCTTTTATGGTATGTCACAGGAAATTTTCTCTAGAAAATGAAGTTCATTTTTCTGAATAAGAATAATAGACTTTTTAAGTAGATTTGTCTTATTTTGAACTATTGCACTGGGGATCGTGTTGCCATCCATGCCTTCCAGTGCCTGGAACAGCACTCAGGACAAATTGTGCTGACAGATTTCATGCTACACACTTCTTCTTGGGTGTCAGTGGGACAGTTTACAAAGTAAGGAAAGTGTAAGCAGATCAACTGCTTCTATGATGTATCTAAATGAGCTTCTAGTCACAGGATTTTAAAAGAATGAGGGCGGCTGTGTGCTGTCAATTTGCATTTGACAATGTCCTCTTCCTTCAGTTTTTCAAATATAATGAGACAGGCCAAATCCTGATGTAAATGAAGCCGGGCTACTTGATTCAGAACATCCCACAGATGACAACAGTGCTCAGCCAACAATACTGGGAGGACAACGAGAAGCTTAATCCTGCAAATAGTTAGACGGTCATAATTTCTCTCTCGGAACCATGGACAGGAGGGCAAAAATAGTGTGGACAGATACTGTCTTCTGGATCAAGCAGTGAGATTTCCACCTATCCCAGCTGCTCCTCATTTATCATTCTTTGGAGGTTTCCAGGTCTATAGCTTTTCTGATATAAAGGGCTGTATAGAAGTATTTTTCTACTATGCATCAGACATGCCCAAAGCAGATTCCTTTCTTTAGCCTAATTGTATGTTTCCCCAACAGAGCTGTGATAACAGCTATACCTAGAAAAGGGAATATTAAGAATAATGTCAGGTGAAAACATTTAAAATTGTCATGGATCTTTGGAAATAAATACCTACTGAATGGTCTGTAGGAGTAGAGGTGGACCCATGAGATACAGTCTGCCTCAGTCTTTCCCAGGAACCTGAATACTTTATTAGGTATGGGTCCATATCAATAAAGAGCATCGGTTTTGCATTTTTAAGAAAGGTAAGGCAATAAACAAGTTTGAAAATTTGCCTTTTCTGTTGTTTGTTTGAAGCCACTGAGAAGATATTAGTACTAGGAGGTATACTCTATATTAAATCTGCAAGTAAAATAACATAAAGCTCTATAGAAATGGCACTGAAGCCATGGTTTTGATTTCCCTCTATAGGCCTGCCAGGTAAGTCCACATAGTAAAATTTGTGTGTATATATATAGGCTATATAAAGGAACAGTTTTCAGTTGTTCAAGGGAATAGAATGATGAGGGTATTCCTGAGGTATCATGCTCTTAAAAATACATCTTTCTCCTACGCCTATTCTCTGATGTACAGAGTTCTAAAAGTACTGAGAAGGGATGGAGAAAAGAAAGCCAAAAAAGAAAGTATCCCAAGATTATTGTTATAATGGAGAAAACAAGCTATTTGACACTGAAGAACAAAAAAATGATGACTTGATTTGGTTTTAAAATTTTCCTTTCATAAAAGAAAGAAAAAATACATCATTTCATTCACTTGAAAGAAATTCTATATTTATTTATTTAATTCCCTTTTTTCATTTTAAATCATGAAAGTGTAAAATTAACTATACATCCTGAAAAGAGAATACCAATTTAGGTCAGCTCCTTTCTGAGACACACAGTTCACTCACTGGAAATACACCATCAGTTATATGTTAAGTTGATAATTAAAAAGGTTTTTTTGAAGAGGCTGAAGCTCAGAAGATTTTTTAGTGATGGCCTAGAGTCAAAAAGGACTAATACATTTAACTGGAAATCAATTTAAAGTATGCTGTGTCCATATTGCCTTAAAATATAGACATAAGTCTTGGTGTAAATCAGCATGGAAATTGTGGTGATACTGCTGTGTTATCTCTAAGAAAGAAAGATTATTCCTCTTTGTAGTGTAAAATACATGACTTACTAGGCATTGGTTATTGCAAGAGTTGAAAAATGTGAGGTAAGAGAGAGAAAAAAATTAATTTACAAAAAGGCAAGTCATTTGTAGAACTTGTACATAATTTGTATAAACATAATAACCTTATATCTATTGGGATAGAAGGGAGAGGAGGAAATGAAAGACCAGGGGGTTGTAGAGCACATAATTTTCAGGATATCTGCTAATTATCTGACAGATGGAAAAACATATCTGTCATAATGACATGTCCATCATTAACCAATAAACACAGAATAATAATAATAATAATTTTATTATTATATAAAATCTTGGAAGGGCAGCATCTCCCTTGTATTCTCTGGGTAAAATTCTGGATTTGCTGAAACCAGTACAGCCAAGGTGCGGGTTTTCTAGGTTGGAATCAAGCTTATGAGCAGTGGGTGTGAGTACAGCCTTTTCTCCTGTGCTGCATCTGCTGCATGCATAAACATTGGCCATTGCCACTGAGTTCCTGAAACTCACTCAAAACGCCCACTCACATATTGAGACACCCTGTGTATGTGTTTTTGTATTGTTTTGTCATCAGCAGAACTGGAACACACACATAAGTAACGTCTTAGTATGAGTACACTCAGAGTTCCTCCATGTCTCTCAAAAGAGAGCTTTTTTTTTTTTTTTTTTTTTTTTGTGTGTTTTCTTTTTTTGTTTCTTTGTTTTTTGGTTTGTTTGTTTTGGGGGTTTTTTGTTGTTTGTTTTTGTTTTTGTTTTTTTTTTTAAACTAACACTTAATTCAGAGAAAATTGCCGGTTTTGTCAACTTAAACTATTCAAAAGTAATTTCAGGACTCACACAACCAAAGCTTTAAATAAGTCATTGCAGTCATCTACATGAAGTTTTGTTGTTTCACTGAAAAGGAGTGAGCAACCCCTTCACTGAACAGCCTATACCAGGCAATGTGCATCTCCTAGGGCAGGGAAGACTTTCTTCGGTGTTAATGATCTGAAGAGCATTGAAGAAAACAGTTAAGCCCTCATTTCCCAATGGTCTATTTTACTTGGGGAAAACAGAATAGGGAAGGAATAATGAATCGCTTTTCACATACTTGGGATAGAGTCCCTTAGTTTTGTCCCAATATTGTTAAGTAAATACTTACTGAAACTTATACACCTGCTAATGATGATACATTTGCATACAAGTGAGGTGCTGTTGTTATCAACAAGATCCATCAGCCAGTTTGAATGGAAACCCCCTATAAAACTAAGACAGAGTATTGTAAATTCTTCTCAGTCATAAGAATTTTCCTGCCAGCGTACGTGTCAAAAAGCTAGTGGTAAAACAGCAAACATTATTTAGCACTTGAGGATTTCTAAATTATTCAAAGTATGCTAATTTATGGATTTTAATAGTCAATTATTCAAAATATATTCCCATGAAAAGGGTTGAGCAACATCCATATCAGAAACCCCAGTTATCACTGACTTTATGCTATCCAATAACTTCCCAGGAGTAATAAGACAACATTAATAAGATACATGCCTTAGTTAACACTTCCATAATTGAGTGTCTACAATTAAGTATCTCTTTCAATATTTCACTACCACATTAGAGGTGGCTTACTTTTAGATATCTTGATTGTTTTGTTACGCATGATAAAGTGAAAATTCAAACGACTTGATTGATTGTGAATCAGTTGTGAAATCTGTGTCACCCAAGCTTGAACACAGAATGGCTTGATTTTAAGACATGCTCAGCATCTGATGTTCTTCAGTGCCTACAGGAAGACCTGCATTTATGATAGCTGCCTGCCCAGAATATTGTTGGAAGAATGTGAACTATTACTTATATTTAGCTTTTAACTTTCAGCAGAAAAATGTGGGTGATACAAAGGAAAATATGCTCTAAAGATAGTATGGTATGAGTATAGATTGTCTGGTCAGTTTAGAGAAATCAGAACTGGTTTAGGTGTGTATCCTGATGGGTTGGCCTGCATTACCTGGAGTACCTGAATTCCCTGCACCTGTGTTTATAATTCTACAAAAAAGAAAAATAAATATTTGAGATTGGGCTAAGAGTAGAATCTTCTAGTTTTCTCAGCAAGATCAGATAAAGTAGCATAGCTAGAACAGTTTTCTAACATTTAATGGTTTGGTTTGGTTTGGTTTGGTTTGGTTTGGTTTGGTTTGGTTTGGTTTGGTTTGGTTTGGAAGCAGTGGCATTTACAAATAAAGATTTCATACACCTAGTGGTATTTTTGTGGTTTTAGAGAAATTTGTGGTTTTAGAAAACTCTTTTCTGAAAAAGAGTTTGTTAGAAGTGAAATTTTGCCCCAAATGGGAAATAAAAAATCTACTGCAAGATACACATAAAAAGAGAAATAGAAAAATTATGGTAATCATCACCACCAGAAAAAGGAACAGGAACAGTTTCTGAGAGAATATTCTATTAATCTGGACTGGGTGGGCAACCGATCGTCTGGTGGTGAGCAATTGTATTGCATCACTTATTTTGTATATTCTTTTACCATTATTATTATTATTATCTCTCTTATTACTGTACTATTAAACTGTCTCTATATCAACCCATGAGTCTTTTTTTCCTTTTTCCTGCTCTTCTACCTATCCTATGGGGGGAGAAGAGGGAGTGAATAGCTGTGTCGTCTTAACTGCATAAACTACAACTCCTCATTTTGGCATGAAATACTTCCTTTTTGTCTTCTGAGGGAACAGCATGGGCAATGGCTACATGACCTGTGTATGTTAGCTCTGAGAGCTTGAGAAATCCCTCACATTCTGTGCATGAGTCACAATCTGCAGATAGTCAAGGACACACTCCCAATCATTCGGTCTTGGGATCTTGGCTTGGCCGACTAATGAGAACTGATAATTCACTCCCATCCAAGGTAATACAAAGGAGTCTGTCTGTGAGACCACTGTGCCATTAATTCCTTTCTACTGGTTTCAACAAACAAGAACCAGAAAATTCAGAAATCTGGATTGGGACATTTGCCTGTGTGAGCTTTTCCTCTTTCAGATATCTCGAAATTGCTTGGGTTTCACAGTGGATGAGCCTTTATCTTGACTTTTCTGGCCTGGCATCCAACTGAATTTTGAGCTCCCCTACATCACTGTGCTTTGGAAGTGTCAACACTAATGACTAACAATTAGAAAAGGTTAATTTAAGAAAAGTGAGATTGATTTCAGATTGTTGAATATAGTTGTATTAAGAGCCACCTCTGTCATGCTGCTAGTTCCTCCTCTTTCTCCTAAGCCCCGTGAGATTCAGAGAATAAGGAAAAGATTAGTAAGATAACAGGAATAACTTGGAATGACAGAAAGAAACAGCCTTTTTAAGAAATGCTGTCTGAAATTACCATTATCTGTGCTCAAGGCATACTTAATTGAGTGCAGGTCTCCCAGCATCACACTGTTAGCATGTACTGGGTGGAATGATCCCTGTCCTGCAGATTTCATCAAGTGAAGAAGAAAAGGAGAGATAGGGGAGACTGAGACACAGACTGGGAATGTGACTTACCTAACTAATTTCTTATGGCACTAGCAAAGCTCATTTCTGTGCCAATGGCCTGCACTTTAAGACCTTAAAAAGCTTAAATTACCAGCATCTGATATTGCCAGCTTTTTATTCATCTTTTCTCAGCTTTTTGTTTGATATGACAAGGAATTTATTGCTACAATTGAATGCAAATTAAGTCTATAGGATTCATCCCAGGGTACTGAAAGAACCAGTCGATGTTACTGTGAGACCTCTCTCCCTTATTTATCAACAGTCTTGGGAATCTGGAGAGGTCCCAGTTGACTGGAAGCTAGGTAATGTTATTCTAATTTTCAAGAGGGCAGGAAAGAAGACTCTGGTTGTTATAGACCTCTGTTTCACTTCAGCACCTGGTAAAATTGTGGAGAAGATTATTCAAGGAAGTTATTGAAAAAAACACTTGAAAGTCAATGCAGTCATCAGACAAATCCAGCGTGGGTTCATGAAGGGAAAGTCATGCTTTAGTAGCTTAATTTCCTTTTATGATAAAGTTACCTGCCTAAAGGATGAAGGGAAGACTGAATGTTGAGAGGGGGAATGGCTGTTGGTTTTAGAAAGGCTTTTGATACTATCTCTCACAGTATACTTCTGGACAAAATGTCCATCCCACAGTGTAAATAATTCACTGAAGGATTGGGCTCAAGGAGTTGTAGTAAATGGAATAATATTTGGTTGGTGGCCAGTTACTAGCGGTGTTTCCCAGACCTCAATTTTAGTGCCAGTTCTCTTCAAAGTTTCTGTCAATGTTCTGGATGCAGGAGTTGAATGCATACAGAGTAATTTTGTCTACTATATTAAATTAGGAGAACCCGCTGGCTCCATCAAGGGTAGAGAGGTCTTACAAAGAAACCTTGATAGGTTAGAACTCTGTGCAATCACTAACCACATGAAATTCAACAAGAACAAATGCCAGATTCTGCACCTGGGATGGTGTAATCCTATATGTATGTACACACAGGGGTCAAAAGGCTGGAGTGCAACCCTGCAGAAAGAGGTTTTGGTTGATGGTAAACTCAATATGAGTCAACGATGTGCCCTGGTATGCAAAAGGCTCACCTGTATCCTGGGGCACAATAGGCACAGTAGTTGAAGGAAGTGATAGTCCCACTATAATTAGCATTGTCGCAGCCTCACCTCACATACTGTGTGCATTTTGGGTTCCGCAATATAAAAAGTATATAAAAATATTACAATGTGTCCAAAGGACTGCAGGATGGTGAAAGCACTGGTGGGCTAGACCTATGAGGAGAAACTGAGGATACTTGATTTGTTCAGCTAAGAGAGTGAGGTGACCTCATTGCTTTCTACGGCTTTCTCATGAGTGGGAGCAGAAAGGAAAGTGCTGATCTATTCTCAGTTGTACCGTGATAGGATGCAATGGAATGGCTTCAAGCTGCCATTCCAATGGCAGAAATTTTACAGAAATTTCCTATTGGATATTAGGAAAATGTTCTTCACTGAGAAGGGTTGTCAAGCACTGGAACAAGCTCCCCAGGGAAGTGGTGCCAAGCCTGTTGATGTTCAAGAACTATTTGGACAATGCTCTTAGATATACCATTTAACTTTTAGGTTTCCCTGCATGGAGTCAATGATCCTCCTGGGTCCCTTCCACCTCAGGATATTGTATGATTCCATGAATGCAGGAAATTGGGGTAGGAGAGGAAGCATTTGTCCTGAAAACATTTTAAAAAAACCACATTCTTTAAAGTGACAGGAAATAATTATATTTTCAAACAAATAAAATACTTTCTGACCTGAGTTTTTCACATTGCAGTTTTAATTTTGAACATAAGCATGTTCAGAAAAAATGTATTTATCTGACGCTTACATGTAGTAATTAAGCACCTCTTCCAACCTGGCATTGTGAGATTGGTATCAACTATTTCAATGAATCAGGACATGATGAGAATTTGATTAGAATTAAAAGAAAAAAAAAAAACAATTAAAATAAATTAACTTGGTTTCTATGAATCTGTTCTAGAACAGATTTCAATTTATTCTTTATGGTTTGAACGTCTTATACAAAGTACTAGAATAGATCTTATTCTTCAGTTTCTACTTGATAGCATTTATTCTCACAATTCTTTTTATTTTTTTCCCTTAGATGGGATTTAGGGTTGTGATTTAATGTCAAATTCATTATTTAGTATTTTGAGCTTTGTAGTGTAATGATGTAGAATTTACATCAAAACATTTATTACGTTGACTGCACTGTATTTTCCTCAGCCTTATTTATTTCAAACTATTTTTAAGTATGTACGAATGTTGTACGTAAAACCTTTTAAAATATTCTTTTGTGCTTTCTTATTTGACAAGGCTTTCTTATGAAATTTTCCATTTGGATGATTGAAAGTGATTTTAAGGAAGAAGTGATTTATTTATACGCATAAAAATGCAGCACTTCTTTCTTTTTTTAAAAAAAATAATTATATTTTGCAGTCCACCCACCTTTGGGATAAGAAGAAATACTTTTGAGCGGTATACTTCTTATTTTTTCTTATTTAGCTTTACTTTTGGTCTACCCCACTGAGTTCTAGCTATAGTGTAACATGTATTTTCTAAACCATGTGAATAAATTATACATCAAACTAAAATGTCATATCTGATTAAAAAAGAATCTATACAGACATTATAACTAGGTTTAGAGTTAGCAACCTACTGAGACACGGTTACCCAATAATATTTCATTGAAATGAACAAAGATACTCCCTTCTATAAAAAAGGAGGCACTAGAGAATGTTGCAGCAGGAAAGCTTGATGATTAATGTTTGTCATTAAGACATCTGTACATTGTCCATCTCTATAAGATTCTTCTAGTTGGATACTAGAAGAATCTATTAGATTCTAGAAGGAAATTCTTTCCTGTGTGGGTGGTGAGGCACTGGAGCAGGTTGCCCAGAGACCTTGTGGATGGGGCTTTGAGCAACCTGGTCTGCTAGGAAACGTCCCTTCCCATGGCAGGGTAATTGGAACTGGATGGTCTTTAAGGTCCATTCCAAATCTAACCATTCAATGATTCTATGATTATAACATAACCATACAAGCTAGTAATACCAGTATTGCCATGCTTGGGTCAGACCTTATACTAACTGTGCTTTATGCTTATTTTGCAAGGCCCCTATCGTGGACTTCTGGGCTTGTTACCAATTTATTACAAGAAATTGCTGTAGAATGGAGACATCGATACCAGTTTTTTTTCTGTTAAGATATACAGTCTAAGCCTGAGACAACAAAAAAAGCCTTGAAAATATGGGCACAGGTTGCAAGAAAATGATTAAAAATTCCAAATTTCTGATTATCAGCCATTATTTCTGATTATCAGTCATCAGACACTGAAAAAGCACAGTCATGAGAGATGGGAGAAACCACATCTGTTTTCAAAAAAGCAACAAAGCAATGGAAATACAACAGCCTGCATCAGAATAAGGTGTCTGTTATCACCTGGGAAATTTATTCCCTTGGCCCCTGCCCCAGGTGTTTTGCAACACATAGATCTGGGTGGAAACCAAAGGCTGGGAAAAACTCCAGGAAGTCAAATGTTACAAGGGATAAGATCTCAAAATTGAGCGAGTCAGTGGAAGTGGAAATGAGCACCCACATATGCACTTACAGATTTCAGTTTCATCTTCTTTTATTGATGTGAATATGATCATCTTGACCTCAGCAGCTAGGACCATCAAGAACTATAGCCATCAGTGCTAGCAATCACTTTGACTGCAGCAAATAAGACCATCAAGGGCTGGAGCCATCTGTTCTAACTATACGGGATTAGCGAGAAGGTGTTGTAGGATTTGATTGGTAAGGGCTGACTACTCTGATTCACAATGATAATGACTGAAAATAAGTAAGAGCTATTAGGTTCCTAAACTTTAGAGGTGATTCAAATCAATTACATTCTTCATACTCATCTGTCATCATCTATTGTCAGCTCTGTATCTATAGTGCTTTGTGAAATGCTCCTTGCCATCCAGATGTTTCCTAGGCTGAATGCTTAAGAAATAATGAACTGTCTTAAAAATACTTTTGGGATTGATTTATTGTAATACACAAAGTAGCAGCAAAGAAGAGGAAGAAAGGAAATGAAATTATTAAGTATGTGTACTTCAGAGGACAAAGCCCTTATTTTCATCATCTAATTGTTACTTCCACACAGTCTGAAACAGGCTTTTAAACTGGATTTACACAAAGATACATTTCTGACTAGTTAAAGTTTTTATCTTTCTGATGTTTTAGGCTATTTTGTCATGCTAAGTAGTCCAATGTTCGTGGGTGTGGCATACTCAGTCTGGAATTTGGACATCTCTGTCTAGTGTAGGTGGGTACAGAATCACCTAGATTTAAATGTCTGTGAAGAGATACTGAAATCTTGTGTAGTCTTCGTAAATTATCTGAGTTATATTATTCTTTTAATATATTCTTTTTAAGTTAAATTATTCTTTTAATTCTAAATTAAAACTTTAAAAAAGGTCAGATGACCAGCACCATTCATGAGCATATTTCTCTGTATTGGAAGCATTATGTCAATCCAGCCAGATATCTATGCTGCAAGTAATTTTGTTCAAATGTAGGTGAGATGACTGTTACCCCATCTGCCAACATAAGCACCTTACCAAACCCATCACATCTTACAATACGTTTCCCCTTTTTTGTGCATAGCAGAGTTGATGCTTCCCAGCACTATATAATCTACAATGTTTCAACTGGCTTTTTCTGCATTTTGCTTTTCTCCAGCCCTCACTTACTGACACACATGAAATTTCTAATCTTCTGTAACACATACTTGACAGGAAAGGTGGAACCAGTGCTTTGATTCTTCCCATTATTTGTATATTTTTTCATGAATGAACTAGGGCTGTAAAAACTGATATGGAAGCTGGAGAGAACTCCATTAACACAGGGATACAGGAGGGTAAAGTGAGGAAAAGAGCTTTGACATCAAGCTGATTCACTCCTGACAAACCTTTTGTTGTAACAAGGGGCCATTTTTAATTCATCTGGTGTGCAGTTCTGATTGCCAAGGACTTTAGACAGGCAAACTGCAACAAAAATATAATAGGAAGGCTCATTTTTTTTGATATTTCTATCTGCGTTTATCTCCTTAGGAAATGGTACAGCTGCCTTCTACATATTCACCATTACCTGTGAACATTGTTGTGCAGGGGGATAACTGGTGGCTTAAATAGAAGTCCTCAAAACCAGCATGTCAGGTTTCTTGTACTTGCATTATGACTAAAATCCAACAGAAACAGAATGTTCTTTCAGATGTCAGCATGACCAAGGAAGAAAAAATGTCATTGAGAAGAAGGGTTAACTTGAAACAGCACACTGCTTTTCAGTTAAAGAACAGACCATAGGTGAACCGAGGTAAAGCTCTTAATCATGCTTCTCATTAGATCCTAGATGAAAGGGGAATGGAAAACCAAAATGCTGATCTTTCCAATTTCAAAACATGGAAGACCCTAACCAATAAAGTAGGATCTTGCACCCATATGGGCATTTGGCTGCTCTCTACAGTTAATTGCATCTGGCTGTCTTAGAACTGGGAGGTGGGTCACCAGTTTTCCTGCCCAACATGTAGTACTCAGGACTGTGAGGAGACATTTTATTTGCCTCGGTATTCACCCTTGGACCTTTCTTGTGGAGGTGAAAGTGTACTCTCTGCCTTTTCAAATGAATCAAAGGTCACTCTTTGAATCTGAAATGTCACAGCTGCCTTTTCCACAGTAGCTTGGGTGTTAGAGCACTCAGGCAAGATGGGTAGAGCAACACAGATTTCCTCTACTTTCTGAGATATTTTTAGTCGACTTTTCTCTCCTCCTCACTGACTGATGTCCTCACCAAACTACCTGGCCTAGGAACATTTTTCTCACTTTCCTCTGAAACAGAGACACACCACTTGAAAAAATTACTTGGGACATATTAGACAGACACATTCTGTTTGAATAGGCTAACAGTATCCTCTGACTTAGGTGCTTCCCCAGGAAAAGAAGTTGGGTTATTTTCCTAGCTTGAAGGGTACAGAGACATTTTCTGATGCAGACACCACATAATAAGCATGAGTAAATCACTCCTGGCACATCCATTAAGTCCAATTGGGGCAACTCTGGGCACATACAGAAGCAGGCTACCTTACATTGTGAAACGTAATATTCAAAAACAGACAGTAATATGGCTTTTAAGCATCTCTAGGGTTAAGCAGATGCTGTTCAGCAGTTCTCAGGATCACTAGGGACCTAAATTCTGCCAAGTCTTTCCTAAGACACATAAGTCCTTTTTTGGATCTGGCCCTTAGCTTCATCCAGATTTCTCTCAAAACTGATTTATTTATAGCTGTCCATTATGACATATGACATACTGCATAAACACCAAGTCTCTTGGATGGCCATATGCTACATATTTTCCCAATGTGACTTGGGGAGCAGAGAGCAGCACAAAGTTTACAAGTTTATAAAAGTTGCAGACAAAGTAGAATTTTTGTGATGTACAGGCAGAACTCCCAAGGGGGTTTTTCCTTCCATACATTTCAAAAGTCTACTTTGAGATAATTATTCTATTGCCCATTTCTAGGAAATTCTTCCTAGGAATTAATTTATAAATATTAAAGAAATTTGATTTACATAAATTTAAAAAATACTGAGTTTAAAAATACTCATATATATTCAGACATGTAATGTGGAAATATAGGTTGTGGTTGCTTTGCTATCTTTAATTACAATAAAGTATTTGATTTTGCCAGTTCAAATACCCTTGCAGTATTTGTACTCAGAATGGAACAATATTATACCAGTTAGAGAGAATATTCAGAATGGAAAGTAATACTTAATGAAATTTAAATGTATAGATATCATAAATAAATAACATTATAAGGGTTTCAGATTTCAAGTTTTAAGCACCTTGTTCTTCATTCTGCAAAATCCAGATATAAATTATTCCTATTAGATTTGTCATGAGACAAGAGGAATCTTATCCATAATACAAATCTCTCCCTCCTTACCCCAAACCCTGGTAGAACACGTCCTTTAAATCAACAAAATTTTTAATCTCTGCTTTAATAGCATGAATTGCAAATGAATTTTTTTTTAAATTACAACTTCATTACACCTTTCTTTAATGATCTCTTTGTTTTAAGATAATTGCAAGATAATTTTTAAGGCTGCCTCTACGTATGGAATATGCTCTTTCTCTTGTACAGGCCGGACCCATAATCCCTCATTTTACAGAGCCCTCAAACTAAACACAGCTGTTCCATCTTTTGAAGTGATCACAGACTGAGAGGTGATGAGGAGAATGGTGCTACAAAGTTAGGGTACCATTAAGCTTTACAAAGAAGACAATGTCACTTTGAAAAAAATACACAAATCAAATAACGGAATGTATGAAGGGCCCAGATAAATTATTTGTGTAACAGAAACTACTAAAATATCACCACATACTTGAATAATCAGATATTTGCCATCTAGTTTCTGCCTTACGTATTTTTTATTTCAGTCTCACAAGTACAAAGCAATCTCTCTCAGCTGCATTACAATCCACAGTAATTTCTTCCAGTGATTATTCTTATGGCATAACTGTTTTTTTCAACCTCATAGAAACTCTGTTCTGTGCATTTTTTCCTGCACCCTTCCTCGGTAACTAACTACACAGCAGCCCACTCCCAGCAGCTTTTTTCACGGATGAAATATAGATCTTGTAATTACACTACAATTCCACTTGCGTTCTGCTTCTCATTTATGCATTTGAAAACTTTATTGAAGTAGCTATCAGAATCTGCAGTTTCACACTGAAGAAACAAATTATGCACATGTATATGGTCTGTTTCTTTTGCTGTTACTGACCTATGGCTTTTCCACACGGACCACACTTACTTCTAGTGTGTAACAATTGCGTACTGTTTTTTTCTTAAATTACCTAAGAATCACTATTTAAAAAACACACACACAGAGCATCTGATTGAGCACTGCTTGAAATCAGTGCTAAAATGCTTCTTTTAGAATACAGTTAGAGGGAATACAGTTAGACCAAACTGTGCAAATTTTAACCTAATTTTTTTCAACACACTGTCCTGAAAAGACAGGTTATTTCTAAAAGCAGGTAAAGTAGAAAAATTGTCTCCTACTCTCTCTTCAAAAAAAACCAAAACAAAACAAAGCAAAAACCCACAAAACAATAAAAAAACCCCCAAACAAACAAACAAAAAAAAAAACCAAAAACACAAAAAACCCCAAAACAAAAACAACAACCAGAAAGCAAAAACCAGTCCCTTAGAGTTATGAAGATAACTGCTTCAAGGCCATTTGTGAAGCTTCATGAAACCTTCCATGAGATATACTATTACAAGGATTATTTCCTTGTAATCCCAGTGCATCCCCACATACTGTTTCACATCCATCATACATTAGTCTGACTCACAACACGCAGCAGTAAAATGACCTACCACAATCTTAAAAGATTATCTTTCATGGGATGTTTGGACTATATGTCAAAAATGTTTAATCATATTGTATATCCAGAATAAACACTGGACTGCACCTTCAAGATAAAAGATAGAGGAGATGAAAGGTCCCCTGTAACCAAATGCATAGAGTTTGGCAACAGCCAATCAGTAAATCATGAAATGCAAACTTTCATGAGCCATTCAGTACAATTATTTTTCAAAGAAATATTTGTGTAAAGTATTACATAGGAATTCTACACACATTATTTCCACAGGCGATTTACAGATTCTATTTCTCATACTAGGATATGTTTGTTTAAACACCCATTACTCACTAAGATGTTTTAATCAAAGTTTGTGTCAAAGGAAGATTCAGATCTCACTATTAGCACATTTTACTACATATTACACTCATTTCCATTTCAGTCAGATCAAGGAAGCTCAGGCACACTGCTATTTATATGGGACATAAATTCAAGAATCTAAGGACCGTAGCCAACTTATTCATGACGATACCTATCCTGATTTGAGGTAAAATGAACCATTTTTCTGTTTTACAGTTTTACTGTCTTAGCTAAGCCTCTTCTAACTAACTAAACTCTGAAATTAACAGCACATTGGTCAGAACTGTTTCGTCTCACAGTGATAAGACCTGATTATACCAAGGGATGGTATGCAGAGAGGCCCTTGCTTATACTTACTGCTAGAACAACCAAGGTCAGGGAATTTTCGTCATTTGCCCCGTTGGAGGGTCGGAAATGGAAAAACGTAAAGGGGTCCCACCTGCAAGGAGGGATGGACAGGATAGGTTACCCAAAACTGACCAACAGGGGTATTCCATCCCATCCGCATCATGCCCCATATAAAAGCTGAGGGATCAAAGGGTCAACTCTCCTTCTTTAATGGCCAATGTCCAAGGAGGACTCTGCCTGTTCGNATATTATTATTATTTATATTTTTATTAAAGTAGTTTAGTTTTTTCTAAGCTCCTGAATCTTTTTAATTTCTTCCTCTCCTCTCTTTTTCTCAAAGTGGGGAGAGGACAGATTGACATCTGTCAATCAGGTTTTGGTAAATTTGGCTGAAACCATGACAGTACCTAAAATTAATATCTGTGATTTCTCTGGTATCTAAATTCAGAATAGTAATTCAAATCAGATATTGCCAAAGGGTGCAGTTTCTGTCCCCATATACATTAACTGCAAATTTAATAATCCTAAACAGACTTTGGTCACAATATCTAACGATTAGTTAATAATTTAGTATTTAAAAAAAAATCAATCCATTCTTCCCAGTGACTCAAAACATAAGGGAGGGGGAGTGTTATGATTTGCAAAATCACTTTGCTTATCTTGTTCAGTGAAATTTTATGGGTCAGGTGGTGAGCTGATGAAAAAGGAGTTCCAGGTCACATTCCACATAATTCAAGACAAAACCCTTTGTTCTGTGATTCCTATTTCATGCACAGCTGTGCAAAACACTTGCTCTCTCTTTGTAAACAGAAACATAGCTGGCTGAATCACAGGGTTGTCTTCTATTTTCATAACCAAACTGGAAAAATTAAGAAAATAAGATATCAGGGTTTATATCAGATGTTTTCTATGATTCCATGCATTGCCAGATATATTAAGCTCCTGTTGTTTTTAAAAAATGTAGTAAAATATAAAGTAAAATTAAAACTTGGTCGATCTTCAAATGAAAATGCTATTTCCAGAAAAACTTAAAAAAAAAAAAAAATAACAAATTAAAGCAAGATTTTAAAAATGTCTGAACAAGATATTCTGAATTTTTGTTTTTTTAAATTTTTTAGGTGATTTTATGTATATTTATACTTCCAAATATTACAAATAATAATGTACTTTGTTCTTCTTCCAAAACTTTTAGTGTTCTTCACGGAAATGAAAGGGACTAAGTACATAATTAGATATTCTGTCCTCACACCATGCCCAGATAGTCATATGCGTGCAACCAGAGTCACACAGAATGGAGGCTGCACACCACTGTTTGATTTTGAGAGCATCACACCAGAGGTCATAAAGAAAAAGCAATAGCATTCATTAACTGACTGCATTGTGTCTGCTCCTGGGTGCATAGATATTCACTAAAAGACCTGACTGCTGGATTAAGACCAAGTATATAATAAAACAAAATCTTGGGAGATTTTGTGCTGCTTTTTCTTCCTTTTCTT
>VZRU01009547.1:453159-517303 GCA_013398155.1 Pedionomus torquatus | reverse complement strand
AAAAAATTGCCACTTTATCTCATAAGAATAACACTATAAATTCCGGTTATACATATGCTTTGCATATGTATAAACCCTTTGATTGGGTTTAGAGACACAGGGGAATCATTTCTGCCTCTGCTGCCTGCAAACTGTTGCATATATGACCTTCAGTTAAACACAGCAAGATCAGTAAGTTTTGACCTAATGATATTAAATGAGTGTTTCTGTCCAGATCTGATCAGAGACAATATGTCCTCTTGCACTGCTTTGTCCCTTAAGTAATAAAGCCCTTTCTGCTTTTTCTTTTGACTCAGCAGATAGGGGATTTGTGGTTTTAGGTTAGTCTTGTACTCTATATCCCCTGAGCTGCTAACAGACAATGAGTTTAAGTATCAACTGGCCATGCAAGCATGCATAATGTCTTTGCTTCCAGTTGAGCTGAATTTGTGGGTGGTGACCAGTCATAAATTTCATGGTGTTATCTCAGAGCTCCTAAAACCTCCTAAGATTATATTTTCACTGTCTTCCAGTGAAAAATTTAGGAAAAAGAAGTTGGCTTTCTCTATCTCTCTGGTGTATAAAACCTTTAGTACTGTCATTCTACTAAAAAGACATTCCTAACCTTATCTTTTCCAAAACTCTTGGATCTCTAATGCTCCAATCACCTAGTTGTTACAAAACTTGTACAGTGGCTGAATCAGTGGGGCCATGGGCTGAGGCTGGTAGGATTTGCTGCAGTATCCAAAGTCCTTCGATCTGGGATGGAGGAAGTAGGACCAATGTTGAGATTCACAGGAGCAGTGAATAACAGCACTGGGACAACAGCACGGGAACAGAGGAAAACTAGCATTGGATCCCTTGAAGGACTGAGGTCCCTACCTTGAGAAGACTGTCTCTCTATTTTTCTGTTCATCAGGTGTTTAGTTCCTGACACACAAGCCAAAATTTATAGCTTTGTCCTAATGCTTCCTCTTCAAAGGAGGACAAGGAACTGGCTGCTGACTTTGTGAGTAGAGATCACAGTGGTTAGGACAGTTCCCTAGAAATGAGGGCACTGAAACTTATTACTGTGTCAGTCTGGAATTTACATAGTTCTCATGGTTTGGACAAGTACTTGGTCACCATGGGACAGGGAGCTGCAGTCGGGGAGTTGCTCTGCAAGGAAAGGTGGACCTAGAGTTGAGGGGCAACAAAGCAAGCGCTGTAATGGCCCTCCGAGAAAGGGCTACCATCCCACAGCAGCCAAGCAAGAGGAGCAGCATAGGTTTGGCAATGGCAATCAGGAACAGCCAATGGCCCTGACCACCAGACAAGTCTGGGGTGGTGAAGCAGGTCTGTGGTGATGGGAAGGCAAGTCAACAACAGCTCAGCATGGGACAAGGCTGGGCACAGGCAGTAACATGGGCAAGGACTGTGAGCCAGGTTTTAGTCCAAATGCAGCTCCTGAGCCTAGTGGAAGCACCCAGTCTTCTGGCTCTTTCTCACAGAACCCTTTCTCAGCAGCTGGACCCAAGGTTGGACCCTGCCACATTGTCTCAGAGCTGGTCTTGAGCACTCACAGTGCTATGGGTGGGAAGAGTCTGCAGAACCTGCTCATGAACGCAGGTTTTTTGGGAACGACTTTAAACATACAGTCACTACTCATTCTGCTCTGCCTCTCTGCAGCTAAAACTTAAAGGAATAAAATAAAAAATCATGAGACAAGGAGGAAAACAATGTGATTTTGGCATTATAAGCTTGAGGCACTCAGCAAACAATGCCTGGAGGTGCAATTCCAGTTTGTCTTAGGGCACCTTACAGATTTTGTATGGCCACTCAGTGGAGAAACCTAAAACTTAATCAAGGATTTTGGATGCCCGCTACCTTTCCTGTCAAAGCTGGATTCCAGGACAAAGCCCTGTTAAAATCCCTAACCACTAAGTTTTAATATGAAAAATCAAGCATTGCCATCCTTACCCATGCTGGTTTGCACACAGAAGAGGAAGAGGTTAAGAACCCTCCATCAATAACAGGGGAAACACCTAGAAAATCATCTAACAAAATGCTGGCCCAACAGGCCTAGACAATAGCACACCTGAGCAGGTCAGTAAGGGTCTTCTTGGAGCATCCACATCAACTTTAGCAGCTAAATTCTGCCTATGTGCCACTTAATAGTGTTGCAGCCCTTCTTGATAAAACTTACTGCAGACTCAAGCACACATAAATCTCTCAGTGTCAATGGTTGCTCAAGGTCAGTTCAACGTTTGGCCTGATTACATATCACTGAGTGGTGGGTCAGCTCCCCATTTATTCAGCAAGGATTGCATTTGAGTTGACTGCTGCTTAAGCCTGATTCTTCTTCCAGGCCTTTAACTACACTTTATTTAAGTGAAACATTTAAGTCTGATATATTAAGATGTTTGCTTTTTGGCCTGCTTTCACATTTCATCACTTTCTTCTAAGGAAACCTTCAAAGTAATCATTGTATTTCTGATTTCCAGGTATTGCTTTCTTCTCATGTCTCACATGACCACTTACATTTATGTCTTCTGTGTGTAACAGCATTGATTCATTGTTTCAGGTCCCTCTACAGATCAGTATGACAGACCATCTTTCCTTGAAAAACCTCTCTGCAAATTGACACAGTGGAAAAGGGTGAGATATTTGCAGACTTACTGACATTTAAAACAGCCAACATCTGCAACTGTAATTGTGTAGCTTGCATATCATTATCTAGTCTAAAAATATCTTTTTTAAAGTTCATTTGTAACAAAGAATAAATATTTTATTAACATTCACTTAGCCAGACTATCAGACTGAAGACCAAATCAATGCCAAGTTACTGTTATAGCAACACATCACGGAGATGCGGTTTAAATATAAAGCACCTAACTCCTCAGCCAAAGTAAATTCTTTAATCATGGAAGATTCTACTTTTTTCAAAATGTTCAGAAAAGTTCTTACCTGAATAACCTTCTATCCTTCTGATATCCAGTAAGTGCAGATATCTTTTTCTTCCCCAAATTAAATTGCTTTGTTTCAAAAGCCTTTTCTGAAGCTTTGCCCCGCAGGTGTTAGACTGTGGCTTTTTGCAGCATCTGCTCTGTCCCTTCTGTGGTGTTTGTGTTTGGTGGTGTGATTCAAGGTAATTTTCATTATGGAAAGATTGATTACACACATGAAAGAGTTCTGGTACCTTCACACACCACTCTTGGAACCAGCAGTTCACCAGTATTGCAAGACTGAAGGGTTCTTTTTGTTTTCCTTCACTAAATATTAGCAATAAACCACCACATTAATTTCTTAAAGGCAAATATAGAAGTCATATGTCATGAGCAAACTATTGAGTTAACAGCCTTTCACAAACCAAATTTGGAAAGACTACAGATTTTAGGGACTAATTCATGTGTCCATGGAATGTTTTAATCAATAAAAGAGGCTGACATATATGTCTACACATGAAAGATTTATCCCTAACATAAACATGGGAGTTCTAAAGGTTTTTATGTAGATTATGTTTATATACAATAAGAAGCAGACTCTCTAGCCCCAGCTGCAACAAAATCAAAATAACAGACATATGTACTATTTTTAGGTATGGTCCTTGAATGTTGTGCTTTAGTTTGTAATATTAATATCAAGTGCTGGAAATTAATTAATCACAGCTTTTAACTAAATAAATTAGTTGCTACTTATGATTTGCAAAAGTCTAGGCCACCCAAAATACTTATTCGTGGCAATTAGGATGGAAAAGACATGATAAAAACACCTTTATTTAAATTAAATATAATAGTATATTTAATCAAATCCATATTCACATAGGAAAAGTATCATGTGTAAATAAATAACTCTTGAATTTAAGATTATTCGGAGGCACATATGTTGCTATTCTGATATTTCCTGTATATTCTGTGTGTGTGAATGTGTGTGTGGAAATATACAGTTAAGAAAACACATGGTTGCACTAATTGCTTTCACGCATGATTGCTTTCACTAATTTTATTCTTCCAAGTTAAATATTAATATGAATAGTACATTCATCAGTCTAGAGTGGTTTAGGCTTTTGACCTGACAGATGGTCTGGAAGTGTTCTCCAGTATGATTTTCATGATTACTTTTATGATATTAATTACTGACTGGGATATTACTTTATATTAATATGATGTTATTATGTATGAAATTTGTGC
Source organism: Pedionomus torquatus (assembly GCA_013398155.1). Classification (NCBI taxonomy): domain Eukaryota; kingdom Metazoa; phylum Chordata; class Aves; order Charadriiformes; family Pedionomidae; genus Pedionomus; species Pedionomus torquatus. The sequence goes on along the minus strand of VZRU01009547.1, from coordinate 513,155 downwards.
TTCTCAAAAGGTACTGCGTGACAAGGCCAGTATCTGCAAATTATGTTCTGGGTCTCTAAGCAGGAGATGAATCAGGGTTGTACACAAAATGGAAGCAGTCCAAGGCAAAGACCAAAAGGTTTTACGGAGCCTTAGAAAATAATGCTGGTAATATGAACTCTTTATGACTGGCTTCCTGGCGCTCTTACACATGCTGATATAAGCAGAAAATGGATAGGGTCCTGAACATCCTGCCACCTGTCCACTCAAAGGCCTGCTCATGGTACCAGCTGCTCCACAGTCCTCTCAGTCCTAGCTACAAATGCACCTCCCCATGACTATAAAAAAATTATTACAGCTGCAGCAATACTGAAATGAGTAGTCAAGTCAGTTTATGAACAAAGTAGTAGTTTCTGAAAAATGACAGATCCCTTGTGATCACAGCACTTTTCTTGCCATCAGAGTTTTTTCAACTGTTGTCAGTAATTCTAATTGTTCCCTTCCTATAGAAAAATTAATCGTCTTAATTACATGACAAACAAAGGTCTAAATTAGCACAAAGGAGTGACTCATGGTATTCCTCTCATTTTTCTCTTTGTTCTACCCAGCCACACTCAGCAATAACAGTAATCAGTAAACAAAGAGCTTCTATACCTCAGTCTATAGTGATGGTAACTAGTGTACATGGGGCTTCTCTATTCCTATCTATATCACTTTGATTTATAGCCTATTAGCCTATGATTTTGTTTAGAGCACCATTGGGAAGCATAATGGCACTTTTAAATCTTGACTGGTTGCTTGCTAATCAAGCTGCCTATTTTCTACAAAGAACTGTTCTTGGCATCAGGCTTCAAACCAATCAAGGTGCAGAACTGTTTGGTTTCTTATAAGAGAAGCAGAACAGTACATGCCTTGAAATGATTCAGTGCATGATCAAGAATGTTACCTTGGAGCTGATTTTGAGTAAAGACTTAACAAGTGGAATAAATCTTTAAGAACTAGAATCTAGGGTCAGGTCATTAACTTTTAATACATATTAAATCATTAATAATATCTCTTCAAATAAGAAATAAAACATTGGATAGAACAGCAGTGATCCACAACCTGCTGCCAAGGTATGAAGGTTTCTGTTTTTTGAGCACTTATGATCTCTGATGTCTTAGATTAATTTCTGCCGCTTTTAAACCTAAAATTTCAAGTGGTTGGCAGCTGGAAACAGCAGTTTAATTTGTTTTACAGTGCTCTGCCCCAGGCAAACCACTTTCATATTGACAAGACCCCACTTTACAAGATATATTACACTAAAATGTGTTTGGCAAGCTTTGTAAACATAGAAAAAAAAAAAAAAAGACTCTTGCCAGAGACAAGAGGAAGAAAATCCATCATTAAAAAGAAAAAGAGTACTGTATCCCATGACAGGGAAGAACAACCATGCATATATTATATAGGATAGATACTAAAATTAAGTACTGGCGATGTAGTTATCTATAACAGAGAGAAAGATGCCCTTAAAAGGAGTGAATCATTTCTTCCTAAAATGGACACTGAAAGTAGCCAGACTAATATACTTCTACTTCCTGTAGACAGCAAAGGCAGTGGAGGCACTATGGTCAAATTCAGATATTAACATTTTCAACTCTACATGTGTACAGTCAAATAACAGGAATCCCATCCACAGGATCACATGAAGTTTGACACCTGTTACCTAAACTGATAAAGACAGATACATTTCATTGAATAAAAAAGGTAAATGAAATTGCTAAAAGTGTGAAAGCATGAGATTATAAGAACTAGGACATATTTGCAGGCTCAGAGCAGATGGCACAACCACAATGTTCATTGTTCTATAAAAAACACAGGTGAAAATCTAGTGGCTTAAATGATGGAGGCTGATTTTTTCAAAAGAACTTTAAAGTTCATTGTAGATTCCCACATTTCCTAGAAAAGTTGCCTTAGCACAAAGCCTGAACCAAAGCCACCTGCAATGAGTTGTGAAGGAGTACTCATAATTTTGAAGTTTCAGTTTTATAAAATGAAAGACTTATGTGTCTCTAAGTATATTTCTTCACAAAAAGAAATACTTTTTTTCAAACAACAAAAAATACATTAAGGCATGGATTCAACAGAGCATTTTAGTCTTATCATTGCTACCATGAATTTCAATGTGTAAAATATATCCTTATGGAAAGTGTCAAAGGATTTAGGATGGTAAGCACTCTGTTGGCCTCTAGTCCTCATATGTTTCACTACATTTGCAATATACAAAATACTTTAAATAGATACACCACGAAGGTTAGCCTACCATATTTGAAAGAGAAACATGAATACAAATCCTGCTAATTCTACTTCAGGAAAGGTCAGCTTCCTGAAAGACCTAACATCTCTGAGGCTTGAGCAATCAGGTGCCTTATAAAAGCAAAATATTTGTTCTTCTAAAGTGGTGATTAAGTCCAAGATACTGCTGCCAGAATTTCATGATTATCAGAAAAAGTTTAATTCAAAGGAAATTTGTTGTTGTTGGTTTTTAATGTGATTTCCCACCAATGGTCAGAAAAGGACAAATAAAACAATACCTCCAAGAATGTGATTTCTTGAAAAAGAAGAGTGAGTTGCAGTAAGGTTTAACAAACCAAGAGCTGTATTTGAAAATCCTAAAACATAAGGTGTCTGAATCTTTCTTCTTTTCCTCCTATCCTTCACCCAGCTTTCCACTGGCACGTGCTAAAGATATTTAGCTTGCATCTTGGCTTTAATATCCAGGGGGTAGGGAGAAGGGAGTCCATTCACAAAGCTACAGATCAAAGTTTGAAATTTCATGACATAGAGTCATCTTATCAGAGACTGCTGACTCGATTTTTAAAGCATGCGGACAGTCTGTGGGCTTTCTGGCTCTCACTTATATACATATATACTCTAATTGAGTGAAGTAAACCCTTAGAGATTTTTCATGAGTCATTCCCCATCTAAAATTTTTTCTTTGGTACTCGACTGATTCATAACCAGGGAATCAGGAGTTCACTTTGCTAAAGTTGATCTATGTGTCTTCCAGGCTTTTAGTTTAAAAATGTTGATTTAAGTCAGTGCATAAAAGTCTTAGAAACACTTCTGCCCCAGATGTAACTGCTGGCCAACCTAATACATAGATTACTCAAAAGAGCTTTGATTCACCACCTGGTTGGTTCTGTTTTGTATGATTTTAAAACTACTTTTGTAAGAATATCGACATACGAATCTAAAAAAAAAAATCAGAAATTGAACAGTTTTACTAAAGAATTCATACAGCATCTCATGTTCAAGACTTTTCTGAATTATTCACCATCAGAATTCTGTAACATCAAGCTATTCTTTTAGAATGTACTTGTTCCCATTATGATTACACATAAAGTTACATGACCTTTTCAAACCCATTTTTTATCAAGTTCCAGGAAAAAATTCACACACAGGATGGAACCGGTTACAGACATGTATTTTTAAAATTAGCTATGCTCAGTAATATTATATAAACCTCAGTTAAATGAAATATTTCTTCCAGCTCTATACTGGTACACTTGCAGATGTCCTGTGGACAAGATATGCAGGTGTATGATTTGAAATATCATCCTACATTTATGGCTTCCCCTGCCATTGCTTTTTTTATCTTGTTGAATTTAGAAAAATTCTTGCTGGCATTCCATCAAACAGCAGGACACTTGAAATCGTAGTGCGTTTTATTCACAGGGCTATCAGTGTGGAAACAGGCCTTATTTCCTCTGTACTTCATACCATGAATCTGAATCTGGGGATCCCTGTCTGTTGCAGACTATTTCTAAAAGATCTATAAAGGGTTACTGAGAAGCAACCTCAGTGTCAATATGTTTACGCCTGCTTTAGGAAGAGGAAAGTCTAGGGGCCTATAAATTTAATTCAGCTAAAACCCAATCAAATTTCTAAGTCCACATACATACATACTGACATACACGCAGAGCTGCATGTCACTGTGTTTAATGGTGTGTAAATGGATGGTAACTGAGGAGAAGAAATTCCAGAGGACTGGTAAAAGAAAACGTTCAGGCCACCAAGGACCAATGACCATGAAAGGACAGATGAAAGGACTGCATGTCTAAGTCCTTGTGTGCGCGGTGTACATCTGTGCAGGCAGAAATATTCCATCTGGCAGGGTAAATTAGCTCAAGTAGAACTAAGGTCTGAAGCTGCTAGAGTTCTTATTCATGAACTATGCCACACTATATCATGCACAACAGAAGTGACATAAGTCCGCATACCACCTGTCTAATGTAAAAGGCACCTCAGCTAACAGCAAGATTTTCTCTGTGTGTACAGCTCTATAGGTCTCTGCTCAGTCTTATCTTTCCTAGGAAGACAAATAGTGTAAGCTTAGAAACTTAGGGGTTTTTTTAACAAAATAGTTTGCAAAGCTTTCCACAAAGCTTCAGCAGATCTTTAATGCTGCTATTAACAGGCAGTTTCTTGGGCTGAAAAAATTATATGCTGCTTTCCAAAGGCATTCTGTCCTGTTTTGCTAGAGTCCTTTTGATCTATATATCTCATTTCCAGTTCAGTACACCAAAGCCAAAGATTTCAGATGAGATAGCAATGTCCCCACACTCTGCAGGTTCTTTCTATTTACTAAATAAGGAACAAAAACCAGAGGAAGCTTTGCCAAAGCTAGCTCTGTCTGGGTTCTCATCCTAATTGAATTAATAAAACTTAAGGAAACTCCTTCAACTCTGGAGACAAAATCCTAAAACATCAATATGAAATATTGGTTCTGATCTCAAAAGAAAAATATGCTCACTGTAGAAGATTACAGGCTCTGAGTTCAGAATCACCAAGTCCATAAAGCAACTTTTGGACAAACTGCACAGTGGTCTCTCTGAATGCCAGCCTAAAGCATTTACCCAGAACTGAAGGGAAAGTTCAACTTTTATCATTTTACAAACTTTGAGGGACTTTAATTGGGTTCGAAAAGATGTAGATTCTGCAAAGCACAGTGTTCTCTTCATAAAATAACTGCCTTATGTCATCTCTTTAGAGTGTCACTGTGGTGCTGACAGAATGTATAGAACCTAAACAAGTTCTAAATCAGATTTGTGTACTTCACATTAATCAAAACCACGATAAGATTGATAGATCTTCCCCTAAATATAAGCAGCTCAACTGTTTCTGTGGAACTGTAGGATATGCAACATTTCTCCTCATGAGATTCAAAGTCTTCCATATCTTGCAGTTTCACCCATGCTATATAGAAGCACAGAGCACACTGATTTCTTGAGAGATATTTGTGCTCATTTCACAAAAGAGCAGTCATGCTGACCTTTTGCATTTTGTTTCATTTGAGCTCTTTTGTCCCTTGAGGACAAAGCAGATGGAAATGTGAACAAAATCTGAAGCACCTTATCAAAAAAGCACACACAGATGCATATCTACCAGAAATACCACAAATGCTTAGACCATCTAATTTAGCTGTTCTGTTTGCTGCTGCCTACTCACTCACTCATCCTTCTGGAAATGTTCATTTTTCTTTATGTTGCCCTGCTTCATGGGCTGAAACAACTGACAGTCATCTGAGGATCATTATGTGTATTCTATCCTCTTTCCATTTCTCACTATTCTTAAAACAGGACATAACTGAAGAAGGTAAAACATTCATTAGAAACAGATCCTGTCAGCCATTTCTTACCTGAGCAGTAGTCCTTGTTTGTGTGTTGTGCCATTCATTACAAAAGCAGTATTTGGGTAAAATAGGGTGCTTGCTTGTGGGAGAGGTTGTTTCCAGATAATATAACCTTTTAGAGTAATTTCTCAAAGAAACAAGGTCTAGGCAATCATCCCATTTTAACATGTACATGTGCCTACACTTTCTAATTACTTCTGTCTGGCTCCAGCCAGAACTGACACTCACTCAGTTCCTGCAAGTTTCATGAGCAGACAACTTCACAGAAAAGCAGTATGGATACCTTGGCAGAGAGCAAGGTGCAGCTGGAGGTCTCTCCTTGTCCTACATTGATCACATGGATCCCAAGCCTTCTGAAGAGTTTAATTTTGAGTGCTGATAGTACTAGACAATCACAGAACCAACCACTACACATAAATAAATAAGCAAAATGTCAGTAGTTCTACCACTCATGTAGAAGTCTGTTAATCTTTTTTTCTAAATTCCAGTCCAAATTAAGAAAATTAAATATTACATAATTGTCATTAATATAGCCCTTGGCTAACATTGGCATTAGCAGTATTTACAGAAATAAGAGGGGTAACAAACATTGGCTAATAATTTTGAAGTACATCTTCTTCTCCTAATCTAAACAAAACCTAAATAAATAGTATTCTGTTCTGTATGGGGGCCAGTACTACACCTTTAGTTCTATTGCAGGCCTAAAGGAGGTAATTTTCAGCCAATCTGTATTAAGTAGTACAGAGAAGTAAATTTCTCCTAGTGTTCAGTCTTCTTTTGGGTTATTAATAACTTTAATGATGATACAGTCTATTTCCACATTAGAGGGTATAAGTATTTTTTCACCCAAAATATGCTTGTTGGCAGATCTGTTAACTATGAGTCAGCCAGACTATTGTAACGGTACATCAACAATGTCTGTCAGGGTTGTCTGTTCGAAAAAAAGAGTCTTTATGAGAAGTGTAATACAAGTTTTTCAGCTGGTGAAATCAACAGAGACCCCTTAGCTCCCAGAGAGCTATACAATAAGCTAGTTGGAGTTCTGGTCCTCAGCAATCACAAATCATCTCTTTATTTGCATGTTCCAGAACTTCAGATGCCACAGATGAAATCAATATCAGTACATACATTCCTGGAGCTCAGAATCAGTTGATCTAGTCCAGCATATTACAATAGCTGTTCCACATACTGCCAGCCAAATCAAAATTAGCCTATAACATCAGCAGGTGAGATAAAATATATCTGGTTTTCAGACTTCTCAAACCTGCAGACAGTAGACCATTTGTAATTTCTTCACATCTGTTGAAACCCATTCAGTTGTCTACTCAGACTGAAAGACTGAATTCCTGCTTCTGCTCCGCAGATAAAGTCAACACAACCTTGTAAATTTACATGTGACCAAGTCTAAGTGCTTGTTCTAGATGAAAAGTTTTCTCCCCTTGGTGAACTACTTTACCATTTGCTATGGAAGGCGAGATGCTTACATCACATGGGCTCATCTCCACTATAGACACTTACACATGGGTGCCTGAATCTGAAATATCGCCTCCCTTTAAGCCAAGACAAAAGGTATGCTCAGTGTGGTGACAAAGTGGGCAAGCTGCTGTTGGCAAAGGAAAGCTTTCATTGTGTCCATGCCATGTATGGGTAGAGAACTGCAAGAAAATGCTCAAATGCCTGGTAGGAAAAGGATGGTAGTGAGGGAACAGCCTGACTGGGGTTATCAAGAAAAGAGGGTTCCTTGGTGCCTTCTGAAAATCTTTGAGGAAATATGAAATTTTGGAGGTGTGCACAGAAGGTGGGCAAGAACTGCCATTAGCAGAATATAATGGTGTACTACTATGGGGAGGCAGAAGCAGACAAGGGAGTGGTGGTTGAAGTTGGTTACACTGTCATGCATGAATTAATAAGGACACAGGGTCATAGTACGGATGTGTTTTATGTAGTAGTAATGGAACAAAGAGGATAAAATTATGCACAAGATAAAGCATCAAGGACACATGGCACTCCACTGCCAGGGATCTTCCACTATTCTACCATTCATGAATACTGAAATAATTAAGATTACTGTGGTGGCAGTCAGGCTGTGGGCAGCCTGTGCAAACAAGAGAAAAAATGAATTGGGCAGCCAGTTTCTTCTCACATAGCAAGATGGGATTTCATGTTAGCACCAACGCTACTGCAGTATTATAAAACGACACAAGGCTTTTTGGAGTACTGGAGTATGACCAGTCACAGATGCAGAGAGTTTATAACCTAAAACGAAAATAGAACACCCAGCTAGGATACACTGTGCAAAAGTTATTGCTGAGGCTAATCCTGGGAAGAAATTAGTTTAAAGGAAGAATGTGTGAAAGAGATGAGGGAGTCTTGCAGGTCACAGCTGCAATGTTATTAGGCTATTATCACTGACTTCATGGCACAAGCACTAAAACAAGTGAGAGCAGCAAAAGCACTATTAGACACAGAGCAGGAAGAGGAACAGAGATAGAGGACCAAATTTAGTGCTTGTCAATTCAGATGTAACACAGAGGCATAGGGATTTCTGTGGATCAGTGGATATATATCCCTTAGATAGGACTGGATAAGGATTGCATTATCCATTCTTTTCCTTCTGAGTCTGAGCAGAAAGACAGGTGAGTGATGGCATGAGGGAATTTTAGTGAGAAGCTCTTCCATGAGTCACATCTACTTTCCTGTCAAGTGGTAATCCCATTGACAAGGATCTTGAAATATCTCTATTTTCATGAAACATAATCGCCCTCACACTGAAAGAAAGGTGTTAGAAGATGAGCCTGTACATCTATGACAATGCACATATCTCACACATTATCCTTGAAAGATTATTCTGTAACATTTAAAAATGTCCTTACTTTACTATATTTTTGAGGTGTGATTCCAACAATGCAGTTATCTTTGACTCTGTGTCGGTCTGAAAAACTTTGCTATAACCTAAATATTATTGCATGATAAAAATGACTTTCTAATGCACAGATCCTGCGCAACTTGAAGTAACTGAGTGCTATCAGATCAGTCATGCTATTGTACGTGTGGCCTTTTTTTTCAAGCATTATTCCTTCATCCTTAACTTCTCTGTCAAGAAATTTTGATAAGGGAAAAACCCCATGAATGTTTTTCAGGCATGTCTTGTTTTATGTGGATCAATTTGCATTCTAAGCAAGATTCAGATGAAAATTCATGCATTGGTATTTCGAAAGGCTTCAAATGGTTTGAATGTTAAACAGACCTAAACTTTTCTGAAAGCAGGCTACTTTATTTTGGTCATTGTTTCCCACAGCAGATGCTAGAACATAAGTTGTGAAAACTTTACAGTCCAAACAGTCAGGTTGTTTTGCTAAACTGCATGTAAGAGTTTAGAAACAGGCGATGAAAATGAATATTTTAAAAGCAGAAAGGAGGAATAATGAATAAAAAATGATTTATTGGAAAGTAAAAAAAAATATATTTTTGCTCACAGAGGCAGCTACCTATGAAAGATGGGCAGCTGACACAAATCTTTCCAAACTGCACTTTCCCCAACTGAGTGCTTGATATTAGAATGAGAATTAAGAGACTAGCTCTTATTATGCCAGAATTTCTTTAAAAAAAACAGGAGAAAGGAGTGTTTTTTGTGGACTGAAACAGTCAGCCATTATTATAGTACTCTAGTACTCTGTCTCTGATCTCAGTGCTCTCACATCAGCATATTTGACCCATGGCTGTCAACTGTAATAGACAGGACAAACAGCAAGACCCAGCTTTAACAGAATAACTCTAGAACATAACTAAATAGCACAGGTTATAAAACAAACAAAAAAAAATATTACACATCCAGATCCCACAGTGAACATCATTAAAATTCCTACCCCCTCCAAGCTTCTCCCCAAACTGAAATAATTCTGACATGAGTGGTTTTGAGACCATATATGGTGCTCTGAAGATAGGTTGTCAGATCCAGTCTCTGAACCATGAACAAGGATAGATTATCTTAAAGTAACTTTAATGGATTGTACCCTGAGCTATCAGCAAGGACAACTCAGCAGCTCATTTACAGAATGACTATGAAAGAAATCCAAAATCAGTGTTCATTTACTTTAATATACCAAGTTGAGAACTGGGGTAGGTCAGCTTTACTTTGAAATGGATTTGTCCAACCCTGTAAAAAAAAAAGTAGTAAGATAGTTGAACACAGAGCTGTACTTGTCATCTTCACTTGTGAATACAGAAACAGCAGCTCTTGTGATCTCTCCACCTGAGAGACTAAATAAATTATTCAGTTTCCTTAAGGTCTGTATACAAATGATAATGCATCCTTGCAACACCTGCATTCAGCAACAATCATAACCTGTACGAAGACATTCTGGCCTACCTTAAAATAGAAATAGAAATAAACAAATAAACAGAGATCAATTAGTTGTTTGGAATAAAGAGAAAAACATATTTTAAATTGAGCCAAACTAAATGTTAAACTCTTTTTCCCAAAGGTATTTCTGCCCCTGGTATGTTTCTCTGTAGCAATCTTCTGCTAAAGCCACCTACACAACTCTAATTCCCATTTTTCCACCTCTTTATGTTCTGCCTCTGAGGGAGGCTCTGCAAGCCATTAGCCAGCAGCTCAACTCAAACTTGCAAATGTTAGACATGCTGTGAGGGCAAAGGTGGGAGGAAGGAAGACAGAAGGAAAACAGCCACATGAGAGATGCTTCATCACAATAATACCTGCCAGCCTTTTCCCCCAGGACTATGCAGTTTTTTCTTTCTCTTCTGGCACACCAGACTTTCAGATGCCACTGCATACTGCTGCAGAGCCACCAAAATGGTTGGACTTTAAGGAAGCAGGTATTTCATCTCTGGTCATTTCATGTGCCCTGTGCCACACAGCTTGTTTTTCTTTACCCCCTCAGTGGTGCCCACCTAATAAACATCCACTCAGCAGTGGCAATATCCCCACTCTTGAGTTAGTGCTAGGTGGGATCTCTCCCTGTACAGACTGCAGAGATCCTATTTTCTTGGAACCCAACTCTTATTTACTGCTCTGGAGAGTTTCTGGGGGGACCACAACCACACTGGAGCTCAGGCAACCTCACCACCAGTAAACTGGATTGAGTGGTGAGTCTGGATTAAGATCAGGCCCAGGGACAGTGGTTGGGGTTAGACACCATCCAGTGATATCCCAGCAAGCCCACAATGTTGAGGCAGACCTTGGGCCGAATTCAGGAGCCAAGTCCACTTGGACTGGGTGAGCATCAAGAGGCCGGGTGCAGACACAGCTACCACACAACTGGTCCCTGCTCATACTGCATCACCTCAGCTTAAAAACAGCTGCCAAGGGAGAGAAAGGAAAAGCCACCATTTCTACCCTGCCCCAGAATGGCTTGTGTCAGGGAGAAGTTGACCCTGCACTCAGCCCACTCAACTCTCTAACTCTGTCAGTGATACTCTGAGGAGGATGTGCACTGACACCAACTGCCTGGAGTCATAAATCCCTTTTTTGGTTGGTTTTTTTTTTTGGCTAGCTAACAAGATAACACAGGGCGAAACATCTGTCTACAAATCACTCACAACAGCACCATGTGCCATTGCGGCTCTCTCTGGGGAGATAAGGTGGGAGGCACAGACACAGAGAATGATCATCACAACACTATTAAAAACTGTTGCTTTTTTCTTCTGCTCTTGTCCTTAACTCTTCCGTATTCTAAGAGGGAATACATATGTGCGTTTGCATAAAGATATGTAGCCTCTTCTTTCACTGGTGGTAGGAGGGAACATCACAGATATTTCAGGACATCTTCAGCTACGCATCCTTCTGCTGATAAGGGATTGGGATTTTTTTTATATTTTAAAAAAATAATTTAAAGCCTGGCACCCATTAAAAGCCACCTGTTAAATTATACAGCAGTCTTGACATTTACTACACTTAGAGTTGGTTTTCATCTTGCGCAAAATAATTGTTTACCTAGTTACACTAGGTGTGTAATAAATTATTTAATAGGCATTACAGAGGAAACTAAACTTTGACCTAGATTCTGCTCAATAAAAAATAGCCAAGATCTCTTGAGAAGTGCTAATGTCCAGCAAATTTAGGGAAAGTTACATGCAAAATGGTTACCGATCACTATAATCCTAAAAAGCAATGAGAAAATAAAAAATTATTTCATTTAAATGCACCTAAAATTAAAAACAATTACTCCCCTGTTTCTAATATACTTCCATTATATGGAAAATATATAAACTACCAGCTTTTATAATTTTTTCTGTCTTTGAGAAATCCCCAATCTGATTTGGAAATGAGGAAAGTCAGATACCATCTGCTCAGGGTACTCTTAATTTTGCTGTTAAAAAACCCCAACATATCTAACAAGAACCTTCCAGCAGATCGGTATCAACTAGTATTACAAGGAAAACCAATCTATAAACAGTCATGGTAGTGCAAACCTTTTTAAATCGTTGCCCATTAATAGTATTGCTGCTTGCTGGATATCAATTGATTACTTAACTCACTGGCAGGCTGTCAAATGTAGTCTTTTGACAAGCGATTCATTTAATGGCTAGGGAGATGCTCAGATAAGCCAAATAAACTGTATTAGTATGCTGCTAATAAACCAGTCCTTCTTAAAAAAAAAATAAAAGAGGAAAAAAAAAAAGGAAGAAAAAAAAAACATTAAAAAGAATGTGAAAAGACAGAAAGAAAAAAGAGACGGAAGGAAGGAAGGAAGGAAGGAAGGAAGGGAGGGAAAGGAAGGAAAGGAAGGAAAGGAAGGAAAGGAAGAAGGAAGAGAAAACAAAATATAAAAATTTCTCTGTCACTCTCATTTTCCCTTCTTTTTCTTTTGGACAGACAAAACAATTTGGATGATTTCTTATGCAAAGTCTTTCTCAAGAGGACCTACTTTTTATAGAGGATTTTTTACTAATGGAAATTTTGAAAAATCGGATGTAGAGGTGATGTGAGACCAAGGATCTTTATACGGCACACACATTTCAACATCAACATTATTAAAAATTAAAACCACTAAATTCACTGGACACAACTGAATATCTAAAACCTGGAAATTATTACCATTAAGACTGTGTTTTCACAGGTCCTTTCTTGCTTTATACAAGGCATTTACTTGAATCAAATGTCTTTATTTTATGTTTAGGCTTTTGTGTTCTCCTAATGAGCAGATTCCTTTTAACACCCAGTTTTTTGTCTCAGCAGTTCAGGGAAGAGGGATCTGGAACACTAATGGCAGGTGATGGCCCCAAAAAGATAGTTACACTTCCTTAAATGTTCTTGTTAAGCTTAAAGATTGACTTACAGCACTTATACATGCTAAAACTCTGAAGTTGCAGGTTTGTTGAACTCTGCTTCACTGCCTTATAATATTTTTGAATGGAAGGCATAATTATCCCAGTGAGAGCCTACATTCAAGATAACATTTGTTATATCCAGAATAAAGCCTGAGAAATAATCCAGGTCTCATAAAATTGCACAATACAAAAGACTAAGAGTTTTTTTCCCCACTAGGTTGAGGAAACAGTTAAATCTTCATTTAATGGAAGTTTTGATTTTGCATTTTCTTCCCTTGCAAAGAGACTTTTTAAGGGCAGTTGCAGGTATATTGCCATCCCCAAATTCTTCTTTCTCATTGGAGAATGCATAGAACAAGAAAGGAATACGGCATTTACGGAGAGTTGGTTCCTGTCACTCTTCAAAGCTGCACAGATTGTTTCTTGTTTAATATTAACACTATCAAGGACATCAGGGTGGTGAGGGAAAAGGCAGATAGTTTATTTGTTGCTGCAAAGACAGCTTTAATATACCAACAGATCTTGGTAAAAGAAATAAAAAAGAGAGTGAGTTAGAATAGGTCACAGTGACCAGCTTGTTTAGTCTCTTTGCTTCTTGTGTGACTTTGAGCAAGCTACTTATCCTCTCACTCTTCAATCAACAGTTCGTCCACCCATAAAGTGCATTATGACTGCAGCTAAGAGAAAGTAACTCCAGCAATCACTTGTTGCTAAGTTGGATTTGATTTTTTTCAATGTACACACCAGCTCTTGAGAGTCCTGCCAGCAACCAGATTAGCCAAACCAGAGCAGCATCCAAAATGTATGATTTTGCTCAACTCATTTCTGTAGAAGCAGGAATGTACAGTAATGACATTTCATCTGAGAAAAAACACATGCCCTCAATTTTCCTTATAAGCCTTACAAAAAGCAGTTTGTTTTCTCATAGCAAGTCCTGGAGTTCCACATATATGGACTATTTCTGGGCAACAGTAGAGATATCTTTACAAATAAACATCATTATCCACAGAAAGGAATGATCTGGGGGAAAAAAAATGTTACAAATTGAAGACAGCCCTTCTGCTTGCTGTTTTTTCTTTGTGGAAGAGTGGTTTCGCAGGATTCTGCACTGGTTAGCGTAGAACCATATAGACTCCTTCACAGAGGGAGTGATGCTCAGTTAAACATTCAGCAGCCACTCCCCTTCTCCTGGCAGAGAAGAGCCTCCTCGGGGAGCAAACAGGCAGTCAACTCAAGCTGCTCTTGCTCTGATGAGCCGAGCTGCTGCCAGCGGAGCATCTCATAAGGCAGGGTATGTGTCTGTGCAGTCCTCTCCTCTGGAAGCAGCATGTATTTCTAGTATGTTTTTTTTCTTCAAGACCCCTATCTCAGAGCAATCACTGAAGCTAAAATCAAGACAGAACGTAGCAGCAGTGAGATGGAAAAGGGTCTTTTCTAAAGGCATGCGTGCAATATGACTCTTGTTCTTCTAACTTTGTTTTATTTCTATTGAAATATTATCCCTTAGTGCTTAATCATTTGAAATATGTCCAATGGGACTGCAGGCCCTAGGACTGGGCTGTCTGTTATTTGACCCTGATGGCTCTTTTTGGGCAATCTTATTTGTTTTATTATTTATTATTTATTTTATTATTTGTATATCAGCTTCCCTGATGAGGCACTGGGAAGAACAAGAGTAAGGATGACTGGCCTGAACCCGTGTGTTCTACACTTATAGCATGGCATTTCATGACACAGCCCCGAAATTCAGCTCAGGGAAGGGGTGTCTCTGCTCTGTTTGGAATACAAATATAGATATAATTATGCATCAAAAAACTTCAGATTAATTAAAAAAATTATCAGTCCTTTTCTGAAACAAGCAGTTTCTCTTCTGCTGTGGTCTCTGCAAGAGGCCTAGCAGCCTGGATGGAGGGTGTTCTGCAAAATGAGATGAATCATCATAACTCTGATGTCGAGATGAAATTGCTATCAGTGAAATATCTTGCATCAGATGACAGCAGTAAGAAAACAACCCCTTTGTTTCCTTTACCACAAACTCTGCACACAAAGACTTAGAGAAATCTAAAATGTTTTTCCTTTTATAGGCATTTTTCAATTGCAGAGCTTCACTAAACACAGTCTCTCCCTGATGAAAAGTCTGTTCTTTGCCAGAATTGATGAGGCTGGGCAGAAGACTGCATCTTCACCCAACTTGGAGAGCAACAGTGTTTACTCTGGGGTGGCTCTTGCGTAATTGCTAGAATAATTAACAATCCTCTTTGCTCTTCCCCCAAGTGCTCTTGAGACCTAAGACTGTTGAGTCTCTCTTTCTCTTTCTTCTCTTCTGCTTTCCCTCCTTTCTGCTTAAGTGTGAAATTTGCCCCACTGGCACATAATTCAAACTCAGAAATAGACTGGACTGTCATGTAAGAGATCTTGCAGTTGTAGGAGACCCTACAATTTAAGAAGCAGTACCCTTCCTCTAACCACTAACGTGTACAGGCAATCCTCATCCACCCAGGGAAGAGCTAACAGCAGAACTAAGGCTGACAGGGAGTAAACGTGTGTGATAGGTCTGATTTACTAGGCGCAAATAAGGGCATGCTATACATACTGCACAAACAGATCAGGACTGACGACACATGCCTAATTAATTTTTCATTTCCTCAAAATGCCATGTCCTAACAGGCATGGCAGACAGAGATGCACGGCAGACAGAGACACACAGGAATCTGCGTTTACAAGAGCTAGTTTTGAAAACACCACTTTCTTTCCAACCTGCAAATGAGAGCAATTGTTGAAAAGACTTGCAGTTTTTCTCTTTTTACAGATGTCCAGTCCTTATCAGGTTTTAGAAACACAGTCAATTTGAAATAAAAGCACAGGGCTTGAATGATGGAAAACATGTTTCTATGTTCACCTCAGTCATGGTCTTCAGGGAAAAAAATGTAACTGAATTATTTCTGTCTTCACTGAGGGATGGCAAGTGTTGTACTCTCTGCACAGACATTTTCTATTTTATTCATTAATATATTAAAGTTTTTCAGCTCAGCAGTTTGAATTCTGCCTTTCCAAAAAATATCCAATACCAGAGATTCCTCTGGGATGACATCTGCCTGGAAACTGTAACTGAAGAGGACCATCTAGATTCAAATCAATTAAGATCAGACCATTGATTTGGTTATTTTCAAATTGTTTGTAAATCTTTAGATTTCATTGAGTTTTGACAATTTCAGTAGAAATCTCTGAACTGTGAGGTATACTTACAACTGCAATCCACTCTTTCCTCAGATTTCCTAAATAAAGAAAAATTAATATTAGCAATGAGCTGCTGTTACTGCATCTACTTCCCTTTGTCCATAATTAGCATGTTCCCATTTATTGCCCTCACAATGAACCTACTTGCTAACTGATGTTCTGGGCTTCCTTTTGAATGGACTTAATATTTTTTGCTGACATCAGATAGATTGGCAACATTATTCCATGAGAAACATCATGGGAAATGACAATTTCCAACTGGCATTAAATCCAGATCACTGTTTTTGTTTTTTTCCCTCTGAATTGAATATTTCAGCCTTCTACTTATCTTGCACCTCTTACTTTACATTAAATATAGACATACATTATATCTAGGATTTTTTAGCTTTTAAAGAACAGGCCACAAAATTTAATGCTACTTGCAGTACCTTTGTTGGTGTGTATACATCTCATGTCACAGTACTCAACAACAGGAACAAAAAGGACATGCTGAAGTAAGCAGTCATGATCTGCCATTTTGTTGTGTATCAAATCAAGGCAAGTCAACAATATACGCAGCAAATCCAACCTTCTGTAATGAAAATCAATTAAAATTAAGCAGACACACTCATCTAGGAAAAGAATTTTATACTTTCTAAGGAAATCTGTCTGTAACTAATTTGAATGTTGAAATAAATGACCATATAAAACCTTTAACAAAATGCATAATTCCAAGAGTTTAATCTATATAAAATATATGCTAAATATCAGGATATAAGTACTTTCATGTTTTTCTACCTTGGAAATAAAAATATTCATATTAAGAATCATTTTATCCACAACATTTCTAGTTTTTTCTACAAGAAAAACAATTAGTTTATTTTTCAATAAGCACAGCTGCAAATGTTATAATTCAATCAATGGCAGGAGTGCACCAAGGAACAGAAGTCCAAATGCATAAGGTACAGCCTAAGAATGTTTATAAATACAGAGGAGCACACACCTTATTCGCTTATATACATGAGCAAGCTTATTTGTGGGTAAGAGTGCCTTTTCTGAAATACAAGTTAGATCACAAGGGTACTGATAAATTATACAGATAAAAGTTACAGTGAAATATAGCAACAGTAAAGGTAGTGCATCTTTATATTTTGCTAGACTTAAAAGCGTGAAAAAGTTTCAATCTTTTTTTCCAAGTCAGTTGTTGATAAATTCAGTCATCACAGTCTTTTTCCATTTCCGTACATGGGCAAATAATGACAAGCAGAAATGCCACAAACCCATAATAAAATGGGCCCAAGATTCCCAGCATTATCTATTTGGACTTAATTTCTCATACCATTGCTGGTCCCACCATCCAAATAACAATGTTTTTTCTCGCCTCAGCAGAGTGAAATCCAACAGTCAGCCTCATGTCATTTCTCAATTTGCTTCTAACACAACTTCGGAATAGAAAGTATGATCGGTTTTGAAATGCATAATCCTGTAGAGGCCCTGAGTCTCTGAGCACAGAAGTTGTTCATTTGTCCCTGATGTTTTCACGTTGGCACAGATGCCTCTTGCAAACACACAGTATTGTCTCTCCAGCCCTGGTTGGTATCTAGTATGCAGTGTCACAGTCACTAGTTGTCAAAGAAGTCCTAATGGAAGGCAAATTTGTGCCAGGGTAGTATCACAGGATTGCCTGTGCCTGGCAGGGCTAAGAGGGACATCCACCATGGGAACCGGCTGCACGACGGGGCATTTACTTGAGGTTTGAATAACAGCTATGATGCACAGAGTCTCATGTTTTGTGTTCCTAGAGAGGACCAAGTGCCTAATAGAACCATGAGGTCCATGGTACTTTGTGAAATATTTATAGGTCATAAAGGTCTTAACTGGAATTGGGACTTTTTTGTGCAGCTGGCACAGACATTGTGACTAGCTCAAAGAGTGCACTTTCAGAGAGGAGCTTGAATTAATTTTGATTCCGCCCCAAAAGCGCTGTCGTCGGTACTGGGCTGAGTAGATGGGCAGGGTAACATTCCCTTTGCAAATCTTCCTGTTAGGTGAAACACAAGGGATTCATTCTGCTTCTTGCTCAGCTGTGTGGGAAAAAGACAAAGGACAGGGCTGAGCTGATTCACCTGGAGATGACGCTGAATGTTCTGGTAGTTTTCCACCATGCAGGTTGTCAAAATTTCCTTAGTCCTTCTGATGCATCTGGGAATTGCTGTTGGTGCGACTGTAGAAAGAGATACCTTCTTCCACAGGAGAAGATAAAGGCCTTAGGGCAGTCGATAGGAGCAACGTGTAAATATGACTGGCCTGATCCTGCTGACTAGTCTGTGGGGACAGATGTCCTTTCTTTTCAAATAAAGGAAGAGCCCTTACCAAAGCTATAACATACTCCCTGCTTTGCTCCACATTATATTTTCCAGCCTTGCCTAGGCTACAGGTTCATATGATGGTTCAACAGCAGCATTACACCATGTGAAGCTGCACAGAGAACATCAGATGAACACAAGCCTGAGATGCTTTTGTGGCCTGCTGTGGTGGCCAATATTCAATATAGATGCTGCAGTTACACCAAGTGAGCAGGTATATTCGGTAGCTGCTGGATTTTGATACTTTTAACCTTACTCCATCAATCATCTGCAGGAACTAGCAAGAGAATGAACAATCATGAAACCTGAATAAATGCACAGTACTCTATTTAGAGAGGTGTTGCTAATTTCACAATACATTTTAAAAGTTAACATACACACACATCTGATTTTCAAATGCTTTTCCTCTGTGGTTTTGATCTTTTCCAGTTTCTGTAGCCTTTATCATTTATGCAATTTGTCAATAAAATTGCTGTCTCACTGACATACAGAAGTGAGACATGCTACTAACAGTAGCTTGATTTCAAGGGCTTGAACAGCTCTGTGACCATCAAAAAAGTGACTCCTACCATGCTGTACAAAATGCCCAATGATCTGAACTCAATCAGCAATTCCTAAGACAACAGAATTTGCTTTTCTTCTGTAGGGCTTACAATAAACTCCCTTCAGTTTCTCTTAGTATGCAGGAAAAGATGCAAGCTAACTAAAGGCTAAGATTTTAAAAAAAATTCTTTTCTTCAAGGTAAGTCAGTCACCTCTGCCACCTTTACCCCTGTGAACTGCTCACAGAGCAGTTTCTCTATCCAGTGTTAGTCTGACATTAAAGTTTCACCTTTTTTCAGGGGGTTTGGGGTTTTTAAATGTTAGGTTGTAATTGAAAATAGCTTAGCACATATTTCATGAATAGGTGGCAGTTTGCACAGCGGGACAAGCAGAGCTGACTGGATACAGCAGCCCCATGAACTGTTTCACTATAAATTACTCTTGTACCTCAGCTAGAGCTTTTGTGGTTTTAAGTTTCTAAATCTGCAGAAACAGACCCAGCTACCTAACTTCATAGTTTTAAGTCTTTTAAACCTTGGCCTGAATTGTGACTCCTATGCATCATTTCACACTTACACAGTAGATTAGTTATTTTTTTCATTCCTGCTGTGAAGAGGTCCCAGTAGCTTTGAGATGCTCAAGGGCTCACTTCTCAATGAAGCCTCATAGAACTTGTGGCCTCAACAAAGGCAAGAGAAAAGTGCCTGGGATGTGGCAGACCAAGTATCAGATGCTCTTCACCTGGAAAGGCTTTGAACCCACCTTTTAGGAGAAGACAGGAAAAAGGATGAGGGACTCTGTCAGAATAGGAAGAGGGTAGATTTACATTAGTTATTAGGAAGAAGTTCTTTACTCTGGGGGTGGTGTGATACTGAAATAGGACGCCCAGAGAAATTGTGGATGCCTGGAAGTATTCAAGGCCAGGTTAGAAGGGCCTTTGAGCAACCCAGTCTAGTGGGAGGTTTCCCTGCCCTTGGCAGGGGGTTTGGAAATAAAAGAGACTTTAAAGTCCCTTCCAAATCTAGTCATACTATGATTCTATGATATGATCCTCACCCTAACAAGTAGACACCAGACACTCTTTTCTCGCTTTTCACCTGTAATTTGAAATAAAAGGCCCTTAATTCCACCAGAAAACTCATAGATTTTGCACTCCAGAAAAGTGACTCCATGCAGCTCACAGTTAGGGTCTCACATCCTTGAAAATGCCAGGTTTTGAGCTCATCCATCAGTGACACATCTTACTGGGTGATGACTCTATATTGACATGGGTTTTTGTGGATCCCATTCTCAAAGCTTGTAACACACATCAAGGAGAGGAGCACCTGAGCTAGCTGAGACTAGCATCGCTACAATCATCCAGCCTAACAAAGCTCTAAACTGTATTTATATATACAAGACAGGTTTGAGTGTCCAGGACTGCACTGTTTTAACTATTTTAGTTTAAAAAATAACTGGCTGAAAACAATTGATTTAAAACTGCATGCCCATTCATGCTTAGAGACAAAAATCATTGTGAAAGTATGCATAAACACTCATTTATGAAAGTTAATTGCTTTCAAGAGCTGCCATACATGTTCAAAAATGCTCTTTTAAATACAATAGCTCATAATAATTCAAAATAACAATTACCAAAAACACAATAATTTTAACTTGTTGCTTGGTTGTTGATAACACTTGTCATATAGAGCTTCTTATAGTATGGTAAATTGATGTAGTCAATTGCAAGAAAAATCCTTCTAGTTATCCTGTAACCTTACACAACAATATTAGAAAGTTAACAGCATGAGATCAGTTGATTAAATGCTGGTCATTTCCTTGTTGTTTCCAACTTCTTATTACAAAAAGGTGACATTTATTAAATATACTGCACAACTAATCTCTGTGAATAAAAATGCATGAAAATATCTGTCTTGAAATATCTGGTCCAAATTATGAACAGTTTTAAAGTCCATTGATTTCATATAAAGTTTCTTCCTGTGATTGCATTCTCATCTGTATCACAGATTTTAAAGCCAGAAGGACCATTATGACAGTCTAAACTGATTTTCTGTCATAAAATCATAAATAACCTTTCTCACAGTGAATATAGCAACTTGTAATTAAACTAAAACTTACATTTTAAAAAGCCTAACCCATGATAACTTAATGATTTCCTCAGACAATGCACCACATCTCTCAATAAGTTGTTCAAGTGTTTAATTACGTATGTAGTTGTCATTTCCAGTCTGAACCTGCCTCAATTCTATTTCCACCCACTGAGTCCAGGCTTGGTTCTAATCTTCAAGATCAAGACTCAGTTTTCAGTACATTTTTCTTTAAAGGTTTGATGTTGATATCTTCTTCAGCATATATCACTGAAGCCATCTTCCTTAAATTTATTCACTCAGAATGTCAATGTGGATTATCATCAGATAAAGATCTCCTGCCAGTGTTTTCATATTAATCTAATTTTGCAGGCTATTTGTACACCAATGCACAATTATTAATTCTTTTGTCTTTTTTCTTCTTCAACAATTTCTTTTTTTGCAACACCATTTATAGATTTCAATATAGAGACATGGCATGGGATGCATTTTTCACTTTTGTCGTAGTGCTAGCACAAAATGCAGTCTTCTGCTTATACCCAAGGAGCCAGGTGTTTTAGTAGGCAATACAAATCCTGAAATGCAGCTTAGAATTTTCCCTTTTTAACCAGTTCAATAAGTACGGAAATTTCAGGAAACAAAGATCTGGAAAACCCAATATTATTACTTCTTGAGAATAAATTAATCAAAAATTCTCTTCTGCATTCCTTTTTTTTTTTTTACAATTCTTTTTTATTTTTTGCTATTATGCCAATGACAATATTTACAACATTTTAATATTTTAGAGTCATCCTCCTTTTCCATATTATGTTACTTCAAAATTACCCCAACAAATGGTTTAACACGTTCTCCCAAGGAAGGGAGGGAAGAAGGAAATGGAGTTCAAACTCTCTCTCAGGTCATCTTCTATTTGTATTATCCTCTATTTCTTATGGAGATTTTTTTTTTCTGTATTTTTAATCAGGCTAGGTTTATTTTTTTCCCTCATTCAGTCCTTTGTACTTACCTTGCACAATCACTTTATAATTTTTCAATATCAGAGGCAACATCTACCCTTTTAAAAGAAAGCATTACAAATTCTTATCCTTTATGCAGTGTCACAGTCTCTAGTTTATTTGGGTGTTTTTTTTTTTCATTTTGAAGAGATAGTATTTCTTGATAATCTTTACATTAAACTAGTTTGTGATGACATTTTCAAGTACTGACTGCTGTTCTCGTCATCCTGTTTGAGGTCTTATCAACATTGCCTTTCAAATTGATTTTAGCCTTGATAGAAGATGGAAGCTGAATAATCAAGCAAATTGCTATAGTACATACTGAGAGAATAATAAATATACATGCTTAATACATTAAAATTACATTAATAAGAAGGACATAGGTGCTGAGACAGTCACAGCTTTTCTCCTATTGCCAAGTAACAAGCAAGGAAATTATATTAGGGCTGTATCCATTATACAGACATACATACTGTGGTAAACTCAAGTTATGCTTCTTCCTTCGACATATATTTTTGTGTATGACTTAACCATAAATCTCATCACCTTAGTTTATTTTAACTGTGAGGAGCACATTTACGTACTTAACAATGAGGAGAAAACATACGTCTTGAACTAAGTAGATGAGAACACCAAAGTTACTAGATATTAAAAAACTGTAAACTGGGTTTCCTGTGAGTACTGAAGGCAGGTGAACCCTCAAAGACACTGGATCTTACCTGCATAAATAATTACACCAATTCTGTTCCCACGAAGCAGCACTAAAATTGCCTCAGTTGCACTCATTTTCAGGTCATTTTATGCTATCAGAACTTTGAGGTAAGTCACAGAAATGTAACTTACCTCAATGTAAACAGACATCTGGCCCAATAAGTAACATCTGCTGTATAGGACACTTCTGGCCTTGCTGGAAGTTATCTGCACCTAGAGCTGGTCCACAGCTGATCATATGCCTTTCATTTGCTGTTAGCCTCCATTCAGCTCCCATTAGGAGCAAAGATATTTGCAGACTTTGGCTGCAGCAGAAGGAAGTACTGATAGTATAATTTGGTAATTTTCCCCTCTAATCTTATCTCTGTTGAAGTAGAGATGACTTGATGTTTGGATTCTGACTGAAATGCCTCAATCACAGAGCATTCTATTTTCATTAACTTTGATGGAGTTATTCCCAATTTATGGTGGCATGAGCTCAACACAAACTGGGCTTTAAGTCTGTTCTCACTTAAACAAATCATGGTAAAAGTTTGAAAACTGCAAGTGCTGGCATTCCTGCAGAATATGCAATTTTTTATGGCCCCTAAAAAGCTTTTCCTTTTTCATCCTCTGTCATTGGAACAGAGCTTGAAGTTTTCTATCCCTCCCTTTTTCTGTCTTTTTGTTTTTTCTTTCTATTTAGGGATATGATGGAAGCAGGGTAGCACCATAATAGCAACAGAGGGATCATTAATAATAATCACAGCAACAATAAATTCATGTCAATTAACAGATGACAGTGGTGTCAAATATTCATTCCTTTAGAATAAGTTGCCTTTTTTTTATTAGTTATCATAACCTAGAAAATGAACTGCTTGGAAAAGACTAGAGAATTTCTTACCTGTAAAACTAACCAGCAAACAAGAGGGGCAGCAACTGGGAATTTCAGCAAATGGATTCGTGGAATGGATTTTAGAAATAATTAAAAAGCACAAAAGCATAAACACCACTCTGCTCGAAATCTCTGCTATCAGATTTGCCTTGGTCATCAACAGTGAAACCCATATCCACATAGGAAACAAAACTGATGAAATTTAAGGAGATTATGATTCTATTTACCTGCCTGTGAAAATCATGGACAAAAAAATACCCAGGGTCACAGACACTTCCTGACACTGTGTTTCTGATGAACCCGGAACCCCTACTGAATGGGTCCTCAGTGTCACCAAGCTGTCATCTTCCATTAGCTCACTCAGTGCTGATGGCACCCATTACTTGCCCTAAGGGTTCCTAGCCTACCCAGCCAGCCTTCTTGTTTTCTTTCTTAAGATTTTGCATTTTCCCATGCAATTCTCATGCAGTTTTCTGTCTCAAATCCTTCAGTTACTAATGACTTCGTCTAATGAAAGTATCTGTCTGTAATTTTATTTTTCTTTCTCCCAGAAACTGTCACTGCTTATTTTGAGTCACTTGGGTCACACTTTTGCAGTTGTGCTGAATCACAGCTGAATTCCTTGGTGTATGGGCAGTGGAACTCTGGGGAAGGGAGGTTTACAGTAGTGGACACAGACAGATAAAGGTCCAAGAGGCAGCTGCTACCTGTGACAGAAGATGGACAGCCATGTGTCCTAAGGATTTTGAGATCAGACCCACAACCCTTAGTAGGAAAAGTGACTCCCTTCTGAAAGCAGCGGAGAAATCTATCTGCCAAACAGATCTGTCACCATGTGAGATGCCTCAAGTCCCAGAAGCCCACATCTTACAGATTACCAAGGCCCATTTGACAAATTATCAAACACTATTTATTCTTGTTAACACTAGTGATACTGTCAGAAGTACTCCTGAACAGCTAGATGAACAGTGACTCTGCAAGCAGAGCTGAGTTATAGATATTGGGACAGATGACTTCTGTAAACTGAGAGTTGGTAGGTAAACCTCACAGGAAACAACTTTAAGGGGTAAAGCACTTAAGGAAGAACTGCCAAGTCATCAGAGAAATGATACTGAGGACACAAATAGAAAGTCCATTCAGTAGAAAACATAACCATGAACTCTTCTTTGTCCTCAGACACAAAGAAAAATAGGGGGAAATCAGGTAGATGATTGTTTATTTTTCCATCAGACTCACTTTTCTTTAAAGCTACTTTTTTCCTTATGCTCTTTGCACTATTAGATTCATCAAAATCTGAATTAGCTCAATAGGTCACATGAACTTGCACATTTCTGGATGATGACTATAAAGGAATCCCAGGGTGCCTAAATGATGACATCTCCATGTAGATAACCAAAATGATGTGGGACAAATCTTGTTCATTGTGCCACATTTATGCTTTATAAGTTCACCAAATCCCAGTGAATGCTGTCACTCTGGAATATGCAAGCAGTAACTCTGTTAAGGTTTACTTATACAAAATGGAATAACTACAATACAGTGACAGTTGCACTCACAAAAAAAATGGCTTATGGCCTCTTGTTAAGAACATTATCTTGAATAATCATCTTGAGTTGCTGGTCACGGATTAACTGCATGATTACTAAAGCAAAATTTTCTTCAGGTGTTGGTAGGAATCAGAAATTTTCAGAAAGTGTTGGCAAAAAATTAACACACTTCTTACATAAGACAGTATTTCTCATATGAGATACTAGCAAACTTTGCTTATGGCATAGGCAAAAGTTGAATCAGGAATTCACAGCAACATTTCCAACCTTATATGCTCAAGTCAGATCTCTTCATAAATGCTTTAATTTTAAGAATTGATGATACCTCCAGCCTTTTGCAAATTTAAGTAAGAGCTGTGAGTGCTCACCACATTTATCAGTCTACCCATCTTTTGCTGCTAAAGCCTCCATTTCTGTGCATATCTTTAGGCAGATTAGAAGAAGCTCTATATATAGTCTGAGAATGTTTTGGGTTTGTTATTTTTTTTTTAAATTACCAGTAGGAACAATATAGTACCAATGAAGAGGACATACCTCTTACAAGTCAAAACTGAAAACATGTTGTGAATATTTTCATAAAACTCCTCTGCAATTAAAATGGGATGAAAATTAATGTCTATATTTTCATTATATTTCAGTATGTTAAAATTATTTTTCCCCTTACATGAAGTTCCAATCAAGGATGAAATTCGAGACACTGAATTGTCTTTTTTGGAACACAAATTTTGCTGACAACTGGTTATTGAATTTCCCCCATTTCCTTATCTTTTCACAGCACGAATATTCCTAGTACTGTCTCCAACACGTTTTCTCACAAGTACTGTCGGTTTGATTTAAGAAAGGAAGGCTCTTTTCAACTCCATTGCCCAGAATAATACCAAGCTGTTTCACACCACAAAATGCACTATGTGGAAATGCAGCTGTTTCATCTCATACCAGAGAGCAAATGTTTAGATACAAGACCAGTATCATCATCTTAATAGTACAGACCAAGCTGAGTTCTCTCTGTCATAGGCATATTTGCACAGGCACCTTGCCTTTTGAATGACTTTATACAAAACCTTGCTTGATAAGCAAGATCACGCAGACAAGTAACAACTTCTAAAAATGTTTGTGTTGAAAAGCCCTTTCTGTGGTCTTACCCTGACAAGCCCCCAGGGCAATGCATATTGATAGCAGACAAGGGGGAAGGAAGGTAGGGAACAATTTACACATTACTCTTCTTTCATTTTTTCCTCAAAGAATTTAAGGAACTGATTTTTGACTGCCACT
Organism: Pedionomus torquatus; assembly: GCA_013398155.1. NCBI lineage: Eukaryota > Metazoa > Chordata > Aves > Charadriiformes > Pedionomidae > Pedionomus > Pedionomus torquatus. The sequence goes on along the minus strand of VZRU01009547.1, from coordinate 486,598 downwards.
GCATATACTGTTAAAATACCAATCCTCTTATAAGGTTTTAATTCTGTAGCAGGTGCAAGAATAGAAAAAAAAGGAAATGCAAATAAAGTCAGTTCAATAAAGGAAGACAAGGTGAGGCTAAGAGATAAGATGTCATGGACTGTTCTCATCAGGTCCCGTCAGTTGCTTTGCTAGCAGTATAGTACTATTTAAACTCACAAATAATATAGCTTGTCAACAACAGATATTTTTCCTGCTTTAGATCTAGAAGGAAACATAAAAGGTAAATTGAAGAGTGGACTGAAATTATCTTGAGTAGTAGTTACTCTATTCCATGTTTCTTACTGCTCATGTAAAACAATTTCTAGCTCCTATTTAAGCCATTAGATCACCATCTTAAATCATAATCCATTCCATTTTAGCCACTCATTTTTGCAGTGAGACCAGTAACTCTTGTTTGATTTGAATCATGCCGTGTGTTTGACTAATGTAAAACTTCCGAAAAGACATCTAGCTTTGATTTAAAAATAGCAAGAGATATGCCACTTCTCTTACAGCATGGTCCAAAGCTTCATCACTGTCATTACTTGAAACTGTGAATTTGTCTGTCTCTTGCTTTCAGCTGCTAAAGTAACGAGGCATTCAGAATGATAGTCAGTGAGTCTAACTGTACGCCAGGGAGGTAGTCTCCCTGGGCTCTGTCTCCAGGCAGATATAGAACTTTAAGTCCCCCTTTTAATGAGACAAATATGTTGAACTACTTAAAGACAACTTCCAGTCCAGGAAATATTTATTTGGTTTTTCATTGCAATTTTTAATTTAGTTGGTATTAGAAATGTACACACATCTCATTGAATGATGTCATTAGTTATTTGATTTCTATGAAAACTCATTTGATCCTACATTATTCAACACAAATCTATCTTTTAAAATATCCCATATTCTTATATCTCTTGCTTGCCTGTGGTAATGCTTTATTCATGTTCCAGTCAAGATTTTCAACATATCTAATCTGCAAATTCACTGGAGTAAATTACCTCAGCTATTTCTTGTATCACATTGAGTGAATGTTGAGAGCAACTCAGCACCTTCTCCTCTTTAAATTGTATTTTGAAGTTATTATGTTCTCCATCAACTTTCTCTTTTCCAAACTAAACAAGCTCTGTTTTTTTTTTTTTTTCTAGTTTCCAATCTTTGGATGGTTGTGTAACCTGATTTCACTTTTGTTGTTGCCCATCCCCAACAGGTGAACCTGTCTACCAAAATACAATTCCCACAGTACTCTTTGTAAAGCCTCTGTGGTACTAGGTACATTTGAATGGAAACAATTCCTTCACAGTTTACATTGCTGTTAATATAGGCTGGACTGACATGATTTTTTGTAGGCTTTTATTTTTGCTTTTTACAACAACATTATATTTCTGACTCTTATTCAATTTGTGGTAATTATTATTCCCAGATCCTATTCTGCAGTAATGCTGCCGAGACAATGAGTCCCCATTTTGTACTTATGCATTCCATTTCTCCTTTCTTACATGAAGCACTTCACTTTTGTCTGCACTACTTAATTCTTGTTGATATCAAACAATCTCGCTAATTTAGCACAGACATTCTGAATTTTCATCCTGTCTTTCACTGCTTGTGAGGCAGGAAGCCATCCATAAATTTTACAAATCCCTTCTAATGAGAGGTCAAAGTCATTAACAAAACTATTCAGTAGTACCACACCAAAACAGACCTCTCTGGTACTTACTGGAAATGTCCTTTTTGTCTGACAGTGAACAGCTGATATATAATAGTGTTTGAGCACGGTGCAAAATGTCCTGTTTCTTGTGTGCTTTTCAGGCAATCACCCATTTAACTTTACTAGAGATTTCAGCAAACAGATCTATATAACAAACAGAAAGGAAGAAGGTATCATAAATCCTAAATGGAGATAAGAATATTTGCAGCATGTAGCATTTCACGACTGGTTTTTGTTTATTATAGAAATGCAGTTTCTGTAATAAAAGCAATGGAAAGCTATGAAAGCAATTATATACAGAATGGTTAAACATAAGTGTTTTCCAGTTACTACTATAAGATGGAAAAAACAGCACTGGTCTAGAAATAATGAAAAAGTTATTAAAAAGACCCATACTGTATCTGTACAAATTCAATTTTTTATCCCATATTATAAATTTATTCAGCTATTAGTTCCATCCACTTCTTGCTCTTGTCCACTGTATGGACTGTCAGAGTATCAAGAAGTTCAAAAACTAGTTTTTCCAAAGCAAATAGACATCTCTGGAGAGAATGGAAATGGCATTACAGCTAACATTGTGTCTTTCTGACTAATAATATTCTTCTGCCTCAGTGTGCAAGATCAGTAAAAAGTTAATGCAATGTTGCAGGAATAATTGGCCATATTTGCTTAAACACAAAACACACAGTTGCGCTTTCTTCTGAAAAGATTTAGAGTGGTATTATAAACAAAAATCTAATAAATTACTGTAACATACTTTAAAGTTGATTTTGAGAAATCATAATCATCATAATGAAGCCATAACCTAGGCCTTGGTTTGTTTAAACACGTCTTTGTGTATCTTTTGCTTGGAAATAAATTACTATTCCAGTAGAATTTTTTTTTTCTCATTTCTCTGGAAGAGTAGTGAGGAAAAATTATTTAACAAAACAACAGTTGCACAGCTTTCTGTTGGCACCAGTTGCCCTGCCATTGTGTGCCGTATTGTTTTGGGAAAGAGATATCTGATGAAAACCAGAGCAAAAAAAATCTGTTTAAAAATTGTTCTAATTTACGAAATTGGTATGTTTAAAAATTATGTTTTCTAATTTTAATTTTAAAAAAATAATTAACTTATTCCTATAGTTTACATTTGAAAGATATATGTCTTAACATTGTCAAATTTTATCGATACCATCCACAATTTATTCATATGCACATGTATACACATGTGGATATAATATAACCTTATAAATAAATATACATCTTTATAAATATCTGAAAAGCAGGTGTCAAGAGGATAGGGCCAGACTCTTTTCAGTGGCATCCAGCAACAGGACAAGGGGCAATGGGCACAAACCAGAACAAAGAAAATTCCATCTCAACGTGAGGAAAAAATACTTTACTCTGAGGGTGCCAGAGCACTGGGACAGGCTGCCCAGGGAGATCGTGGAGTCTCCCTCTCTGGATACATTAAAATCCCACCTGGATGCNTTACTCTGAGGGTGCCAGAGCACTGGGACAGGCTGCCCAGGGAGATTGTGGAGTCTCCCTCTCTGGACACATTAAAATCCCACCTGGATGCATTCCTATCCAACCTGCTCTAGGTGAACCTGCTTTGGCAGGTGTGTTGGACTAGATGATCTCCTAAGGTCCCTACAGAAACCATCATTCTGTGATTATACAATATGAATACATACTTTTAAATAACTGTCAACATGTAACTATACGTGTAAGACATACGTGTTTTTATTTTGTGCATATATAAAGTATAATTATATATATATAGTATAATATATAATTATATAATTGGCAGATTGTATGTTTGAAAATAGGGACCTGGTTAGACTGAGAGTAAAGCAAGGACTCCAAGGCTGGTCTATTGTGCAATTTGTAAGAGGAGTAAGCTTTGCTGAGAAAGTAAAGAATTTGGAGACATAAACTAAGCCTATGGCCAGATTTGTTTATTCAAAGGTATCAATCCAAACTGCCTATGGAGGATAAGTTCCTGAAGAATAAATTAAGTCAAGTCCACTACACCAACTTTGGGGAAGGCTTTGAGAAAAACAAGATCAATGAAATAAATTGTATTTTTGTCTGATGAGATAATTTTTTGTGTGTGTTTATAATATATGACAGCAAAAGAAAATATCTTTGCCACACACTAATAAGATAGAGATGAGATATCTTTAACCTAAGTTAAGTTAAACTAGGTCTGCAAAACTATCATAATAATGGGCACTGCTATATCTATTACTACTATATATTAGTATCTAGGCAGGTTTGAAAAATACACAGTCAACCACAGATTGCCCACTTTGATTGATTTTCTAATTTGAAATACATAGACAAACCTCTCTGATATCACTATGGTCTTAAGAACAATTATTGTGAAAGTGAACTAAGTATTTGCTACTAGAAAAAGATGCTGTTTTAGTAGAATTTGGGATCCATGTTGTAATAATAGTAGCCTGCTTAGTTTAGTAAAACATATTTTGTTAATTCATTCCCATTAGTTGCAAAGATCATCTTCAATATTAAAGCATAATTATAGTATATGCCAGGTGAATGTTGTTCTCTTAAATCAATTACCATAGAGATGGCCTCATTATAGGCTATGATAAAGAGTTCATTCATTTTTGAAGAACTATGTGTTTCCATTACATGTGAAGCAAGAAGACTTTAGAGTAAATAATTAAAACTTTAGGTAGCCTTTTATAGAAAATGTCAAGCAAAATGGAAGAATAAAAGCCTACCTAAGGTGAAATGACAGGAGTTCTCTAAGGAGTAGATCCTAATTTTGGCACTTGTATTGTGGCATCCAAAAAATAACTATTAGGTCCTCAGTAAAACTATTTCTGAAGGCAGTTCCTGGAGAGTCCCCAGTGCAGCCAGTGAAAGAGTAGTGCCTAAAGAGGTCTTCAGAGGAAGAGTCTCTTTACTTACATATAGACCCACAAAACCTCCTTCTAGAAGTCTTCAGGTACAGTGTCCTCTCCACCTCTTTTGCAAGTACAAGGAATCTGTGCACTTGCATGAAAAGAACTGTTTCATTAGGCACTAGCAGTGCAGACACACATCAGCGTAACTTGGGCAGAAAATGTTATCGTAAAGACACTTCACAGAAAATGGCTACTGGCACATTATTACATGGGTCTGGTAAACAAAAGGGTTGAGGTGAACAGGACAAGGTGGGCAAACTGGGCCACGAGCAGGCAATGCTAATTTTAATCTCCCTGGGGGAAGTACATAGCAAACCCAAGACCTAATATAATCCTTCAAGTAATAATGCTAAACATCTAAAATAACCGACGAAGTTCAATCTGTGGCTTTAGTGCCATGGAAAAAAGCAAAGACATCTAAAGAAATTTCTCACAGAAGTCTAGTATAGCAATAACAACCGTCACTTATCACATTCAGACCGTTCAACACAATATTAGTCAACACTCCAACATCAGTGGAAAACATGAAAACCAAATCTTGTGGAAGCTAATTTCTTAAGCAACATGTGATTTCCAGGCTTTAGAGTCTAAATTGTGGGGGAAGTTAGGAAATTAAGGCACCTAAAGATGTAGATAGAAAGCTTTCAGAAGCACCACCATTACAGACATTTTAAAAGATGTATTTACATACCTGAGCATGTGCCTTGTTTTTCAGTGCACCTGAAATCTATTGGCTTAATAAGGTGAACTGCTGAGAGCAATTGGGTGCCATTATATTGACTGTAGGATTAGGAGATCTTGGAGTAATTGAGATTGGAAAGGAACTCAAGAAGTCTCTGATCCAACCTTCAGCTGCAAGCAGACCAAGTTGTTCAGGGTTTTATCCCACTGAGTCTTGGACACTTCTAAAGTTGAAGACTGCTCGACCTATCTGGGCAACCAGTTCCTCTGCTTGACCATCTTCATGAAGAAAAACCTTCTCTTTAGCTTAACTGTATTTTCTGAACATCAGTTCTTCAATATATACATGCTTATAAATATCTGCCTCTTCTCTTCCCTTGCTCCATAGAGCACCTGGCTTCATCTCAATAAAGTACTGGAGGTCTGCTAAGTCCCTCCAGTTATCTTTTCTTAAGGCTTAATAAACCTGGCTCTTTCATGCTGTCCTTGCAGGACAAATGTTACAACCTCCAACCATCTTTATGGCCCCTTGTTGAACTCCCTTTAGTTTGGGACTTTCCTGTATTGGGGTAACAAACATGGATGGATTATTAAGGTGTATAATTTCAAATATTTATGTCTGAAGATAACTGTGAAAGATGCTGTGTTCCTCAGCCTTGGGTGAATTTCTTTACATTCAGAACAATATCTGTGAATTAAAAGCATTATGTGCAGAAATGTTTACAACAAAACTACAGACAGAGAGAAATAACTAAACGTAATCCAGAGAAAGAGTGGCAAGCCAAACTAATTCAAAACCCTGCTTTTCAACAAACAGAAATAGAGTGGTGAAGAAAAGAAGACTGAGCACTCAGTAAGGTGTGCCTGTGGTTGTACTGCATGGTGCGCGCCACTGGTGATTTGGATGAACATTCGGTCGTTCAATTCAAATGAATACATGCATCAAAGGCATATAAAAGCTCTGGTGTATATTCAAATTATAAAGAATTAAATAAGCACACAAAATTACTTGCCTTTACAAGTGGCACACTGCATTCTGTGCTTAGAATGAAAAGTTTTCAGCATTTGGATTCTGAGCAAGCTGTAAACTTCTTTTCACCCTAGTTAAGTGTACACCATACCTCCCTTTTTCTCAGCCCAACATGAACTGAGACTACTTTCATAACCAGATTGCTACACTTGTTGTACAGCATGAACACATATATACTGACTTTTTCTACTGTAAGCAAAATAATAATTAAAAAAAGAACAATATAAAAAGAAAGAAACAGAGAGAGAGTAAAGTCTGAAAGACTTGGGCCTGTTTGCCCTGAAGATTGAGGGGGGATCTCATCAATGCTTATAAATATCTGAAAAGCAGGTGTCAAGAGGATAGGGCCAGACTCTTTTCAGTGGTGTCCAGCAACAGGACAAGGGGCAATGGGCACAAACCAGAACAAAGAAAATTCCATCTCAACATGAGGAAAAAATACTTTACTCTGAGGGTGCCATAGAACTGGGACAGGCTGCCCAGGGAGATTGTGGAGTCTCCTTCTCTGGGCACATTAAAATCCCACCTGGATGCATTCCTACCCAACCTGCTTTGGGTGAACCTGCTTTGGCAGGGGTGTTGGACTAGATGATCTCCTAAGGTCCCCTACAATGCCTACTGTTCTGCCATTCTTTAAATTAGTTAGGAATACAGGTCTCATTGTCGCCAGTGGAACATGATCCTATGAAAGTATTTTAAAATTCATTATTTTATTGTTCTTGTGAATGACATTTATAAAACCTAACTGATCTCTTTGGGGCTTACTTAGGAAGATTTTAATATGAAGATCAATCACAGAAATCACTAGGTCCCTTTTGAGAATCATCAAATCTTTATTCATCTTGGGCTTTTCAATATTACAGTAATGCTATGCCATAGTACAGAAGTATATGGCTAAATATGTTTCTCTTTTTTGGTTGTGGGGGTTTTTTTTTGTGTTTTTTTGTTTTGTTTTGGTTTGGTTTGGGTTTTTTTGTTGTTTTTTTTTTACAGACATCTAGACAAAGAATCCTCCTGAGAATAAGAAATCTACCATTCCTTTTGGCAAACTTTGGATGTTACTGTGGAAGTTGAGACTCTGAGAAATCTTAAGCAGTATAATTGAATGGTTAATGCAGGATCTCTTTTTTGGATGATGAATATTAGCTATATTTTGATCCAGGCTGGGCAAATATTACTATATTTTGTTACTATATTATTACTACATATTACAAGGCCAGGCTTGATAGGCCTTTGCACAACCTGGCCTCGTGGTGGAGGAGGGCAGGGCAGTCCAAAGGCAGGGGGGTTGGAACTCAATAATCTTTAAGGTCACTTCCAGCTCTAACCATTCTATGATTCATAGACATGATCAACTGTCCTATGAGTAAGTGTTGCATTCCCACTGTTATTTAGTGACTAGAAAGATCTTGTGATCCCTCTAATTCACTGACATGCCTGAAAAAAATATCTGCTTCAGCTCACCAAGGAGTCACAAGGTATTATTTTAGTAAACATGGAGGAACTTCAACTGAGATGAATAAAGCTAGGTAGTCTATTATCTACCTACGAAGGCACTTGTAACTTTAATCCAGAGACAAAAGAGGTAATCAAAAGTTCATTCAGATGTGAAACCTCTAAAAATAACAATGTATAATTACTCTCAATGCATTAATTTTCATTAGTAAGATTGTCTGTAAATTCTTTTTCTTTAATTAGTCATCTCTGTGGTATCAGATCATTCACTCACAAAATCTGTTCCTGCTCTTTTTTACAATCCCAGATGATCTGAAAGAACAAATAATGACTTTCCTTACTTACTCTTAGTCATTAAGGAAAAAACAATCCTCTTCTAATATTTACTGTAAGGAGGTGGCTCCTTTTTCAGGTGGCTCCTTTTTCAGTTTCTAGCTGTTCTGTGTTAATGAACTATACAGTGAAACTGGCTTTTTTGTTTGATTGTTTTTTCAGTTTCTTTTTTTACTAATTTGTTCTCATTTTGAAGACTGAAAGCAACATTTCCATGATGTTTACTTGAAAAACTATGAGATAAGCAGCCCTTTTGGCTGGAATAGATCTGAAACTGAAGCAGTTTTAAGAGGAAACAGAGTTCAGAAAGTTAATAAACTAGCTGTATGAATCAGTTTGCTGGTAATGTCATAATACCACCAGACAGAAATGTTCTCAAATAGCTGTTAAGTACCCACAGGAGAAATAAAGCTCCTGTATTTAAAGCAAACTGTCACTGAATCTCTGGGAAAATGTGCACTAGAAGAGGCAACAGGATATCTTAGGTGATGAAAAAAATAACATGGAGAGGTGAAAAAATGTACAAACACAAATGTACTGTGCAATGTGTATATATGTGACTGTGTGCAATAATGTGTACCCAGACATAGGTGATACACTCAACTTCAGTGTTGTAAAGGCTGCCAAAGTTACTAGATGATGTGAGAAGAAAAAAAAGATGTTATTTGGTGACTTAATAGATTTAAAATACTCTAACTGCAACCTACTGAAACTACTCTCTGTACCAGAGCCAGTGACTTGTGCATTTATTTTAACTTGCTTTATAAAATGAGTTAATTTACAATTATACAATTATACTGTCTTTTCAATATTAGAGGACAATTATCCAACTCATCTTTCTTATAGAATTAACTTTTCATACAGGATACCTGGATAAATAGTTTATTCTATTCACTTATCTTGTAAACATTTTGCATGGTAGATACTTTTGTAATACTGAGTTAATTTGTGAAAAATATACATTTTTAAACACTGATTTTTGGAAAATCATGTAAGCATACCTTGCATCCTGCCATTACAAAAGGAGGATTATGCTCTAGAAAGTATCTAGTCCATGAAAGCTAAGAACATCCTTTAGTTTCACTGAGTTTTGAACTCTGACTTTCCTGCTTTGAAGCAGGAAAGGTTTTCTCTTGCAAATTTACAATGCAAAGGTCTTCTCGCCTCCGAGCTGTAGAACTGACTATGTGTAGAGAGGTCATCGAAAGATCATGACTGAAGAGAAATACATTCCTTCTCAATTAAAAATTTGAAAAGTATTGGCTTGCCATCTGGTGACATTTGAAGGAACCAAGCTATTCTTCTAACGTTCTGTCAAACCTCCCCTTTGCCAAGTTGCCTACAAGGTGCTTATTAGAGTCCTCTGACCACCACCAGCTTACCATTTATTTTACACCAGCTTTAACAATGCAGCTTGTTGGTTTTGTTTACTGCACAAACTGTATATCCTTACATCATTGCTCATGTGAAACATCAAGGACAAGGACTGACAAATGATGGTCATGACTAGAATACAGCATGCAGCCTACTTAACTTTTTGTAGGGGCTGCCCCTACCCATTTACCCACAGGATCACTGTAGCCTCTGCTAAAACACTGATGCGTAGAGTCCGTACTTTGTCAAGGTGAGCTATGCTCTACCGTCTCCACTCAGCTGATGGACATTGATGGTAGAATTACTTCTCCCATCAGTACAGGAAACATCTGACCAAAAAGTGGACAGGTAAAGGAAAAACCGAGTTAAGCCTCAGACGGGTGAGAAAAAGATTTCTGGCTCTAGTCCTGAGATTGTTTGGTTCAAGAAAAAAATGTGGGATGGTGCAAATGTCACAGTGCTTTTTTACATCACCACACAATATCTGAAACATCTAGAGAACATAATAAAATAAAATGTGTTTGGCCTAGAACACGGAAAACTTTGTTTTATATTTACTTGTTTTCAGTTCCTAGAAATCAGAAAATAAGGCTGCAATGGGATCTTGGAGGTATTGCCTAGACTAGCTCTTCATCACAACAGAGTTGACAGAATTTAATATATTTTGGATATCTGTTCAAAGGTGATTAGATCATGGTGACAGAATCATTGCTTCTTTGTATTATCGCTAACTTAAACCTGATCCTGGTGAGTAAAATATTTTGTTTTGTCAGCCTGGGAGCATTGTGTTTTGTTTTATTTTTTGTTTTTCTATCGAGCATGTTGTCTATGTTATTTTTATGATTCCAAGACAAACCATAAAAGCTAAAGAACATCAACAAAGAGCCCACAAAACACTGTCAGATGTTTGCCTTTTTTAAAAATTTTGTTTTGAAACCTTTTTAGTGCAATTAGCAAAAGCTATTAGACAGGGATAGTTTAATGAACACACTGCAGAAGGAAAAATCAGTTCTGCATGCGAAAGAGTGTTCTGTCACTGGAAAAGGGCTTCCTGTCAACAACTTCCTATTCATCATGGAGTGAGCTTCTATGTCCATATAATTAACATTGCAAATGAATCAATAAGCAATCATTCAGTGATATCTCCCCAAAACATGCAATATTCACTGAGGAGACCTCTACACAGAAAAATTACTGAGCCATATAGTTCAGTCATTTGTATCACAAAATACATTAATTTATGTAAGAATAAGTACTTCTACGTGTGTGGAGTTTAAGTGGTAACAACATCACATCCTAGTCTCTCAGACTTCACATATTGTACCAGTTGATACATGTACATTACGATATGATTAATAAGTTCATATATACTTATCAAACACATATATTTTCCACACAACATATTAATAGGTATCACTAATATTCCCCTGTGGAATACTTCTAACAGCTTCCACAGTTCAAACAAAGGATTAAGAGCAATAAAACAAATAAATCATTTCAGTTAGCTATAGAGATATCCTTTTCAAGCCTTTCAACTAGAAGAGAAAGCTGCAATGAAACCAACAGCTGTTGGTTACAGTGGCAATTCCACCAAAAGAAGAATTTCTGAGCTATGTTCTCTGCAGAAATTTATATATAGATATATATTTATATATTTTTATTTCAGTGGTCGGAAGAATGAAAAATATTCAAGTCAGGCACAAACCAGTCTAGAAACAAAGCAAACAAATAAATAAAATACTTCAGATCAAATAAACCATTGTGCATGGTCTGTGCTTTGATATTTTTAAGCATTTTTAAAAAAGATCAAATAATTCCACTTGCAGAAAGATGACATTACAGAATACTTTAAAACTTCCTGCACAGAGCACACATAAAAAGTTGGAAACAGGTCTTCTACCTCAGCAAAGAGGATAAGTATACTACGGTGCCAGTGAAAGGCAGTAAGAGCAGGCACTATGTCCCTTGAATTGTTTATAATTGTGCCCCTATTCTTCAATGTTTCTAGTTTGCCATAGAATCATAGAATGGTTAGAGATGGAAGGGACCTTGAAGATCATAGAGTTCCAACCCCCCTGCCACAGGCAGGGACACCTCCCACTAGAGCAGGTTGCTCAAAGCCCCATCTGGCCTTAAACATTTCCAGGAATGGGGCATCCACAACTTCTTTGGGCAACCTGTGCTAGTGTCTCACCATCCTCACAGTATGTTCTTCCTGAATTAATGTGTGTTTGTGATAAAAAAAAAAAAAAATGCACTCATTAGATAAAAGAAAAATTGCTATATCCTGTTTGATGGTCACTCTTCTAATTCCATGGGACAAAAAAAAAATACTTCAGAAAAAGGTTTTTAGTTGACAATGTCTGTTGAAAGATAGCTTTACCAATTATCTTAAATAATATTTAAAGAAAAAAATAAAACATTCAATTTCATATAGGAGTGTCTTGGATTTCTGCAACAGGTACTCTGACATTTTGATTCAGACTGGTCCTCAACTTTTTTGAAACAAAGAAGGCACAAAGAATGCATTTTATCTCTTGATTTTGTGGTTTTCTTTCTTACAGATCTTAAGGCCCTCAAGAATATTTTAGTATTTCATTTCAGATGTTCTATTTGAAATAACATTTTCGGTGTGGTTGGGAATCAGGGCTAAGTTGCTGTTTGCTTACATATCTAAATTCCCATCAATTCTTTATTTTTATTAAAAGGGAGATAGTACCTCCAGTCAAAGGGGAATTTCCTAACATTGTCTACTCTTGACATACCCTTCACAACTCACAGATAACTTGGAACTACCTACACTTTTTTTTCACAGGTGCATCACTCCCATAAGTGACCATAACCCCAGCTTTTCCTGTGGGGTATGCTGGGACTGTCTAAAACATTGCTGAACAAAGGCTCTTTCTCTTTCTCTCCTCTTCTGTGATAATGGTCCACCATCAAAAATAAGTTACCTATTTAGAGAAGGCATTACTCACCAAGTAACAAACTAATTCAGCCAAAAGAAGTACATTTTAAAATCATCGAGTAAGCCCACATGAGTAGCTTTATTTGATGGGGAGGCTCACCTTTGTCAGCTTCCCTTCATTTGTACAGGGGTCATTATCTGGCTGGTTCCTCTTCTAGGAAGAGCCTTTCAGCTGGGGAGTATTTTTTTGATCTCCTTGTTCTCAGCCAGCAGAACAGCTGGATCCTGTGGCTTGGAAATGTGTGATTGCCCTGCAATTGTCCTCCTGAAGTTAGTTGTGTGGTTGCTTTACTGTATTGCTTCCAGGCTAGATTTTTCCCATTGCACCCTATTACACTAAAATGCATTCACGTCAGAAAGTTTATAAAGCAATATGCTATTCAACTCACTGAAAAGGTCAAAAGCGGGGTTTCTAAGACAATTACTTTTCAGTATTCTTAGGTGATGGCCTAATATTTAGGTCTATCATACGCAGACAAATAATTACAGTAGCATTTTTAATATTTAAGGTATATTTCAAAAATATCTATTTAGAACACTTTACCTGATTTATACATTTTTTTGTATCAACATCAAAAAAAAAACATTAGGCATTGTGACATATTTTTTTCTAGGAAGACGTGATGCACAGTACTGCAACAATGCCTTGTACCAGAAAAATATTGCCAAGTTAGTGGTAGAGCCTGTTTTCACCTTTAAAAGTTATGATTAAGCAGTAAAAAATCTTTGTTAAATAAGTTGGTACTTGTATAGGGTATTACTACACAAAATACTTGTGTATTTTGGGTAGTTGACTGAATAAAAAGTAGAGTTCTTCATAAATCTTTTGATAAAGATCAAATTTCCCCACCATGACATTGGGACTATTCTGAACACTTCTGTAGGAAGTAAACCCAAGTGTCTTCACCTCTTATAGGTTTAACTTTGCCATCAATATTGTTTGTATACTAAGGGGATTTTGTTTGGTTTTACATCCTTATTTTCAGGAAGCTCCTTAATTCTGATATAATTTCACTCAGTTTTACGATTCAGTGAATGCATAGCATGGGGCAGCTGTGTCTTTCTTTCCCTAAATGACGTGACTCAGTTTCCCAGACCATGATGAAAACTCTCTTAATGAGATGTTTCTCTTACTTTTTTTTTGGTTTTGTTTTGAAGGGCTTCTGCATCTGTCCTGGTTTGAGGTAAAATGAACCAATTTTCTGTTTTACAGTTTTGCTTTCTTAGCTAGGCCTCTCCTAGTTAGCTGGGCTCTGAAATTAGCAGCACATTGTGCGGAGCTGTTCCATCTCGCAATAAGACCTGATTGTACCGGGGGATGGTATGCAGAGAGGCCCTTGTTTAGACTTATTGCTGGAAGAACCAAGGTCAGATAATTTTCGTCGTTCGCCCGTCGGAGGGTCCCGCCTTCAAGGAGGAGCGGACAGGACAGGTGACCCAGGACTGACCAANGGGCCCTGCCTGTTCATCTGCCTCTGATCCCGATCTGGGCGTTCCTGAAGCTCCGGATCTGTCGGTTGCCGGGTCCGGTTTGGGACTTTTCCTGAGGCCTGCTGGTGACGTGGTCGTCGTCCTGGGAGCTTGATACGGTTTTGTGTTTACTGTATACTCCCTTTTTCCTTTTTTTTTCCTATATTTCCTGTTTATTGTGCTGCTTATATTTTCATTAAAGTAGTTTAGCTTGTTCTAAACTCTTGAATCTCTTTAACTCCTTCCTCTCCTCTCTTTACCCAAATGGAGGGGAAAAGGGAGGGGGGTGGGGGGCATCTGTCGCTCAGGGTTTGGCTGAAACCGCGACAGCATCCCTTGTAATTTTTCTGCTTTCTTAATGAAGGATTACAGCACAGTGATTTGAGGCTTTGCTGCTTTTTAGGACACACCACCTCTCCCAAACAAAAGGAGACAGGAGAAGACTCAAACCCCAGGTCCCTTATCATCCTCACTCTTTAATCCTTAGCTTTCTCCTCTGGATTTATTTTGAAACACAGTGACTAGTTCTGCTTTGGTACATTTCAGAGGATGGTTCACTTGCTCCCAAGTTTACAAGTTCAAGAGAGCAGTTTCCCTGTGGCTACACTTGTTTTTGCTCCATCCATCTTACACAGCCTCCCAAACCTACCTTCAGAGCTTTTGGAGGTGAATAGCTGTCAGATATACTGAGGGAAGATAACCCATCCTGTTTGGCTTCATAGACAGGGAACAATCCCTGCTCCTCTTTTGTTTATCATTGCATGGAAACAGTTTCAGAGTTAAGGCAGAGAGGCTCCTGCTTATACTTACTGATAGACCAATGAAGGTCAGCTCACTTTGTTATTTGCCCCATTGGCAGGTTGGAAGTGGAAGAACTTGTAGGGTTGCACCTGCAGTGAGGACCGGACAGAACTGGTGACCCAAAACTCACCAACGGGGTATTCCATCCCATCTGCATCTTACTGAGTATAAGTTTAAGGGATGAAAGGGTCAGTTTCTCTTTCTTCAAGGGCTGGTGTCTGAACAGGACTCTCTGTTCACATCTTTGATGCCAACCTGTGTGTTCCTGAATCCTGACCATTCCTGGATCCATTCCCAACCATTGCTGATCCCAGCCTGGGACTTTCCCAGTGCCTGCTGGTGATGTGAATGTCATCCAGGGAGCTCAATACTGATTTTGTATATATTGTGTAGATTTTTATTTTATTTTATTGTATTTTATTTTATTTTATTGTATTTTATTTTATTTTATTGTATTTTATTTTATTTTATTGTATTTTATTTTATTTTATTTTTAATAGTTCATTAAGGCAATTCAGTTTTTTCCTAAACTCATAAGTCTCTCTTTCTCCCTCCTCTCATTGGAAAGAGAGGTGAGGGATAGCCTCTGTCATTCATTTCAGCGGTCAGTCCAGCCCAAGCCACGATAGGCTTTAGCCATCTTAGCCATTTCTCTTCTAATGCTTCAGTACATGCCAGTGCCTGGAGGAGCTGTTTATACAATCGTGACTTACAAATGTTTGTTTAATGGATGTCATAAACCCAAAGACCTGCATGGCAGTCAATAAGCCTATTTGCACAAATAAATACACAGTATAAATTTAATAAATCCACAGTAGCTGTAGAACTGCAGCGCAGATCTGGAAGCAGCAATACTTCATACACATTGCTGAACACAGAGTAAAGGCCTTTGGAATCATCATGATGAGCAATTCTAGTGACAGTGTAAAGACAAAAATCAAAATATTGCAAATTCTAATGAAAACCATCCTATGAGTATGGTTTATTCACAAGGAATAAAAGTTAAATATAAATCATTAGCTGAAACTTGCATGTAAAAATGAGCAAAATGTTTCTGTTGTTTGTGTTTGGTTTTTTTTTTTAATAAACTTCTCCAAGTTATATTTGTAATTTACCCATTCATAGGTGGTGCAAAGCTCACTCTGTAATGCTGTGTCTGTAGGGTTTCTTCTGCCAGCTTTTTTTTTTTTTTTTACCATGTGCATAAGTCAGCATATACAATAAATGCCTCCTTTTCTATGAATTTAAATTTTTCTGTGTACTTTGTTCAAAAGGAAACAAATTATCTGTGATTTTGGCAGACTCATAGCAAAGCAGATGCCAACAAATGACATTGCCTTTTCTTTAATCACCTTCAGCTCTTAAACTGAAACAAAAAGACAGTCTGATGGAGTTCTGAATTATTACTATAAATGAATGTCAGATTGTCCTCTCCATACATTTATCAATTCTCCAAAACCTTTTCCTTATAGTATTTTAAATATATAGAGAAAAGCATAGTAAGCTTATTGTACTTTATCAATGTAATATTTAATATTAGCTTTGGTCAATTGTCTTAGCTTTGGAAAATCTCCACATTTCAGAGCTTATTCCAAATATTGAATATGTGGGCTAAATCTTTCAACATCAGCACAGCTCTTCCATTTCAAGATTTCAAATACATAAAGTCACTTTGGCTTGTAGGTAGACACTCCATGGACACAGAAGTCTTCAATTTTTATTATTCTGAATAATACGCAGAAAATAGAGACTGTGGGTGCTGCAGTGGCATGCTTGTGAGAAATAGGGTGTAATTGTAGAATAATGAATAATTTCATTATATTGAGAAAAAAATCTTTCAAAAAGTGAATACTTCCCTTAGTGTTGTGACTAGGGAGCTGGATTTTATGTGAAGCAGTGACAAAAATGAAAACAGCTCTCAAGAACAGTAAGGCAAAAGTAAAAACTACTGCAAACATGAGCAATAAACAAAACTTGCAAGGGTAACAGGTTGGTAGCTTTGTATCACGTCAATACGTTATTGCTTCTACACTTTATTATACAGTAAGCATTTCCATTTCTACTCGGCCCAGTCCCTCCCCAGGAGAATTGGTTTAGTTACAGAAGAGGAGGCAGATCTGCTAATGAGGAAAGCAAAGTGCCTTCATAGATTAGGTGTCTGAGATGTATTGTTGATACTCTGTACTGAGAAAAGGTTTTGCATTTACAGGTGTTCCCGCTACCAACAATGTAACACTGTACCACAATATGGTGTACCATGATTTGTCATGATATTTTAGCCTGTCTTTTTTAATTATTTTTTTAATATATTTTAGCCTGGGGTTGGTTTGTGGGGTTTTTTTATGGAAGATACATAGTCACTTATGAAAAGGTTATGGAGCTGAAGGTTTCTCAATATGTAGAGAGAAAGCTTTATAAGTGGATGAGTTATAGCCTCTGAAGTCAGGCCTCTGTCCTGACAGCCTTTTGTTTGTTTGTTTGTTTTTCTTTAAAATGCAGAAGGGAGCCAGACTTATTTGATGAACCTAAGTTTAATAGCCATTAAAAACAGCCTCTCTAACATTATCTCCTCTTGTTCCTTGTGTTATCAGTGTTAGAACAAAAATGACTCACTGAGATTTCCGTTATGTTCCGTTAACATTTTTAGAAGGTTTCATCTGCTACAAACAGTTCCTGTGCATGTAAGATGCAATGTTGAGTTGTGAACACCACACACACAAAAAAAATAATAAAAAAAGAGAATGACTCTCAGCTTGCTAAGAGCAAGGTTGCCAGCTGAGCTGTCTGACTGGGAATGGATGGATCTGAATCCCCTTGGGCAGGGTAAAGTGGATGCCACCTCAAGTCAATGATGAAACTGCTGAACTGTCAGTAAAGCACATCAGCCAGCACAGCCACCAGCACACACCTTCTCTCCAAACTCTTGATTTTTGTTTTGTAGAGACACAAACAGCTGTGCTTTGTTTGTGCAGCAGCTAAGGGTGTTTGGAGACCTCACATAATCTTTCCAAGCAGCAAAGACAGAAAAGTACCTGTCCTGCAGACCTTGACATGCACAGGAGTAGAACTGAGTTTTGAAGAACTTAATAAAATGTGTTTTGCCACCCTTAAAGTCCAAATTTTGGATGTATATATTTTTGTCCAGCTTTGATCCCACAGATGTGTCCAAATGATTGTGGGGTCTCTACCACTCCAGTACCTAGAAATATAATGCAGTTTAGTAATAAAATAAGAAAAAAAAAAAGAAAAAAAGGAAAAAAAAAAAAACTCAACAACAACAACAAACAAAAACCTGGATCACTTTAAGATTTAGTTTTTACTCACTGACTTCTATTCATAGAAAGCTTACCTGATTTTTGTTTTCAAATAAGAGGTTGCACATTAGCTTTAAAACAGCAATCCATGAATGCACTTCTTATTTGAAGAAGGAGAGTTTAGTAAAATGTACTCAAAAAAGCTGAGGGCACATAAATTGCCACTAGTTAAAAAATACTGAACGCATAATCCTCATTTCAGTTGTCATTGAAGTGAGTATCTCTAAGTACCCTGTTGAGAGACACTCCAGCTTCTCTTGTCTGGGATAATGCTCACCCTACACATGTTTAGCATCACTCTAGGTGTAGGAGTCAGCTCTGCACTATTTTCCCTTTTCTCTGGTTTCTTTGTGAAGGAAAACCAGATATGAACCTCAAGAGGGAACTAGAAGTTTGGACAGTCAGGAGACAAGGTCCTCAAACCTGCAAAGCCTTCACTAAGAAATGAATCACATCACAGGCTTGAATTCTGAGCCAAAGAAGGTTACACAATGGTAAAGATGAACTCATAACTATTTAATCTAAACAATGCACAGAGAAACCAAAGTACTGATGCTGATAATTAACACATTTTTAAAAATGGGATGTTTTCAGGGTTTGGGAGAAAAACAGTAGGAATGTGGTGGCAGTCAAAAATTTCAATCTTGCTGGTCGGTAGAGGGTAACCACAGTAAAGAGAACTTATAAAAGAGTTTACTCATATTGATTAAACCAAGTATATTCTGATCTCAGTAGGTTGGCAACTAACTCCAAAACGCATAACGTGAACTTAGTAACATGTCACACTTTGTCCTAAACCTATGTAATTTCATCTTCTACTTGTGGGTTGCCCACCATTTCTGCATATATTCAAGTAAGGTTATTACTGAGGTAAACCTGTTTTTCAATAAAAAAACCCACTTATAAATAAAATTTACCTCTTGGTAAATTCCAGGGATTGGCCATCCTTTAGCTTATTTATAACACATGCAGAGGAAATCTTTCTCCTTCTCTGTGGAGGTCTGTCTAACTGTGGTTTCCCTAAAAATCACATTCCTTTAAAAGGACTATTTCTTTAAAAAATAATTTATATTTTTAATTTTATAATTTACAAATTAATTTATACCTAATACATACTATTTACATAAGTTTAAAATAATTCTTTAAAATTGCTGCTTTAAAGGGGAATAATTTAAAATCCCTTCAAAAAGAGAGTAATAAATAATTTTCTTTTTTCCTAAGGAACTGTTTAATGTTAAGTAGTATTTATATACCAGCTCACTGGGTGATATTTAAAAAAAAAAAAAAAAAAACAAGCCAAAGTGAAATCAGTCATTTCCAGAGTTAAATAGAAATCAAGTAAATTCTGTTATTATTGTGTGAGTAATTCATAAGACATCGCTATGTACTTCTCTCTCTTATCCCATGACTCCTTTAGGTAAAGATGGCTTCACTGGAATGAAGTAATAAACAGATAATATATTCTACGTGGACTTAGTTTCCAGAGTCTTCTTCCAAACAGATTTTAGACTTATTCATCAGTGCTTCATTGTTAAATGAAGAAGAACTTAGACCTTTCTAAAAACAGTGGGAGACAGCTCGTGACATAAGACACGTAATGAATGATGATGTGTGTTACATACATGCCCTTCATAAAAACACGGGGAAATTCTGTATTTTTTCCTGGGTTTTGGCAACAAATCATTCTACAGTGATTTCTCAGCGGTCCCATGTTATCAGGCATTAGTGACCCTTTTCATGTTTCTGGCCACTATGACTCAGATCCATAGTTGCTGTGGTTTTACTAGATAAGCAGACTACAAGCTGTACTTAAAAAGTGAAATAGCTGCAGTACATTAGACAAATAAGGAATTTGTGGCTGCTTTGCCATAAGTCTTTGAGGTGATTTTATGACATCACACAGCAGAGTTTATTTAGCATCAGGATACCTGCTTGTGTGTGTTACCATTCAAGGTGAGAAAGAAAAGGAGGGAATTTTTTAATGGTCACACGTGGCAAGGTTTTTACAGGTGTGAAATCCTGGCCAGGTTTCCAGGGTTTTTGAAAAAGATACAATAACAAAACTTCTATATCTTATATTTTGTGTCATCTAGAGGATTTTCAATACTAAATAGAATTGGAAAAGCATTGGAAGATGACTAAAAATAACCACACTCCAAGAAGAAACTGGAGAAATCTTTTATAATGCTGGTTCACATTTTCAGAGATCAGCATCAAGAGAAGAGAACATAATGTAACCAAGACTCACAGAAATAACAGTAAATTCAATTGCTGACCTAACAAAAAGATATAGCTAAGTCCTTAAAAGGCTGGTGTCATCTGAATACAAACATGTCTCAAAAATTATTTTGAATGCAACCAATGTGTACAAGAAAATTATTTTCAAGTCAGGAAAGTGACGGTAGCTGATAAATGGATTTTCTATTAAGGTATTTGCAGACCTTCTATAAGAATGTCTGTAAGACAACTTTTCCTGTCAGAAGGTAGGCAATATAGAAAAATGGTAGTGAGCCTAATGCAGCCAGATGTCCTGAATAGTTAACTTTTATGAAGTGGAAGATGAGACAACAGAGACAAAATTTTTAATACCACCGGACATTCTTCAGCAGATGCATCCAGTCTCATTTCCTATTTTCCATTAAAACCACAGGACATAATGGCTTTATCTATATTAATATATTAAGAAGTGCCCAGGAATGTTCCCAGGCACAGATACGTGTTCAGTGACACTGCCAAGCAGCTGAAATGTTCCCTGGTGGGGTTTTGACACATACCAACTAGCACTCTCCTTAATAATTTGCTGGTACAGACAAAGTCATATGTGTTAGCCACTGAAAGACTATAGCAGTATCACTGATGTCAAACAAAAATAACCCAACTGAAAGAAAAAACAAATTAAACTGGTAAAAGTAAGAAGAAAGTGAAGTCCCAAATTCAAATAATAACACCCAACAGTGTTTCAAATGAACTCTGTTTTCCAGCAGTTACACACAGTATGGCTGTTATTTGACAGCATTACGAGAAAGAATAGTGAGCAACGAAACAAAGCATGCAGATAGGAGTAATTTTTTCTTAATGCAATTTACTGGGGAAGACCAAAAAATGTATAATTTCTGATGGCTTTTATAACTGATCTTCAATTTACACTTTATATACATATATTATATATATATAAAATTGTCATTATTGTCATATATATCAGATATAGATTCATATATAACAGCTTGTCTCAGAAGCAACATATTACCTTCATCACCTTTGAGGAATTCTTGATACGAAGCTGAAACCACTTATATATACTTATACCTACAAGTTAATTTGAATACAGTTTGGTAAGAGAAAACAAACATCAGATAGAGACAACATCTAGAAAATACTGACAGTTCAGAACAAAGCCATGAGTAAAAAGCAGGTAACCTTGGCATGGGACCTAATGTTGTCTTATGCAATAGGTTAAAGAAACATGGCCTCTGAAAACATTACTGTACATGCACAGTACAGGGTTTAGTCCTGCAAGAGACTTGCTGCATGCTTCCTATGGATTGTGTGTATGGACTATATATAGTCACGACCCACAAAGCTTGCCTGGCAATGAATTGGCCCCAACTTTCTTGCAAGCATATGGGATTTTATTTTGGAAGGCTACTTTTATCCAAAGTATTTCTGCTAATCTTGAGATCCACCTTCTTACTGACTTGGTCTTCTGGTAGGCTAGGCTGAACGCATATACTAAATAAATGTCTCTCTTGGAGTAGTGCCTGTTTCCTACGCTCAAGAAAAGTGGCCCAAAATAGCTTGTGTCCATGTGGCTAAACCTTTTTATTCCCTCAAAATATGATGGCCACATCTATCCTACCTATCAGGAAAAGTCTGCGGTCCATGGTATCTCCAGACCTGTGGGGGACCCGTGGAACTGAACTCTGGGATTTACCTGGGAGAAGGCTCATTCACTGTATAATTGCAGCAGGGAGTATGCTGGTAATCCTGTAAATGATGGAGCGATGGTGTGTGAGCCTGAATCTGGGCCAATTTAGTTGCCCAGCACAAGTGCACTCCTACTGTCCTGATGACTTTTGAAACTTTTAGATCTTTCTGGCTTGCTCCTGCCTGCCTTTTTGAACATTAAGAAATGCTGTGCCAGCAGACAAGATTTCATTTAGCATGAAGAAATTTATATTTGTTTGGTCTAGAAAAGTCAGAACAATCATGGCCTTGACAGAAGTTAGAAAATATACAGGAATTAACAGTATTCTTAATGGAAAAAAATATCAAAAGAACTGGTCTAAAAGAAATCAAATAAGGAAAATAATTCAGGCTTTCTCAAGAATTGCTTTTATTTAAGGCTTTTACCTTGATGACATCAAAAAAAGTATCAAACAGCTTATCAGTTCTTTGTCCAGAAAACTATAGGAAAGATGAAACTAGTAGACTAAGGAGAGGCCTGCTTTTGTAGAAACAAAATACTAATGAACAATAATTTGAATATTCCTCAAAATATCATATGCCTTCCAAATGACTGTAAGACTCCTTCCATGTTCAGAGTCAAGTCAATGGTCGTCATGGCTGCACAAAACCAAATTTCTGTTAGAGTTCAAAGGATAACAAAACTGTACAAACATCAGTGAAATTATGATCCCAAAGAAACTAAGTTTAGAGATGATTACTGCTTCTTTTTCTCTTGTCTCTTTTCACCATTGATTATATTAAAAATAATGCTTGGATGATTTAACCTGCTCTGCTTTATTTCTGTGAATATTTGCATATATATATATATAACTGTGTGTATTTATATGCATATATAAGCACAGGCAATTTAACAGCTATTTACACAAACACAAATCACCACGTAGTTTCCTACTTTTAATGGCACCCTAGAAACCTGAGTAACATAAACTGCTTCCTCTACATTGATACCATAATTAGGAGATAACAGAACTTTAAAATTTCAGCATGAGGTATTTCTGACAGTAGGTAAATCTCTGTCATTCTCTTGGACTTCCTCAAAAGTCTGATTATTTTCTCCAATATAATTTTCAACATTGTGCCATTTTTGTGATCAGCTTCAAACTCTAAATTTGACAGCATAGGCAATGTTCGTTATAGATTTTAATTAAAATAATCCAAATATTGTCTGTTGTAACACAAGGAGCATCAGTTCTATAGGCTAACCACGGTGCCAAATTTTAGGAAGAAAGCCTGTCTGTAACACTTCCTAGAACGTTGAAGAACCCATTCCCCCTCTTATTTTCTTGCAAAATTGTATTTTGCAACTATAATTCAAAAATATATAAATAGTATTTCTAATTTCAAGGCCAGACTGGATGGGGTTTTGAGCAAACTGCTCTAGTGGGAGGTGTCCCTGCCTGTGGCAGGGGAGTTGGACCTCAGTGATCTTTAAGGTTGCTTCCAACTCTAATGATTTTGTGACTCTACAACTCCAATTTAAAAGAGATTTTGAATACTTTTTGTCAACTATTAGGCCAGTTGAATGGCCATGTTTTGCCTTCAATCATCAGGCAACAAAGGCAGTAGAGATGAAATTATGATGTCAAGGAGGTATATGCAGTACATGTATTCCTAGTGGACACAACATTTTTGGCAGTCAGTCTGAGGTTTTGTAAAAGCTATCATTTGTGCTATCTGAGTAACTTCCTTAATGAGGCATCAGAAATTATGTCCCATAATTGGCCATTTTTGAAGGTTCAGTTAATCTCTTCCTTTCAGACCCTGCCATACAAGGGTGAATGTTCCCAGAAATTATGCGTCTTAATAACATTCATACTCCTAATCATGAAATAAATATTAGCTCAACAATAAATGACTTAATACAGTTATTAAATGGACCCACAGACTAGTGCTCTCAGTTGACAGGTTTAATTGTGGAAATGAGACATTTTCAGATACTAAATCAAATGCTGGTGAAGATATATACTGTAATAAAAAAAGAGTGAAGACATATAACAGAATAAATATACCCACACAAAAGCACATGTACAACCTATCTGTGTGCAAAGAAACTAACAGTAATGTTCCTCCAGATTGCCTGTATTTGCAAATTACTTTAAACATTTAGATTAACTTTTTGCTAGGTATAAACTGTTTTCATGGAGCCCTTTTTGGCATCTAGTCTACAATTCAGATTTCTAGTTTCCTTACATTGCAGAGTGATGGCCTCCTTGACCACCTCTGGCTGCTGTGGGGTTGGGGCTTGGGGCAAAGTGGCACAGAAAAGCATTTTTCTCCTGCAGCGCTTCCCACAGGCATTGGCTCTTACTGCCTGAAGGGACTCCTGCCAGAAGGGCAGGTGGGGAGGGAGATGACTGTCCCTCATTTCACTGGCTCTGAAAACAGCGGTGTAGACCGCACATGGGCAGGGAGCCTCGGGTGGCCTTGGGTGAGATCGGCCTGGGCTACCTGTGTTGACAGTGTCTACTTCATGAACGTTGCATTCCTCTTCCCCCAGGGTGGCCAGCAAGTTGCCCAAAGCCAACTTCCTCCTCCTCAAGCACTTGCTGTCCCTGCTGCACACCATCAGCAGAAATGTGGCCACCAGCAAGATGACGGTTTCAGCCACCTAGGTGGAAACTAACGCTTTGCCGTGTGCAGGTGACACAGCTGGTGGAGTTCCTGATTGAGCATTGTGGGGAACTCTTTGAGGAGAAGGCAGCTGACCTTGTAAGGGCATCTGCTGTAGAGCTACCAGCACTGCAGGTGGAACCAGAAACAGCAAAGGTATGTCGGAGCCACAAAGAGCTCCACAACAGAAGCTGCCTCCCTCCTCCCATCTCACAAGGTGGGACTCCTTCCACAGAGATCACAAGCGAGGCCATTCAGCAGCATGCAGCTCTGGAAGGCTGATGCAGGTTGGCCATCACACCTTGTGTGGTGATCCCAACAGCAGTGGCTCAGCTGGGCTGGGGAAACCCACCCAAGGCACCTGCCTTTCAGAGCTAAGGCAGCAATCGGGCAGGCAGGTCCTTGCCACCCGTTCATGGCTGCATTTCCATTGCAGGAGCCTCCAGTCGCTCCAGAAAGCAAACACCTGCAGAGCCTGTCCCAGGAGAGAAGGTAAAATGAGCCAGCTTTGGGTAAGAGCAGAACCAGCTCCAGTTTATCATGGCTTTACCTGTCTAACACTACTCTTGAATGGACAGGTTGTCAGGCTCTTCCCAGGAAAGCAGAAAGAGAAAACCAACTGGTGAAGAGGGAAGAGACGGGCCACCTGAGAAGAGGAGAAAGAGAGAATGGCAGCTCTTGGGGCTGGGCAGCCGAGGACATCTGGGCAGGAAAGAAGAACAAGGAGCAATTAAGTTTTGCTGCTTGGGTTCTGGGGATGAGCTACAACGCCTGGCCTTGGAGGGGCTGCATCATGCAGCCCCAGCACCACCTCGGCAGAGGCGAGGAGAGAGGCAGCCCAGCCCTTGAGTTCTGCCCGTCAGACTCCACTCACATACCACTCTTGCAGTTTGGGCTGGGCTGGGCTGGCTGCTCCACCAAGCAACAGATGTCCTCTTTAACTTCTCTCCCCTTCTGAGAACTTGAGTTGTAAAGAAACTCAACTACTGTAGTGAGATAATATTAATACAAGAATAAAATGAGAGATAATGATATTAATAATGAAATATATATGAAACGAGTCACAAGCACCCATCTCGAGCTGCCAGGATGATGGTCATGTCAGTGGCAGGCACCGGGGAGGTCCTAGACTAGGCTCGGTGAGGAGTGGAAACTGGATGCCAGATGCGGAGTCAGGAGCGTACAAATTGAGATCAGAGGCAGGCAGATAGACAGAAAAGTGTCCTCCTTGGATGCCAGCCACTAAAGAAAGAGGCTGAGCCCTTTGATCCCTCAGCTTCTTTACTGAGATGATGCAGGATGGGAGGAACACCCTGTTGGTCAGGTTTGGGTCAGCTGTCCCGTCCGCTCCTCCCACAGGTGTGACCCTGCTACGCTTCTCCACTGCCGACCCTCCAGCTTTGTGCAGAACAAAGCCAGCTGCCCTTGGTTGCTCCAGCAAGAAGTATAAGCAGGAGCCCCTCTGCAGACCCTTCCTTGACATTCACCAGAAACATCAGACCTGATCTGCTAGGAGCACACGCTGTCTGAAAACTGTGTCTTGAAATCAACAGTTAGTTAGGGAGTCAGTTAGAAGAAAGTAAAAGTGCTGAAAAGAAAATGGCTTCTGTTTCGCCTCAAAGCAGGACAACCACGAAATTGCAGCAGACCTGTACCCTGTCCAGCCTGCTCTGGACCAATGCAAACACACCTCTTTCTGCCTGTCATCACCAGAGTTGTGAAACCAGCTTTTCACAAAACGCCAAATACTTCAAGAGCCTCCAAAGTGATCTGAGCCCTGAATGATGTCTAATGATATCAAGGTCCTTTCAGAAGGGAAAACAGAGGTGCCAGCCACAACCGGGGAAAGAAGTCACAGAACGAGAGAATGGTTAGAGTTGGAAGGTACCTCAAAGATAATCCAGTTCCAACCCCCCTTGTCATGGGCAGGGACACCTCCCACTAGACCAGGTTGCTCAAAGCCCTATCAAGCCTGGCCTTAAATACTTCCACCTCCCTGGGTGGCCTGTTCCAGTGCCTCACCACCCTCACAGAAAATAATTTTTTTCCTAATATCCAATCTAAATCTCCCCTCTTCCAGTTTAAAACCATTACCCCTTGTCCTATCACTATGCTTCCTGAAAAAGAGTCCCTCTCCTGCTCTCCTGTAGGCTCCCTTCAGATACTGGAAGGCTGCTAGAAGGTCTCCCCAGAGCCTTCTCTTTTCCAGGCTGAACAGCCCCANCACTGCCAGCTCATGTTGAGCTTCTCATCCAGGAGCACTCCCAAGTCCTTCTCCTCAGGGCTGCTCTCCAGCCATTCTCTGCCCAACCTGTATTTGTGCCTGGGATTGCCACATCCCAGGTGCAGAACCCTGCACTTGGCTTGGTTGAACTTCATGCCATTTGCACTAGCTGACCTCTCAAGCCTGTCCAGGTCCCTGTGGATGGCATCCCTTCCCTCCAGCATGTCGACTGTACTACCAAGCTTTGTGTCGTCAGCAACTTGCTGAGGGTGCATTCTACCCCACTGTCCATGTGTCCAACAAAGCAAGTCTGCTTTTCCTAACATCTGTGCCAAACAGTAAAGACTACAGGTATTTATTATGTCTTCTGGCTTTATAGGTTCATGGAACTCATCATACACCTCCAGTATAATTTATGATTAACCTAATGCAATTCTATATGCAATGTAAGGATCTTTTGAAAGGAACCTAGAATTTTTTTTTAAATTACTTTTTTTAAATGACCTAAAAGTTCCCTTAACATTTCAAGTTTAGTACAATGCACATCAAAAGAATCAAAATCCTCTAACAGATAGATAGGATTAACAGCAATAATAAAAAACTGATTACACATTTGACTTTATCAGGAATAATCTTGAATTTGAACTGAGGTTTAGTTGTAAAGGGAATTGGTTTTTTTGCAGATAAATATAATATTTTAAATTGCATAAATAAGCACAGACATATTAACAAAAGTTGTTATTGTACCAGAAATTAAACTGACCAGAACAGTTTTGAAACATGTCACGTTGGCTGAAAAGACACAGTCATGAGCTTCTTTGTTATCCTCTGAGGGTCAGGATTCTAGGATTCCAGCTAGTGCAAGCCAGTGTAAGCGATCAAAATCAAATTGTAGTAGATGAGAGTGGGACTTGAGCCATTATGGATTGTTCTCTAAACTGCAACACAAAGGAAAATGTTAAATCGTTTATGTCAAATAGCCCCACATCCCTGTTCTAAGTATCTCTCCTCTTGGCGCATGCTGAGACACATATCTTAATGTGGAGAAAAACGTCTGGACACTTTGATAACAATTTTTATAGCAATTAATTCGGCTATCTCTCTTGCACAGAATATCTGGCTGAGGTCTGCTTGGGACAGAAGCTGAGACAGAAGAACAAAAATATATAATCAAGCTTTGTCAAGTCTAAACTGGGGAGGAGACCTTAGTCCCTGTTCAAAGAGTTAGTTTACCAAAATTTTAGCTGAACCCCATTCAATTCTTGCCAGTACCTTATTAGATAGTCTCATTTACCCAGCTGCTGTCACTTCCTAACAGCTCTGCCAGAAGGTTATATATTTAGAATGCTATTTTCTGGGGAAAGAAAATCGAAAGGAAAAAAAATAGGCAAAGCCAGAAAACTTTTAACTTCTTCCCCTGCATTTCTATTATTTATATGAATAATAGGTGCTCCTATTACTTAATAATTATATAGAAGTTGCTATACAATATCTGTGACTTGCCTACGTGCTTTGGTATTGTGATGAGTCATGACCCCAGTAAGCTGGGTGAACAGTCAGAGGCAGGCAAAAACAGAAAAAAATACGATGTGTAATGAACTTTTTCAACCTGAAATTGGCTTATATTTTATAAGAAATGCATTACCTCATTCACCAACCCCTACAGAAAAAAATAGAAGTATATGCAGACCACATAATTTTGTAGCCCTAGGCAATGATCTTACTTACTACATTAGATTATTGCTAAAAAGCAGGCATATAGAAAACCAGCATTAAAAAGACATTTAAAATACTTTTAGAGACCTAGGAATATCACTTCTCAGTGAATCTAACCTGAAATACCAAAATGACATTTTTAGGAAAAAAAAAAAAAAAAAAAGAGATTTTATAATACAAAAATATACAGGACAGAATATGCATCAGAAACTTAAATACATTAAAATGTTTAAATATTATAGTTTGTCTGCCTCCTGTAATAAGATTAATTATTTGACTTAGAATTTCTATTGTGTTAGTCTTTGTAGACTCTTATTATAATTTTCTAATAAAAGTGACTTTTACTGAGCTTTAACTGAACCAAGACTTATCAAAAAAATATACTAGAATAATTTAAAGAATTTTCACCTTGAAAAGATATTCCTTTTCCTCATGTTCTGTACAATTTCTGTCCTTTAGGTCACCATAGGTAGCGACCTTCCAGAATATGCTTTGACTCCAAAGCAAACTAATGAGAATTTTATTTCCTCATAACCCATTCTGGAATATCATTAGACTTTGTCTCTTGAAATCCAGCCCTTCTGCAAGGCAAATTATTAGTTGTGTTCTGACTTGAACTGGCAATTTTTTTTTTAAAGAGTATTATGAAGAGGTTCTCAGATTCATATATTTATTCCTGTAACAGTTTTAGCTGCTCTAGATATTATACCTTCATGTGACACATTTCAGGTCAGATTTGTGCTACAGGACTTCCTGAGATGTTTGGAGGTAAACGCAACTGCCAAGGTTTATTCTGTAAGACTTCCTGACATGCTCCGAACACAACTGGCCAAGAATATATTTGTAGTAAACAAGTGTTAAAATTGGTACCCTTGTCAGGGTTTCACTGTTTTGATCTAGAGTAGTCAAGCCACTCAGCAGCTAAGTCCTGAACGATCCTCAGTCCCCATGCATGGTCTGCTGTAAGAAGTGATTTGTGCACAGGTGAACAACATTCATTTCATATGCAACTAAGCAGGAATTCTCCACCACGTGCCCCTGAATCAGTGACTGCTCCTTCAGGTATCTTCAAACTGCATGCAGTCGGTGGACGTTTGGTTCGGGGAATCAAACTACATCTGGTCAGATGTAAACACCCTGAGCTGCCTGGAACATAGATGGAGGCATCTTCTTTGATCTATCAATCTGCTCCTCCTTGCATGCTAGATTATTTGCTGAGGTAGATATAACTGATCTACAGCCACTGAGGAACTGGGCTTGTATTTTTAAGGTATGACTGGTTATGAATCAGAAGGAAATAGTCATTTTAAATGATAAATCCACTATCCACATGAGTCATTAAATAGCAGATTAATATCTGTTGATGGGTTTCATGATGCTTTTTAAGGACTTCAAATATAATATTCCAAGTCCTTTCTCTGCAGCAAGAATGCCTGGGTGATACTGGAGAAAAGGGCAGACTAAATGTTTGCAGACAGCTCTAGGTAAGAGTGTAGGTCAGAGAGCATACTGAAAACATGAAGAAGGGAAAGTAAGCGCACTTTGAATGTATTCCATTTGGTGAGTAATTTTTAAGTCGTCATAGAGAGTGGGTTTCAAAATGTAACATGTAGTCCTCTGCTAATTACAGCTTGAAGATATTTGGCTGCTGTCCCTCTAGAGTAGGTTTTTGGCTATCATTTCTAGCTCAGGAAATTATTTAATGCCACTCATTGGTTCTGCTGTAATATTTAAAGCCCAAATTAAACAATACTATTTCTATTAAGTGAAAGTTGACACTTTTCAGAAAATAGAGAAACCCACATGCTGATCTGCACCTTGGGGGAGCAGATCCCTCGAGGCAGATCTTATAGAGCACATCCTTTGACAGGCATGTAGGGGTTGGTGTGTGGCCAAGGCACTGTGGGTACCTTCATCCTATCTCTAGCTGCATCTCAGGGCCTACAGCCATGAGTGGAAGTGAACACAAGGCACAGAAAACCTGTGCTGAACCTTCAGGCAGTGCAGCTACATCCCAGGAGACGTCAAGTTATATGCTCCATGACAGCCTTCTTATGTCTTCTGCTCCAGGCTACACCCCTGGGACAAGCGCACTCTTTGCCATCAAGATGGAACATAAATATGATATTCGCTGTGAATTATCTTCTCTGTGTAATATATATATTTAATCCGAATTCAACATCTCCTTTTAAGTACAAGTGGACTTAGAGACAACTACGTAGTCATAGTTCCCCAAACAAAACAGCTGTCTCCCAGCTTGAGCACTGCACCATTTATTTACTAGCAGGTCAGTCCTAATGTGTTCTTCGTCCTTTTCCCTTCTGCTCAGACAGTGTCTATCAGTAGCATCCAACACTTTCATTCTCACATCAGTCCCAGAAAATTTTATGATGGCTTGTTATAGCTCTGACACTTCTATCCAGAGCAAAGTTACTATCAAAACTTAGAAGGAAACTAGAAAAAAGATAATTGATTGACTTGCAACAGTGGAACCAGGGAAATACTAGAGGGGAGGAATGAACAGTGACCAAGAGTTGGTATGATGTTTTGTCATATTTCTCTGATAATGGCTGCAAGATAAAATGTTCACACAAACTCTTAGCATTTTATGCTGAAATATATTTTGGAAAAAAGGAAAAAAACTTGCAACCTTTTGGAATGTTTTTTTTTAATGCATTTTCCGAAGGTAAGGTCTGACAATATGGATAACAACAAAAACGACAACAACAACAAAAAATACAGGAACATAGTCAGCTGAAGCAGTGAGTCACCAGCGTATACAAGAGGAGACTGCGTGCAAGTCCTGTGTGAAGGCCAAGATAAATTTGTGCATGCCTGGACTGCATTCAGCAGTAGGACTTCTATATCAGGTCACACAGGTGAGTAAGACATTGCATAGAAAGGTTTTAGCAAATTGATTGAAATTACCCCCCCTGCCATTTTCCATCCTTTACTTTGTCTAGATAGCATTAACAATGATTCAGTCCAAGAAATCACTGATTAGGACAGGCAAACCCAGAAATGGCAAACAATTTTACTTTCCTTTTGTTTTGCCTGATTGGTCATTAAGGATAGGTAAAATTAACCATGCCTCTGCTTTCCTCCATAATCCTTAAGACCTAATCTAGTGGGATTCATTCTCTATCTTAGAAAATGCGCCTGAAAGTAATTCTGCTAAAAGAACAGAAGTTTTAATTTTATCCATGATTTCAGTGATTATACATCCAGAATTTCTTCAAAACTTCAAACTGCTTTTAAACAGGCTAAACTATATTGGATCATAAAAGATAAGATGACACGTGGAACATAGAATCTTGTCTACCATCTATCCCACTGCTTTTGCTGCTTTATTTGACTTTATACAGGCTGTGATTTTTCCCAATATATTTGGTACTAAAAATTCATTAAGATGTGATTGACCTTGTTAAAACAAAGCTCTGGGTTACCAATACGTTGCAAACATCTCACCATAATTGCTGTACTGAAATTATGACAGTCTTTATTCAATATACAAGCTGTACAGATGGTCAGCTAAATCTTATGGCATTGCTTGCAATCTCTAGTCAAAAACATAATAATAAAAAACTGCTTCCAGCCAGACTGAATTTTTGGTGCAAGAAAGAGACGTTTCATTTCCGTGATTAAAAGAAGTTCATATGGGCCAAATATTGACTTGTCATTACCAAGTATATTAACAAAGCCTGCATCCATTATGAAGCAGTGGCTGAATTTTGAAAAATGTAGTATCAAATCCAGAGTCAAAACAAAACTTTTCAGTTCTAGATGTATTTCTTATCTTCTTTCAGAGAAATTCTTTCCAGATTTATTAGGGCTGGATTTTTTCTTTCCTTTCTTCACTTCCATGTACTTTATTCAAATTTTATTTTTTGTTTTTTGGTAGAAGTTTTCAAAATGTTAATATATTTTAGTGCGAGTCAATGGAGAGATAATAACATTTATATGTCTTCCAGCTTTTACAGGGTCAGGCATTTGGAAAATAGCTGGCCACTGCATCAAATTCAGCTAATCAGATAACTGTCAGGCCACAACAAAAAACACTACTGTGTTTTTTCGCTTGTTTGTTGTAGAATGTTAGCATTTGCATATTTAGATTACCATGCATTCTTGTGAAAGATGTAAAAGAAATTTAGCTGTTTGAACAAAATTTCAATCTTCTGGAATTAGAAATATGAATACTTTTGGGACACCATGTAAATCACAGGGTTTTTTTAATACTTTGAAAGTCCCACACATTTTCTGTGGTTTCATTCTGTTCAGTTTCACAGTTTTCAAGGGTCAAAAATTCTACTTCCTCTGCAGAGAAATATGGTGAATCCAAGTTCAATCAGAGCTGGCCATTACCTTTGTCTTTTTCTTTAAGCTTTAAATCCATTATCTGGGGAATGGCAAGAGGATAACATCTGGTGGATGTCAAGGTGGGTATTGAGAGGATGGGTCCAGTGNATTAAATAAATACTTACTAAAATTAAATTATATTAAAAATACAACATCGTTCACAAAGTAAGAAAAGGTACAAAATCAGACCTAGGATATAATACAGCTGCATATACATATATTTCTAGGGTAGAATACAGCTGCAGCTGGTATGTGAGGAATCTACTACATCTGCAATTCCCTGTACAAAATTGCTTGTGAAGCAACACGGAGAATGGAGCAGGGTGGAGATTCTACAGCCAAACTCTGTGATAACACAGTAGGTATGGGAACGAGGTGGTCCTGTGGAACTGATAAGCTGCCTTCCTTCTACACTGAGGCAGGCTGGAAGTCCCTAACCTTTACCTTTGGTAAATCCATGCTGACTTCATTTGGGCACATTCTTCTCTTTTAGGTGC